>JAJLVT010000107.1:0-251873 GCA_030564545.1 Saturnispora mendoncae
TAATTTAGAATGGGATCCATTTCATGAAAATGTTCTTGGGTCATCATCATTAGATAGGAGGGTTATACTTTGGGATTTAACCAAAATTGGGGATGAACAATTACCAGATGAAGTAGAGGATGGTGCACCTGAATTATTAATGATGCATGGTGGATATACTGGTGGTGTTAATGATTTTTGTTTTAATAAAGAAGTGGAATGGTGTATTGGGTCATGTTCAGATGATAATATTGTACATATATATGTATAGTTGATCCATATAAACGTTTAAAAAGTAGAAACTATAGCTATATCTCGAAATCATCCTTGGATGATTTACCCCAATTTCACAGCGCCTTCTTTATAGCACATTTAAACTTCATTTATGTTTTCGGTCCTTGTTTAAACCTACTGTATGATTTCACATTTCTGTTTGAATCTGTATCAAAAAATCAAATGGTCATGCTTCTTGTTTTTGTTCATCAGACCAATTCTGGATATTGAACTGAATCCTTTTCCTGTCTTAAAACTCTCTTTATACCATTTCCATTTTTAACACCTAAACTCACTACCTCATCAATGGAATATCTATTATACTCAATTCGTTTGCTTTTTCAATATTTTGTGAACGTTTCGATATCCTCAATTTGTTCTCTTTTAACTTTTCTATAAATTCTTTGTTGAGATAGCTTATCAACATTGATAGGGTGATGATAGGAGAGCGGGCTATAGATTCGGAAACATAGTTAATCGATCTATATATTATGCCGATCTGATAAGAAAACCACTGATAAGTTATTAAGTAAATTAATATAAATAAGTGGAGTTTCACCTTTTAATAGTCCATGTTTAATTCCTTTATAATTAAGTTAATTATCTTTCATTTTGGATATTCCATCTAGAGTGCTTTTACTACAACATCCTTGTTCAGAATTAGATATAATAATTTTTAGCTTACGCAAAGCTGTTAAGTATAGGTGCCCATACCTATAATAGCCCAATAAGAGACAGTATGAATATACTGAGGTTGAAGGGCACATCAATTTAGCCAGATAAAGTTATGTTAGATAACTTTATGATTACGTAATATATGGCGTTAATACTTAAGATGATGTGGCTTATCTATAATCTAATCCACTTTGTATAACTTCTTCTTTATCTAAATCTACGCTTTATTACCTCTGGATACATTCCACATTTACATCTCAACAAAAGCTCTATACTAAAAAGGAAACCTATCATTGAAACATCTGGTCACACTTTTTGTTACTTCGGGTAACACAATAAATGTTAAATAAATCTTGAACTGTAGATTTTAGAATACCTTTAATACAAGCGACACCTAATTTGTCGCTGCCACTCTTACTTAAATTTATTGGAGAATCTTTTCTACCTGGCTTCGTTCTCACTTTACCAAATAGTGTATAATTTGACCTGTTTCTAGTAATATAAATAAGTAGGGTTTCGCCCTCTATATAGTTTATGTTTAATACATATATAAGTAAGTTAATTATCTAAATATTATGGATACCTCATCTAGAGTGCTATTATTACACCCTAATGAAACTATTACATATTTATCTATTTTTCAACATGCAGTTCAACTATCACACAAAAATAAAAGTCTCTTAGAAATGGGTGCATGTAATTAAAGAAAGAAATAATGAAATATTCAAAGAAACTTATGTCCTTAGTTTATTTCAATCAAAATGTCTATCAAATTTTTTTTGAAGCTCACTTAAAGTAACTGGAAAGCAATTCAGTATTTCTACAAAAAAAGTTAAGGGAATTACACATAGCAAGACTAACAAAAGAAACATCAAACAAGATGCTTTTAGTTACAAACAGCTATTGAGCCTACGACTTTAAAAAACATTAAGAGATCTTTTAAGGGTAATCAAGAATTAAGGGGCGTATCAAATACAGAGTATCAAGTAATTCTGATAATATTAAAAACACTCTTAAAGTAGAAACCCTGAGTAGAAAAGAAAAGTCTTTTCTGTAAAACATTTATACTTTTTTTATTCTTCAAGCACTAGCATCTAAATTAAATACTAATATTATCAGAATTGCCTAACACCCTGTATTTATGAGTAACCCTAGTTTTGATTTAATCCTCACTATAAAAAAAAGTCTTTTTTATATATTTTTTATATTTTTTATATAATTTTATATTACTTTAATTTTTTGAGCATTAAGATCATAAAATTATACCCTGTTGTTAATTTAGAAACCAATGCTTAAAGAATAAATAAGTATAAAAGTTTTAAAAATACAAGAAAAAGACTTTTCCTTTTTCTAGTCAGAGTTTCTATTTTAAGATTGTTTCTCTATTATTGTAATTACCTTTAACACTGTATTTGATACCTGTATTAAATAATAACAATAATATATTTAAAAGTTTAAAAAAAATGATAGTGTTACTTCTTTTTTTGAATCACTTTAATAAAAGTTCATAACTTACATAATTAAAATTTTAGTGAAACTATGACAGCATACATCAGTCAATAAAATTTTTGGGTTTTTGATTGTCAGATTAGCTTAATGGTTAAATCCTTTTTTTTGGTTTTTTTAGTTTTCAGTTCGAATATCACAAGCACAGGTTTCCTTTTATTATTAATTTTTTAATCACGTGCCCTTTAGAAAATGCTCATTACAAAAAAGATTTATTGTAGGAAATTGAATTAATTGGTTATTAGTTTACAACAGCGATTCTCCATTGAATTATTATTTAATGTAAATTAACTATCTTATAAAAAAATACCCAATTACCATTCAAATTCATAGCATTATAATATCATCTACTACTTTAATATCCAATAAAGCATTAATAATTTAGTTAACTAAGCAGTGAATTGATATACATGATGGTTGATATAGTTTTGCAAAAGATGTAGGTATCTAAATTTTTGAAACAGTTCTGTAGAAAGTTTGGGATTTCAATAAAGCCCGAATTCTTGTTCTAGATTAGAAACTAATACAGTAAAATAGTAAATCATCAATTTTTTGTTTAAAATAATCTTCCGTGTTTTCCTTTTCGAAAGTGGCAGTTTCTTCAGCAAAAATCTTTGAACCTTTCACAAAAAATTGGAAAATTATTTGTTGGGAGGTATATTATTGAAAATCATACAGATTGAGTGACTACAAGGTAGAGCTGAAATAAAATTTGGTTGAATTAAACAACGAAGCAAACTTATTTTCCGTTTGTCAGCTGTTATTGAATAGAATTTCCATGTTGGAATTGTACTGATAGTCTACAAATTGATTCTAAAAGTAACATGGAAATGTATTATTTTTTAGTTGTTACATATGCCACAACTGGGGATATTGAAAAGCAATACAACCACCCAACATTGAACGATAGATTGAGATATCTTCCCTTTATTGTTTAATTTTTAAATTCTGTGACATGTTGAAATGATTTTCAGAAAGCAAAAAACAAGTTCACTATATCTGATAAAGAAGAAGCATACACCATTCCTTCACGTTGATGGTATAATATCTACACACAACATATTTTCAAAATTAGGTTAACATTTCGCAAACCATGTAATATTTACATTTTTCATGCTCAAAACCCAAGCATCAAAGTCAAATTCATCAATATCTTTTAACCCTGACTCTTCAAAACTTTTTAGTAAGAGGGCCATGTATTTGTAAGAAAGAATAAACTCAAATGATTGACTAACAACACTCTGCGAGCAATTGAAATAAAACCCTAAGATCGTTTCTATCACTAAAGTTGGTGATATAATGATTTGATCAAGTTGAGATGATAAATTTTTAATCTCCTCTGAATGATTTACAGTGGAATCACTTTTTCGGCAGCCATATTCACGAATTTCATCAAGAATTTCAAATCTCAAGTTAAAAATATCCAAAGCAGACAACTTTTCTGTTTGTAAACCACCTGGAAGACATAAATCAACCAATGACTGATAAAATGATGTATTGTTTCTCTTCTCAATAATCAATTTCAAAACAGTTACCGAAAAAGTAAATACGGTTCTAGTGAACATTTGAATTAAATCAACGGAACTGTTTTGTGTTGAAATATATTCTGGTCTATTGAATACATTTGTCAATAGAAAGTTTAACATTACTAACTTCAAAATCGATTGTCTAAGACAACGACGATATGATCTGACTTCCAAAATTTTTAGCTCCCTTAAGACATCAGGATCATGATCAGGGTCTTTTTCCATTTCACTTACATTAAACGCCACAACTCTATAACTATTAGCATAAAAATAGCAGAGTAGATTTGATGTTCTTGTAATTGTTGCTATTTGTGAAAACTGTAGTTGTTGAACAACCAATACACCTAGAACTTTGATACTTGAAGTTGCAAAACTTTCATAAGATTGAATCAACAACTCACGCTCTTTAAGTCCACATAAAGTATCATTATCATTACTATTAGTGATTCCAAATTTATTGATACTTTTCTGGTTGACATCTATCAACGATCCTGCATTCACTAATCTATATGCACTTCGGTAAAATTGTGACAGTCTAATCAAATCTGGTTTGAAAAAATCTGTCTCTGATAGTTCCTCCAAGTCAACAGAAACCAATTGAGGCATCCCTGACGAGAATGAATTCATTGTATCAATTACCACAACTATTGCCTTAATATTTTTAAAATCATTTTCAGTTAATGATTTGAAATAATATTCAGAATCACCGCTAATTTGTGATACCAGTGCTTCTCCTGGTTTAAATATTCCCATTGCTAAAGAAATATATATTGCAATCACTGCAAAATTGATACCACTTGATCTTGAAAAAGGTGTTGTCCTGTCCGCCAGTTTAATTAGAAACAAACAAGCAAAAATAGTCAATGTTAATAATGAATTATAATTTTGTAGCTTAAAATCATTAATGATAATTTTAATAAATGAATGTAATAGATCAGTTTCAATGTCAGTTTTAATAGATTCATTTTCCAAAAATGTGTTGAAATTCAAATGGTCTGGAACTTTTGAAAGAACAGCATCTCTGATTAACCCAAATCTAATGATCGCTAAGATGCATGTTATCTCTACAATATCATGAAACTCGTTGTTATTGATTATTCTCAATTTACCAAATTCGTCAGAAATAAAATGTCTATTGGCAATAGTACATATAATATCCCTAGTTAATAATGGTAATACATTATTCATCATTGGATATGACACAGCCAAAAAGTCCATGAATGTTTCATAATCAATAAAATATCTTTCTAAGTGATTGCAGATACAATGGAATCGTATAGTTTTAAAATCTAGTTCTCCATCTACACAACTTCCAATTAACTGAACACTTTCCACACTAATTTTTCTTTCCAATGAATTTGAATATATTTGTGGTGAAAATAAGCTATCCCATAATTTAGCATCTTCAGTGATAGAAGATAAGACTTTCTTGAAAATAACTGTGGTTTTTGTATCTGAATCCAAGAAACTGGAGATAGATGTTGCACCAAAAAAGTGCCTAATGTTATCATACATGATACTTGTTGTGTTATTATACATTGGCTTTACTTTTAAATTTCGAAGTAACGACAAAGCTTTTATAATGTATGGTAACTCTTCTTTTGATTCACTAGTCAACATTTTCTCTTGAAGTTTATTGACTTCATCTTTTAAACCTGCAATATCATCATTGTAATTGTCCGAGTCCTTAACTTTATTTAAAATATCATTTATCTGAACAATGGTATTTCTGAAAATCTGATCATGAGAATCACTGATATCAATATGAGAATTTTTTTGTTTTTTATCAATTTGAAAAACATTCTGGACATTCAATGGAGGGATATGGGCCTTAACAGAGATTTCATTATCTTGCTTTAGTTTCTTTGGCTTCCTAACTTCCTGGAATAAACTTGATTGGTATTTGCATTCTAACTTATTATGTCTTTTACATGATCCACAGATTGGCTTAACCCTGTCACATTTAATCTTCTTCGTCTTACAAGTAAGACAGGAAATGGTTAATCTGCTCCTTTTTTTCTTTTCATTACCATTAATCTCCATTAAAGTGTTACCCTTATCGACAATAGTAGAAACAAATTTGGCCTGTTTACAGTTTTCACTTAATTCATCTGCAGAAAGTATGTTCTCTATATTAGAATATGATTCATATCTTTGACTATTCATATTTCTAAAGTTTTGTCAGATTGAGTAGCCCAATATCTCAACTTTTCCTCAGATTATTGATGATAATTTTTAGTATCGTTATTTTTCTCCACGTAAAAATGTTGATAAAATCTAAATTTAAATTTATAATGTACAAATATGTTTATAACAGTTCAGAAACTCTTTTGGCCCCACACATCTTGAGATGATCATTCTCTTTTTCCATCTCTTTTTCAGATATTGCTGGTCCAAAATCACCTTCGTAAATTGTAGCTCCCGATTTTCTTCGGAATTCAACAACTGAACATTCCCAAGTAGACAATATTTCCATAGCACTCGGCCTGTTAATTGGATTTGGCGACATCATCCAATTAACTATTTTATCTAAAGACCCTGAACCATCATAGAACCAAACTGGCGTCGAATAATCCATAGCTGAAATAGAATCAATACCATCACCCATTATTCCCTCATCACTTATTCTTGTTGTTACTGAAGCTACATGGGCACGCTTCGATAACTCACCACTACTTAACCTACCAGCATCAGATAAATCTCCACTTCTTAATTTCCTCCATGGTGATCCATTTTCTGGCAGTACAACGTTTGCAGCAGTTTCAAGCATTATCAACCCAACAGAGAATATGTCTGCCTTCGTTGAATAGCCATGAACTGAAATAATTTCTGGTGCAATGTACTCTCTATCTCCTTCCCTATCAAAATCACCATTATTATTGTTTATTGGTAATTTAACACCAACACCAAAATCACCAATCTTTAAGGTACCATCAAAAGTAATGAATATATTTGCTGGTTTCAAATCCAAATGAATTATTTCATGTTTATGAATCCAACTTAATCCAAACATTAATTCCACTAAAATTTTCCAAATTCTCCATTCATCCAATCTTGATCTACTTCCTTCTGATGTTTGCTTTAGAAGAAATTTATCCAATGTGCCATTTTCGCAATAATCTGTCATAATATATAATTGGTTATTAAACTCCCATGCTGAAATTAATGTTACAACATAATCATTACCGCTATTATCAGTATCATTAGAAAGCTGATTTTTATCATTTAAACTTGACACTTCTTTTAACAATTCAACTTCTTCCCAAAGTCTCTTCCTTTTCTTTGGTCCTAATATTTGATCCTTTGTCTTTTTGACTGCATATTTAATTCCTTTAAATTCAACTGCATAAACGACAGAAAATTCTCCATTTCCAACTAATGAACAATTCCCAAATTTTTCATATAGATGGGAATCAATTTCCATCTTTTGGATATCTGATGTATTACCAACATCAGTAACAATACTGGACGACCAATGCAGTAAAGGAGGTTGAGAATTCACAGCCAAAGGCCTTTTGAATGATTCAACTGGGGTCTTCGGACCTAACGAATCTGAAGTTGAATTGTCAAGATTTGTTATAACCATTGGCTTTTGATAGTGCTCAGTATTAACTAATGATTGTTGAGAGCCAGCTCTTTGCCAATAGGTACCTTTACCAGGTTCAGACAAAAGACCAATTTGGAATCTTTTTGATTTTTTGATTGTTGGTGATTCATTATCCATTAAAGATGGATAAAATTTTGGTGGATTTAAATCTGATAATAAAGCTCTAAAAGTTTCATCTTCGTCTTCCTCCTTCCCGTCCTCTTCCTCATCATCATCATTCAAATCCATACGTAAATTCCCTGGTGAAATATTATCTAAGTTATTCAAAGGAGAAGGGTTAATCCAATTTGATTTAGAGTAACTTCCATTATTATCCATTGTTGTATTCAAAGTTGTATTCTCTATTGAAGTACCTAAAGAAGTACTAAAAGAAGCATTTTTTGGAGTTGGTATTCGAGAACCAAGTACATCCCTTAAGCCCTTTTTCATTGGGGTTTCAGGCACAGATTTCCATTTCTCCCTTTGATGATCCCTAAAGGACTTATCTGATTTGCTTATTAAACCAGATGAAGAGAATACAGAAAGTAAAGGTTTCACTGAACTTAATGAAGCAGAAGATGGTAAACGTTCAGATTGATGTAATTTATTGAATGGGGTGACATAATGACCATTAGTTGAAATCGGGGCACTCGCAATTCTCCTACTGGGGAGTTGATTTGACCTATTTGATAAATTTAAAGGTTCAACTTGTTTTCTTGGAGTGGATGAATTCAAACAATAATTTTTTGTCTTTTTTGGTATTGGTTCATCATGTTTAAAAAAAGGGGATATTGATGATGTGGTATTTGAAGAAGAACTTGCAGATGAAGAAGATCTTAGTGGAATTGAACCAAAAATATTACTTGATTTTTTAATATTTGAATTTGGTACCATTGGTGATTGTTGATGATGATGATGATGTTGATGTTGTTGTTGTCGTTGTGAAGATGGGGTTGATGTTTTACCATCTAATATTCGACTTGAATTTTTTGTTGTTGATGTTCTTGATGATGATGAATTTGAACTTGAAGATGAAGATATTGATAATGTATTTATTGGTTTGTTTGAACTTGTTATTATACTACTCAAAGAATGTTTATGTAGTGGGAACATTTTCTTTGGTAAATTAATTAATGAAGAGTAAGATTTTGAATGATGGAATCTATGTTTTTGATTAGGGGGGGTATCATTTTCTGATTCTACATCCATGTCAATATCCCTATCAAATGATAGTTCATTAAAACTCTTTAACATTTCCTCATTTTTTGAATGGTTAGATTGAATAATTCTTGAAGTGGAAGGGGAAGCCGTCACGATGGATAAATTTGAGGACCCCCTTGTTGAAAGATTAAGAATCCCAGAGGAACGTTTCAAATTGATGTTGGGCTTTGTTGATTGTTGTTTTGTTGAGGGTGACAGGGAGTAGTTTGAGTTTGGTGATTGAGAGGGACTGTTATAGGCTCTCTTTTTAGAATTGGCAGGAAATGCCGTCCTGTTGAGAGTTGATGGAGACACCTCAGCCAGTGGCTGTGGGCGTTGTGACATTTCGACTGATAAAATAAACAATTTAATTTAATTCAAAACAAACAATAATATAATATAATATATAAATCGTTTAAATTACAGAAATCAATTTTTCGCGTCGCGTTTTCCTTTTTGGGAAATTTAAGCGGAAAACTTTTTAAGCGAAAATCCGAAAAAAAAAAAACAGAAAAAAAAAAAACAGAAAAATTTTAATTTTAAATTTTTAATTTTAAATTTTAAATATTTTTTTTTTTTTTTTTCTTTTTCGCCTTCGAGAAAAAATTTTGAAAATTTTTGAATTCACATGGAAGTTATTTATTTATTTATTCACTTTTCTATTCTATTTTGTTCTTTACCGAATTAAGTATTAAAAATGAACCCGGCTATTAGTAATTTAGTTTTGATGCTTGTTTCTATGCAAGTCACTAAACGTCTTGATTTGGAAAACCCAGATGTTATTTTCTACGTTAGAATGGCTTTTGCCACCGGGACTTTATTAACTTTGGCTGTTTATCTCATTGTTAGACAAATGATCATTTCAAAGAATGATCTCACAACTTTGAAATACTTACAGCCTGCTAACAAAATGCAAGGTGAAACAGAAGAGAAATTAGTTACCACCACCGTTAAGGATTATGATTTAGGTCAAGTCCAAAGTGCAATTAAGGGTATCTTCACTTCATTAGCCATGACTGGTTTCATGCACTTATACATGAAGTTCACAAATCCTTTGATCATGCAATCTATTTCCCCATTAAAGGGTGCACTTGAATCAAATATCGTTAAAATTCATTTATTCGGTACTCCTGCTATTAATGATTTAAAGAGACCTTTCAAAGCTGCTCCTGGTCTTCTTGCAAGTTTCACTGGTCAAACTGACAATAAGACTGATAAAGCTTCCATTGAAAAAGCTGAAATTGCCGGTGCTGGTGGTGTCAAGGAAGAATAAATTCGTTCGTTTTTTGTTTTCTTATATTATACTATACTATACTATACTATACTAAATATACAATATATTTATAACATTATTATAATTTGTTCTCCTCCTCCTCCCCCTCTCATCATATTAAGTCTTTCCTAATAAAACTAATAAAACAATAAAACATGATATGGTTATCGTTGATAAGAGTAAAACAAAGTTCCCACTTGTTTGAAAATAGTATTTATCAAATTTATTATCATTATTACTTTTACCATCCCCATTAACAAAGTATAAATCTAAGTTATTCCCCCTAAAATACCCTATAAGACAAAGAATTAATGCATATATTTGAAATACTAAACTAATCGATGCAAAATCCTTTGAGAATAACTTCATAACCAATACACTAAATGATAAAACTCCAATACATGTTCTTATATAAGCACCCTGATAAGTTCTTTGATGAGCTCGTATATCTAATTGTTGTTCTTTAGATAACCCTGTAATACGTGAAGGCCTCCTTGTTAATTCATTCATCACTATATGTTATATATATATATACATAAAAATAAAAATGATGAAAAGAAAGAGAGAAAGAGATGTAATATAAATATAAATATATATATATATATAGTAGATCAATATTATGCTATTATAAGAAGTACTAATAACATAGCCAAAACTATTATAAGTAATAGAATACAACAATTCCCACCCCATTCATTAGTTTCAAGAAATTTGTTCATTCTTTTCATTCCAGTTCCAATAATTTTTAAATTTAACCTATCCATAGAATCTTCCACTTGATCTAATAATGACCCTTGGTCTTCCAATTCTTCATTTATATTCATGGCCTGCTGATGCAAATTATTGATTGATTGTGTTAATTGTGTTGATATCAGTAAATCCTGTTCTTGAAGTAATTGTTGATGATAATCATTAGTTGCTGATTGAATATCCTCTGGGGAATCAAATGGATTTTCACCATATTGTCCCTTAAGACTATTAGCCCCTTCCTTGTTCCTCATAGATGTTAATTGTGATTTCAAATTTGATATTTGTGTCCTTTGATCTACAGACAGGTGATTGATCGATTCTAAGTCATGCACTAAGGACACAAATTCCATCTCAAGCGGTTGGTATTGTATCGACTGTGGGGCCGTACCCTCCAACTGTGACAACAGCTTTGTAGCTTCAATGTAGATTTCGTTAAATTCCATTTATATCCACTGAAACAAAATATTACCTCAACCAACTTTCATTCCTTCTTTATCCTACAAAATGACAATTTTAGAGGGGGAAGTTAGTTATTTACAATTAAATGACACACAGTTGATTTCTTTAATTTCTGCAAGTGTCAATCCACTAAAATCCGTTTCAGTTTTGGTCAAAGGTGGTAACCAATTGGCTTACAAGATTAAAACTTATTCAAATTCCAGCAAAAGTCATTTAATAGAATCCAAAATCATAAAAATTATACCTAATCCAATAGAAACTAATAATATTAAAATGGTATTACCAATTAACAATGAAACTGGCTTAAATTTAGGCTCTAAATCATCTTATATTTCAATGGTAAATTTTAACCCAGTGATTGATAAATCACAATTACATCAAATATCAAATATATGTGATGTGAATTCTAAGTTATACAAATTTTTAAAGCGTGGTAAGTTTATTAAAGAGGGAATTTTAATTATTAAAAATGATGAACTCAAAAATGATTTGATTAATGAACTCAATTATTGTGATGATATTATAATTAGTAATAATGGTAATGATGAAGATCAATATTTAATTTCATGGGAAACAATTTTTAAAATTGGAGGGATGGGATTTAATTCAGAATATTGGGTCAATTATTTAAATTCAATTGGATATAAAAACCCAGATTCATTAATGAATCAAATATTAACTGGTAAAAGAAATATAAATCCTGTACCATTAAATTTCTCAAAAGACAAAAAAGTGATAACCAATGTCCCTCTCCAACCTATATTAATAGAAAATAGATACACAAAGGATATAAATGAGTTACGTGATATGGTTCAAATATTTCAAGATCGGTATTTAATTTATTTTCAATGGTTCAGTGAAATGAATTCAGTTTGGTTTAAATATAAGGATGTTTTAACAAATGAAATCAGTGAGGATATGTTGAATAAATTTGTAAGTTTATTACAAGATGGGACAATTGAAAGGGTCAATATTGATTTAAATTCAATGGATTTATCAAATAACGAGAAATGGATTGGGTATTTAAATAGATGGAATGATAAAGTTAAAGATTTTTTACAATTACACAATGATATAATAAAGATGAGATGGGATATATTTGAAAAGTCATTATCACTTGAAAATGATGCAATTAAAAGAGGGATAGTTAATAATGGGGAAGAGTTTTGGGAAATCTATCTTTTAAATAAATGATTTTTTTTTTTATATACACATGTGGATGATGGATAATAATAATATAGTATTAATAGTATTAATAATAATAATAATAAATAAAGATTCAACTAATAGTTAGTTAATTGAATTAAATTACAACAAACCTCTAGATTCAAATTGTTTGTAAAGAGCATCACCTAACATACCAGGGGAAGGAACAACTTCAACTTCAGCAGCTGTAAGAGCTTCAATCTTAGATTGGGCAGTACCCTTACCACCAGAGATTAAGGCACCAGCATGACCCATTCTTCTACCAGGTGGAGCGGTAAGACCAGCAATAAAGGAAACAACAGGTTTTGGGACATCTCTTGTTAAGTTGTATTGTTTGAGGAATTCAGCAGCTTCTTCTTCAGCAGAGCCACCAATTTCACCAATCATGATAATACCTTCAGTTTCAGGGTCATTAACAAAGAGTGTTAAAGCATCAATAAAATTAGTACCAGGTGAAGGATCACCACCCATACCAATAACTAAAGTTTGACCTAAACCAACTTGAGTAGTTTGAGCAACGGCTTCATAAGTCAAGGTACCAGATCTTGACACAATACCAATTTTACCTCTTTTATGAATTGATTGAGGCATAATACCAATTTTACATTGACCAGGTGCAATAATACCAGGACAATTTGGGCCTACTAATCTTGTTTTTGATTGAGTTTTAAGGATTTGAGAGATTCTCAACATGTCCTGTTGAGGGATACCTTCAGTAATACAAACAACAAGGGGCATTTCAGCAGCAATTGATTCTTCAATAGCGGATGCAGCAATTGGAGGTGGAACAAAGATCCCCGAAGCAGTTGCACCAGTATGTTTCATTGCATCAGCAACAGTTGCAAAGACAGGAAGATCTAAATGGGTTTGACCAGCCTTCTTTGGGTTTGTACCACCAACAATCTTTGTACCATATTCAATGGCTTGTTTGGCATGAAAAGTTGCCTGTTTACCAGTAAAACCTTGATAGATAACCTTTGTTTCTGAGTTGATCTTCAAGTTATTGATAGTCGCAGCGTAATTTCCGGCGAGTTTGGAAGTAGAAAACGATCTCTTGAACATTTTGGTAAAAAGAGAATGGTGTTGTGAAAAGTTCACCACTTCATTATCCAACTCTTCTTTTTTTATACTTTTCATCGCGTAGCGGTAAACCGAGTTTTAATGACCCGATTGGAATTTTTTATTTTTATTTTATTTAATTACCAATTTTAATTGGATAAAATGAAGATAATTAAACTGGTTATATTGAATGACTTATATATATATAAATTATTAATATCCTTAAGATTGAAAAATGGGGGAAATAAGGGAATTAAATAAAGAAAAAATGAATAAATTCCTCCAGAAGAAAAACGCTCATTCGCTCATTCGCTCAGCAGCAGCAGCATCAATTAACAAATAACCCCCCATATCTAATACTTCTACTACCCATTAACTCCCAATCTTCTTGACTAACCCACATCTCTTCAATAACACGCAACTTGGCATATACACATCCTCCCTTCCATCCAATTGTCACAGGGTTCAAATCACTTGGACCCATAACATCAATTGATGATTCACTTCCTTGATTTAATATCTTTTCCAATTTCCCCATTTGTTCCTCACTTAATTCAAATGGTTCATTGTTATTACCCTTTCGCCAATCTTTCATCTTCCTAATACATTCATATAATTTATTATTGCACATTAAATTATCCCTGTTCATATGTAATCTATCAATTAACATTGATTCAATCCCATTGATACATCCACCACCTCCAACAACACAAACATTTGACCAAAAATTCTCCATTCTTTCCACTTCTTCACAACCTGCAACAGTAATCGATTGTGCAATTGCAATATCTAATGGTGTTAAATTTTTCCTTAATGATGAACTTAATTCATTTGTTGAATCATCCTTAAATTGGTCCCTAAATTTCTTATTTAACCATTCATTAGAATTGAATTTACTTGTCCTAACCCTTTTAGCACCACCACCACCAGCTGTATTTGGTTCACTATCATGATAAATTTCACTTAAAATCTCTAAAGTATCCTTTGATCCAATTTCGGCAAACCCAATTTTCGATTCTTGTAATTTTTGTAATGCTGATGTACTTGATTCATTAATATATCCTTCAAATTCACCTGATTTTGTATTTAAAATTGGTAATTTATTAATTTTTCTAATAGGGGTTAATTGACTTAAAATCATTCCATTTAAATTTGAATTATCATTTTCAATTAAAACACTTTCTTCATTTGATTCAATAAAAATTTTAGGGTAAAATAATCCCATTGGTGATGTCATAACATCATCCCAAACTTTTAAAATAAATTTCTCATATTTAACTTTTTTCCTTTCATTTTCTCTATGTTTAACAATTAAATTTGTTGTTTTTATACCAACTGATTCATCATCAAATGTAATACATTCTTTCATTGAATTTCTCAATGTCCAAAAATCTCTAATATCTAATAAATTAATTGGCCATTTTAATTGTTGATTAATTAAACTTTTACCCCAAACTCTATTAACATCATTTAATCCATAATCTAATTCTAATCTTGAATGTTCAACAACAACACCATCTTCAACACATGAAATATGAATACCTCTTGCACCAATATCAACAATACAACTTGATGATAAACCTGCACCAAATGATGATGCAAGTGCCTCTTGAATAAATGCAACATTTTTAAAATTTAATCTAACAAGTAAAATTTCCATCATTGTTTCAACATAAGTTTTTGAATAAATATTTGGTAAAACTAACATTATATTAATATTTGAATAATCTTTATATTGAATATCAAAATTTGATTTAAGTGATTCCCTTAAAATTAATTCAATATCACCATAAATTTCTTCAGGGCTTGAATAAGATTTATCAAAATCATTAAAACCTGATTTTGAACCTGAAGTAAAAGGTGATCTAACTTTCCAATTTTTTAAATCACCAATTTTTAAAACATCTTCACCAATTAAATAATTATTTGGGTAATTATCACTAAATATTGAATCGAAATCAATTAATTGATCATCAATTAATTCTGATTGACCTTTTTTATTAAATAATAAACATTGTTCTGTTGAATTTGGTAACATTCTTCTTTTATAATATTTCATTCTTTCTTTAAATGATTCTTTAATTGGGGCTTTTAATTCTAAGAATGATGGTGAATCAACCATATCAATAATATTTGATTTTCTTTCAACTTGATGTCTCTTTGGATCAAATGGGAGTTCACAAGGGGTTGAAGATTTATGGGCAATAAGATTCAAGACACAAATTGCATCAATATCAGTTGACCAACCAATTTTAATTGATTCAGAACCTGGATGAATTACAAGAACTCTATTTGAATCATCAATATCGATTTCATCATCAGGGTCATCATTTGGTTCACCAACTGCTGTTGGAGTTGCACTATTACCAGTTGATTTAGCCAATTTTCTCCTTTTTAAGTTATTAACAACAGTTTCCCTGGTATTTCTAACCATTCTGAATTGATCATCTTTCCTTAGATATTCAGTGTAATAATTTTTCTGATTAAGAAGTGGGACAAATGGGATTGAAGAGAATGGCAATTCATTTTGATGTTGTCTTTCTATTTGATGTGGGGGCATTGTATTAATAATAATAATATTAATAATAAAAAAGAAGAAGAAGATGAAGAAGAAGTTTAATTGAAATTATTATTATTATTATTATTATAATACAGTATATAAAATTGGTAAGTTAAATAGTATTAATTAGTAAATTGGTTAACAATCTCCATTTTACAGCCAATGCTACTATTAAAGATAAAGTAGAAAATAGGGAAATTGCCAAAGCACCAAAAGAAGCACTTGAAACATAAAATGAATAAATAATTAAAGTGATTAAAGACCAAATTGGAGCAGCCAGTTGTGGGAATTCCCTACGTATAATGAGACCGAATTTAATAAGGAGGCTATTATTAAAACCGTTATTTTGAATAAGGGAATTAATTTGATCTAATGGGTAATCATTTATTTGAACTGATAATTCCATGAATTGTTTAACATCGTTCCAAATTGAATTTGTATTTGTAACTGCATTAACTGCTGTATTTACCAATTTATAAACCACTACGGCCACAACACCTAAAGTGAACAATCCAGTGATTTCACCGAATCTGTTTTCAACGATTGGCATAATAAAAAGAAAAAAAAAGAAAAAAAGATAATAACATAAGAAGTGATGATAATAATAATAATAATAATAATAATATTAAGATATAATATATAATATAAAATAAATATGTCATTTATATGATACTATTAGAATCATTTAAACATTCTAACTGGATAACTTGTATCATACATACCATGTTCTTCCTCTGCAAGTATTTTCATTTTAAAAGCTTTATTCATAGTTGGGGCAACAATTGGACCACCATCTTTAGCTAAAACTTCACCGTTGATCATAACTTCACTTGATTTTAAAACATCAACTAAATTGGCACCACCAACAGAAACAACATCAGCCAATTGTTTGATACCTTCATCACCCTTTGTTAATTTTGAATTAGTTTGGTTCCCCAATTTCAAAAGGGCGCCAACTCTGTGTTGGTTGAAAGTTGAAACTCTTGGATAGTTTCTTCTAGTATCTCTTGCAGAGAAGGCATTTTCTACAATGTCACTGGATGGGATTGTTCTAGCACTGGAGTCTTTGTATTTATGTGGTTCACTTGTTGGAGCTGGTACTCTGTAAAATGGGACATATGGGTTACCCGATGATCTGTTTGGTACCAAAGTAAGCCATTGTCTTAAAGTCTCCCAGATCCCATTGGATCCCGTTGTGTATTTCTTAAACACTGGAACTGGACCACCAGACATTTTAAATTTAGTTCTTGTTGAAAAAGGAAGGTTTTAATTGGAGAGGGAAAAAGAGAGAAAAAAAAATATCATTTTTTTGGTGTACAGAATAATTATTATTATTATTATTTCATATATTATTATTAATCATATATAATATCATATCATATCATATATCATCTATTTAACACTCCCTCTGTGTAAATGATTCAATCATACCTAATTCACTTTCTTCATATTCAACACATAAAACACCAATCTCAGATTTAACTGTATTGGCTTGAATTAACTGTTTCCTTGGTAACTTTTTCTCTAAAACAATACCCCTGTATTTCATCATTTCATCATCAACATCACTTTGTATTTTAAAAAATTCACTACCTTCAACAAAATTCCCACTACATTTGTAAATATGTAACTTCTTTAACAAATCTCCAATTGCTTCTTGTCCAACACTCTCAATCTTCTCCCTATCAACTTTAATAACTAAATCTTCAAACTTTTTCTTCTTATCAAATGATTCTAATTTAACTAACCCATTACCTGCATCTAAATATGTCTTTAAAATAGCATAACGTGCTTGACAATGTGCTTGTCCCCATTTACCATCATTGTAATATTCCATACCACAAAAACCAGCCCTACACATAGATAAATACATAACATAAATTATATCATCCTGTTCTTTCTTTGTATTAAACCCAAAAATACTTAAAATTTCCCTATTGGTACCTAAATACATTGCAACTGCCTCTGCCCTACATTCTTCATATGCACCTGCAATTGAACCAAATAATGACCCCCATGTTTCACCCTTTTTATAAAATGTCTTAACTGGTGTTTTCCCATCAACACCTAATGGTGGCATTTCCTTATCAAAATTAAATTTACCATCATCTAATTCCATTAATAATTTACCTGTACCATGCCCTAATAATTCATGAATACCAACTTGAACTTCAAATGCTTCAACACGATACTTTTCATATAATTCTTGATCTTCTTCACTAATAAATGAAATCGGTTCTTTTGATGATTTTGCACTTAAAACATTACCAAGTGAAACATTCTTAAAACCAACATTGATTCTAATTTTATCATAATTTGGAATATTAATCCCAGCTGGACATCCTGATCCTGCAAATGTTAAAACTTCTAAACTGGTAAAATCTGGTGGGGTAAATTTATCCTTTTCAAATTCATTTGACCATGGTAAATCCTTAATAAATGTTTTCGCATTATCAACAAGTGAACCAAATTTAGCTGTACGATCTTTATTAACCATAGCAACTAATCCTTCCCATTCTCCTTTGGTACCAAGATAATCTCTATAAGTTTCAATAAACCCAATGTTGGTTTCAACTTGTGGTTTAATATCTTTAACCCAATATTTTTGTGAATCAAAATGTGCTTTCATAGAACCTGTCATAAAAGATTGAATATATTGTTCAATCATTAAAATTTGTGTTGAATTCGATGCATATTCCTTTGCCAATGTTAAATTTTCAACAATTTTGGTAAATTCCCTTGAATGATCACCAAATTTAAATGTTAATGAAGCTTTTCTACCATCTTCAATTTCAAATTCAATTAATTCAGGGTAATAACCTGTTGCATTTGATTTAAATGCACTTGCAATATGAACAATAAATTCAGTTGATGAAATTCTTTCAACACGAATATTCTCTGGCATAATATTATTTTTAGCCAATGCTGAATCAACTGCTTGTCCTTCAATTTGTGTTACATCATTAAGGTAATAACCAGAAATATTTCCATTGGAAGGATCACCTAACAATGCAGTTTTTTCATTGATATCATAAATTGATGATTTAATATCATTGAATAACTTTGAAATATCATTGTTATTAATTTCATCAATGAATTTTTGGAATTGGGATTGTTCTAATCTTGGAATGAATTTGGTATCACCGAATGACTTATAATTTCCTAAATTAGCCAATAACATTGAAGCATATTCTAAATAATATTGTAAATCACCAGCTGGGATATTCAATTTGGTATAATCATGTGAAAGAACAGTATCAATTTTCATGATAAGGTCAAAAATTGATTCAGATTCAGGGGAAACTGATCTTAAAACAGCACGAGTCCCCCAATGGGAAGCTTTTGAGAAATGGTGGGCGTAAAGCTTTTCGTTTGGGGACAAAGTTTCAAAGAAGGTCTTTGCAGAAAGACGGGCAATTGGTGCTTTGCTGTCGGCCAAATGATGTAATTTGTTGAAAGTTGACATTGTCCTTTTGATCATTTAATAAATAATATAACTAACACAAATAATTAAATGATTAATTTGCCACTTTAAAATCAACTTTTCTTTACATTAAAATTTAATAATAAATTAATCATCAAAATGGAGAATCATCCACAGGGAAAGAAACAGGAGATTTTAGAAAACAAAATTTACAAAGATTTGTTTGATTTAAGTGGTAATTTGGAGATTATCAGTTCAAAATTGAATGAAATTCAATGTATAAATGATAAAACTGTGATAACAGCAAAATTACAAGAATCTTATATAAACCAATTACCAAACACATCTATTAATGATAAACAACTATAACACAATTATAAACTTGAAAATATTTATTTCTTTGGCAATAAGTTAAACCTTCTCTTAAGGGTTACTCTTTGACGGGAAAATTTATCATCTGGTGAGAATCTTGCTGGATGGGCAGATTTGGTGATAATACCAGAAGCTAACTGCTTCTTTAAAGTGTAAACACGCTTTCCTTCAGTATCCAAAGTGTACATTAAATGCATTTTGTAGCCTTTTTTTTTATAATAAAGAGAAAAGTGCTTCTCTTCTGAAAAAAAAATTTTCATTTTTATTATCTCTTTAAATTGTTCCATTCCAAATGAACAATAAGAAAAATGATTTGTTTGCTGATTTGTTGAATCAGAACTCAACGAAAAGTCAAAATAGTGATATTCCTTTAAATCAATTGGGGAATCAACCAAAAAATCCATTCAAAAATACCCAAAATACCCAAAATAACCTTTTGGATCTTGATTTTCTTGATAGTTACGTCTCCTCTCCTAAAGAGACATCTCCAAAACCACAAAATTCATCTGGGAACTTATTAGATGATTTTGGTTTTGATTCCTTACTTATAAATAAGGATTCACCTCAACAAAATAGTGAAGAACATAAAATTATTAGCCCGTCACGTGACCAACAATCCGAACAACAACCAATCCCAACTCTTTCACAAAGGGATCATTCCTTAGCTGAATTATTAGATATGGGGTTTACAATTGAATCCGCAAATTTGGCATTGGATTCAACCTCAGATGGTCAAGACTTGAACATGGCAATTTCATATTTAATGTCTAATGCTCCAACAACTAAAACAAATTCAATTAATAATACCCACCTTTATAACCAATCTAATGATTTTTCATCTGAATTATTCAATAAAGCTTCTTCTCTATTCAATTCAGGGAAGAAGAAATTACAAAAGGAATTCAATTCATATATGACTTCAAATCAAAAACCCTCCAATGGAATTCCTGCTTGGATGGAAAAGGCTGAAGTCTACAAGTCACATCAAAATACAATTGTTACTAATGATGAACCATCAAATGAAATTGATCGTGAACAAATAATGAAAACTATGGATTCTCCTAACCAAAAACAAAAAGTAGAGCTTTCTCAGAAATCATTATTAGATGATTTTGATTTTAATTCACCAACACCAACATCTATAAGCACTCATTCTATTCCAAAATCGAATCCTTCTTCTCAATCGATTCTTGTTAATCATCGTCGCCATAGAAAACAACATCAGGGAGAAATGCCAACTACTAATGGTAATAATATTTCAGCAAAATATTCTTGGAATATTCCTGAATTATCATCAAATCAATCATTAAAATTATCATCCTTAAGAGAAAAAGCTGGTAAATCTTTTCAACTTGGGGATTATCCATTGACAATTGAATTATATCAACTTTTAATACAAAATATACCAAATGGTCACCCATTACAAATAATGTTTTATTCAAATCTGGCTTTAGTTTATTCGAAACTTGGCAATCCAAAAGAACAATTCAATTCATCTGTTTTTGGTTTAGATTTGATTTGCTCATTTACTGAACAAAACCCAAATATTTCAGAATTGGCTAAATTGGAAATTGAACCAGGTAAAAATCTTAAATCGTTTTGGATTAAGTTGTTGACTAAGAAGGCTGAATCATTAGAATCTTTAGAAAAATGGAATGATGCAAAATTATTGTACGATGAATTAATTTCTTTGGGAGAATCAACAAAGAGTATACTAGATAGAAAATCACACTGTATCAAAGCATTATCACCAAAGAAAACAACAGTCCCACCAGTAACACCAAAAAAGCAAATCCCTCAGTTACAACAGCAAACTAAAGTTCAACAGGAGGCTGTTAATAAGATCCGTAGGGATAATATAATTAACGCTCAAACTGATGCAAAGAAAGTACAATATCACGATCAAACACAAAATGCACTTGATTCTTGGAGGTCAGGCAATGAAAATAATATTAGGGCATTAATTTGTTCTCTTGATAAAATTCTTTGGCCAGAATTGAATTGGAAACCAATTAGTTTAACTGATTTAGTTTTGGATAAAAAAGTTAAAATCCAGTATATGAAAGCAGTTGCAAAAGTCCATCCTGATAAAATCCCACAAGGGACTTCAATTGAAAGGAAAATGATTGCTGAAGGTGTATTCGTGACCTTAAATCAAGCATGGGAGAGTTGGAAAAATTCTAAATAGATTAATATACTTTCCCTCCATTTGTACATATTTATTAATTATTCATACTATATATTATTAAAAATTGTCTTTTTCTATAAAATAGACAAAGCTTCATGATTGTTATCCCTGAACCATACAATCTTCATATTTGTCCATTGCTAATTTTAAACTTTTTGTAATCCCATTCAATATTGATTCAACTTCAGCTTTTTGGTCACCCTGAAACTGTTCACATTGAGCATTCAACCTCTTTATACAATTTTGTAAAGCAAAATAATCTCTTCTCAATTTAATTAACAAGGATTTAAAATTAGGAGTTTTGTGTGGGTTTGCTGATTGGATTTTATTAAATTTTGACCAAAATTGTGTTAAGAATTCAATGGATGTTGCATGTGTTAATTTGATTGAATCTAATGCATCTAACGAAATTAATGTTTCTAAAGCCTCTGAATCATCTGTTAATTTAGTATCTGAATGCTTTGCATTTAATTTTACAATTGAATTAATCTCTTTATAAACTTCATGTATAGGTTTTTTTAAATCATCATAAACTAAAGATAAATTAAAATCTTTTGAAATTTCATTTTGCATTTCAGCTATAATATATTCTTTTTCATCAATTGGTAATGCATTTGAATTTATTTGTGATTTTTGATCGAAATGTAATTCATTAAATTTCTTTGATTCAGTTATATTTAAATCTCTTATTGGAGCTTTTGGATCAAATGGGTCTTTATCATTTTCTGTTGAATCCATCATTCTCCTTGATAATCTATTCATTGTTCTTAATATATTTACTAATTGAGGGTCTTGATCTAATTTCATTGTTATATCTGGTTTATTCCCTCCTAGTTTACAATCATCATCATTTGCCTTTAAATCTAATGTTCTATCAACAGGATGTATAGAATCATGAAACAATTTAATTTTCATTGTTCCTGTATCATCCAATAAATTATTAATTTCTTTATCATCTTCTTCACCATCATAATCTAAATCATATTGAAGGTATTTATCAATTATGACATCCCCTCTATCATGAAAATTGACTTTTTCACCTCTCAAATTACGAAATAATTTAGAACTAAAAAATCTTGACCAGAATTCACCCTCTGATAACTTTGGAACTTGATCATTGTAAGCCTTTTTGACAATTGGATATTGAATAAAAATTTCTCTAATTTTATCTCTTGTAACGTTAACATTAACTTCATTATCACTTGAAGCTGTAGGTTTAATTGTACTTAAGACATTAAAAGGTCCCCTCTTTTGATTTCTTTGAATTGCAAAAGATCTTAAAGATTGAATTCTTGTTGACCAAAATTCATCAGGGGTTAGTCCCTCCTTCATCACGGCACTTGTAAATAATTTCATTAAGGATGTATTATCTTTAAGAAGTAATTGTTGCAATGACAGATTTGTAAGTAAGGATTCATCATCCATGGGTTGATTTTCATCTATTTCAATTTCAACTTGAGGGGTTTCCACCTTTGATTTCCTTCTAACAATGATTCTCTGTAAGGCCAACTTAAAATTGTCCATTACTTGAACTGAACGGAAGGCAAAGACCCTACTGGCATCATCGAATATGAGTTTGATCCCCAACTTCCCACTTTCTGGTTTAGAAGCCTGCAGGGATTTGAGGGTTTCTAGCTGCAATTCAAGGTGTTTCCCCCCCTCCAAAGCCCTCCAGTCCAATTGTGGGGGGATCAGATCCTCTTCCAAACTCAACACGCCCAAAGTCTTGTTGTGGATCGCCTGACCTGTTACCATCTTTAATGAAACACTCGTTCTCTCTTATAACACATTTCTTTTCACCAACTGTATAATGAAATCGTCTATGAAGTTGCTACAACACGCCGCCAGACGCGGCCCAATGGTTGTCAATGCTGAGTTACCACCGGACCCTCGAATCAGAGCCCGTTGGATCCACATTTGTACCTTCCTGGGGTTTGCTGGCGGGGTTTCTGCCCTTTCCTTTGGCATCTTCAACTATGAAAAGATGTCCTCTCCAATAATGAATGCCACAATGTACTCTTTGAGAAGATCCACTGAAGCCAGAGACTTGTTGGGGTCAACTATCACCTTTTCAGGGCTTATTCCTTGGGTTTGGGGTGAAGTAAACACTATGAAGGGGAATGTTGATTGTACCACTCAGCTTTCAGGTGACAAAGCAAATGCCCAGATGATCTTGAAGGCAAAGAGAGGGTCGGATGGGACTTTTAACATGATTCAATGGCAGTTGATTAATGAAGACAAAACTGTTGATCTTTTAAAGGATCCTTCAATTAACCTTTACTTTTGAATAATGATTGATTAATTCATTCATCTAACTTAAAACCCTGTATATATATATATCTATCTATCTCTCTTTATCCATTTAATTTATATATTATTTATATCTATGTATCTATGTATTTACACGTTATTTTACAACTTTCAACAATTCTTTCTTCATCCTATTAGCACCTAATCTATCACATAATTGAATAAGTGATTTCATATGATAATATTGCCATTTAAACCTCTTTTTACTACTTAAAACAATCTTAACGGCATCTTCTAATTCTCCAACACTCACAAATAATGAAAGCATTAACCTAGCAAACTTAAAATCATTTTGATCTTGCTCGTTTATACTCTTAGATTGGAAATCTTCACTAAGTCTATACTTACCCCTCTCTTCCCATATTTCCCTAGCAAAATTCATATTATTTTGATGTCTACTAACATGAAGACACATACAATATAACCTATCATTGTTAAATTTCCTCTTTTCCCATTCCCCTTTAAACTCTTCAATTGTACCCCATCTACCTAAAACATACATATATGCTTCATATATCTCTGGACTTATATATACATTATGATCATGCAAATATTTCCAAATTGCTCTAGCTTCATTCATTATCATCAATGGGCTTATGACATATTGTGGAATTAATGGTGGTGCATCATTCTTAAATGTAAAATCAACACTTCCAATAACCCTATTTCTTATAGTCCTAACTTTATCATCCATCACCGCAATGCATTCTTTACCTTCTGCAATTTTATAATATGTATTAAATAACCATTTAATTAATCGTAAATTACTAACATTAACTCCCTCAATACCTCTAGAATTTTGTTCACATACATTCAACCAAATTGCCCTAGCAAAACTTAAATCACTATCAACATATGCCAAGTACATCATAATTTCCATAACTTTTTCGTTTATTGGATATCCCCCATTATAATATTCAATTATGAAACTCCAACCTTTTAAAATCATATGGCTACCATCCTTAAATTTAGATCTTGTACCACATCCCTTGGCAAGAGCTAAAAGTGCATCTGGCTCAAGCTTTACATTTTGATCATTCATCCTTTGATAAACTTCCAACCCATGTTCCACACAATTATTTAATGTATCCATTAAAATCATTGATGTATAAGTCCTTGAACTAGGTGATGTACCCTTACTTAAAAATGTCATCGTATCAAATGTATCCTTTGCTAATTTGTAATTACCCATTCTCATGTACATTTGCATAACGTTTGTATAAATAATAGGAGTTTTTGCTAATGGGTTGAGTTCAGCTGGTAATACATTTAACTCATCAATTAAACACTTCACTTTAGAAACATCTTGTAACCTAGAATAATGGTTGATTAAAATACACTTGGTTAATGTTGTTGGTTTAACCCCTTCTAAATTAGTTGTTTCATATTTTATAGATAATGCACTTGTGTCAACATCTTCTAAAATCTTATTAATAACAATATCAGCCTTCTTTGGCTCTAAATGGATACACAATGATAATAAATCATTGATTACAATTGATTTACCATCATATACAACACCACTTTGATATGCTAATTCATGTAATAAATCAATGACAGCCCCCCTCTGATCTTTTGGAATCGATTGTACTAATTGATGATATTCATAAGAATTGATAGATATCCTATCCAATGTTAGATTCTGTGGATCAGTCTTAACAATCAATTCTTGAAGAAGTGGTTTCCAGTCTGCATTTGTTGGTGATGAAATTTTTCCTATGGATTCAACAGTTATTGAATGGGTAATATTTTCAGGTAGCTGTACAAATGGTCTTGGTGAAGGAAATAAATTTAAATCATTGACACCTGATACAGACTCATTTTCCAAAATAAGTGAATCAAATATTTCATTAACATCATCATCTTGTAACGATACAACATCATCATCAGGTTTTCCTAACTCAGATTTAGTTGCATGGGTTTCCATTTCAACTTTTCTATCTTTGATAACACTTTGAACCTGTTGGGTTAATTGATCAAGTGATTTTAAATTCTTTGATAGTGTGGAAGATATTTGTTGCAATTTATGATCAGTTACATAACATCTATGGTAAAAATTTGGTATTTTCCACAATGGGATCCTTCTTATGCAAATTCTCAACATTTAGTGCGAGTTTATATATACAAGATAGTGACTATTAGAATGAAAATAAATGATTAAATCTTGTGACATAAAAATTTTCATTATATTAAAATGGTTTATAAAATACGCTTATAACTTGTTATAATAAACATTAACTTTATCCCAAAAGCATATTTGATCTCTTTCAAAATCACCAATGTAAATATTCGTTTCCTCATTTAACAGCAACATTTGAATATTACTCCAACCAAAATGATATTCTCTCAATATACATATGGCTAAAGAAAGTAACCTTTTAATTGCTTTACCAGTTTGAAAACACCATGAACTTATAATCATCTCAATCACCCTTACCAGGACATCTGGTGGTAATTTACTTATCATGGCAATACAATTGTTAAAATTTAATAAATTTAAATCATCTTGGAAATCCTTTAATTGTTTAATTACAACATTGGAATCCAAATTCTTGGTGAATTTCTCCCTGAACTTATCATTGAATATATGACTTAACCAATCCATTAGTTGGTTAGTTTGATTTGTTGTGTAGCCACTTGAAATCAAAGATTCTTCTATAATTTCCCAATGTCCTTCCAGCTTTGTAGAAGGCGTCAGATTATTTTCACCCATTTTATAATCTATGCACATTTTTAACAATTTCATCTTAGTAGCACATGTAATCTTACTACCACCTATATAATTTTTTATTTCATTTATATTCTTTGGGGTCAATGTTGATTTTGTGGTTAAATATCCTAATCTTTCATCTCCAATCAAACGTAAAGAATTCATTTGTTCTCTTAATTTTGATTCACGTAAGGAATTTTTAGATTGAAGAGTTATCATCTCTTGATATTGACTCTCATGTGATTTAACTTCAGTTTTATTCTTTGGTGGGAACCAACTTGGCCTTGTAATTGAAATTGTATTATTTTTTTCATTTGAAGCTAATTTTAAATCATCAAGTGATTCCCCTATATGATACATATTAAATTTCGAACGTCTTTGAATTTCTTCATTTGCAATTGATTGTAAATTCATTTCATAGAAAGTTGACAATTGTTTTGCCTCTGGTGATAAAATATTAAAACTTGGATTTGATTTTAAATTAGGGCTATCAATCCATGTTGAGGAACAACCAGGTAATGGAGAAGGGGGTATAAGTAAATTTGGATTTGATGAATTCCAAGGTTTTTTATTATTTGTATTAACAATTGAAGAATTGAAAATTCCTAATGAAGAATGCGATGCAATTGGAACGTTATAAATAAGAGAATCATCAATGTAATCATCAGATTGGTCATCAAAAAGTTTATCCTTTTGTATCTTTGTTAAAGTTTGGATGCTAGATCTTCTTTTGAAGAGGGGATGATTATCATCGGTATTTTGGTTTGGATGCTTTTGATGATTAATTAAATTGGAGGTTGAATTCCTGTGTTGATATACCTGCCTTGGTTTAAACGTAGGAGGATGAAACTTATGCTTTGGGGAAGTGTTTATAGATGGAGAGTTCAGTATAAAGGAATCTTCATCTTCATTAATGGAACTTATGATGGAGAGGGGGGTTTGTGGAGGGTTTTCGGAGGGAGAAATTGAAACAAAGGATGTGTCTGGGGTGGAAGCTGCCATATTAAGATTCTTTGGATCAAAATTCTGACACTCCTCTATTTGTTTTCAAAGGAAACGTTTTAAGAACGAGTTTCTTTCTTCTATTGAATTTTTAATGATTTTTCTAGTGGAATTCCAAAACGGGAAATTTATCCGAAAGAAAGTTAAGCGAATAGCCGAAAATTTTAAAAATTTAAAAATTTCAAAAAATGCAAAAAAAAAAAAAAAAAAAAAAAAATATTAAATTTCCCACGTTTTTCTTAATTAGTGAATTTCTAAAGTATTTTAATTTCCTGTCAATTTTCGAATAACAAAACAACACACTTTTCTTTTATTTCTTTCCTATTAATTGAATGAAGTTCGGGGAGACTCTCAAATCGTCTTTAATCAAAGATTATGCATACTACTACATCTGCTATGATGAACTCAAGTACGACCTCAAAAAGGGTTTAGAGGAAACTGATAACGCATGGTCAAACACCCTCGAGGAACAATTCCTTGGTAAATTGGAGGGGGAATTGGACAAGGTGTACAACTTCTTTCGTTTAAAACATAAAGAAATTCTTAGACGTGTTAAAGAATCAGAAGCTTTGGTTAATAGAACTGTAGAAGCTTCAAAGAATGCCACCGATGAGGAAGAACTCCAATTCTTTGAACAGGATTTTCAAGATTTGGAAGAGGAATTGAGTGATATTATTGCCGATGTCCATGATTTAAATACATTTGCTAGATTAAATTACATTGGTTTCCAAAAGATTTTAAAGAAACATGATAAAATAACCAATTTTATCTTGAAACCAATCTTCCAAGCAAGATTAAACACAAAGGCTTTCTTTAAAGATAACTTAGATGCTCTTATTGTTAAATTATCTAAGCTTTATGACTTAGTTAGAACAAGAGGTAATCCAGTCATGGGTGATTCTGCCGCTGGTGGGAAAATGCAAAATTTCGTCAGACAAACAACTAAATATTGGGTCCACCCTGATAATATCACTGAATTGAAATTAATTATTTTAAAGCATTTACCTGTCTTGGTATTTAACCCAAATAAAGAATTCGAAGTTGAAGATTCCGCTATTACTTCTATTTATTTCGATGATAAAGAAATGGATTTATACTATGGTAGATTATTAAAAACTGAAGGTGCTGAAGCTATTAGAATTAGATGGTATGGTGGTATGTCAACTGATACATGTTTTATTGAAAGAAAAACTCATAGAGAGGATTGGACAGGTGAAAAATCTGTTAAAGCCCGTTTCCCAATTAAGGAATCAAAGGTTAATGACTTCTTAGCTGGTAAATATACTGCAAAACAATTATTTGAAAAAGCTCGTAAAGATGGTAAAAAATCACCTCAAGAGATTGATTCTCTTCAAAGATTAGCAGAGGAAGTTCAATATAGAGTTATTAAAGATAAAATGAGACCCGTTATGAGAACTTTCTATGATAGAACAGCTTTCCAATTACCAGGAGATGCAAGAGTTAGAATTTCACTTGATACAGAATTGACAATGGCCAGGGAGGATAACTTTGATGGGATTAATAGAACAAATAACAACTGGAGAAGAATGGATATTGGTGTTAACTGGCCATTCCCTAATTTACCAGAAAGAGATGTTGAAAGATTCCCATATGCTGTTTTGGAAGTTAAGTTACAAACTCAAATGGGTCAAGAACCACCTCAATGGGTTAGAGAAATGGTTTCATCTCATTTAGTTGAAGCAATTCCAAAATTTTCAAAGTTCATTCATGGTTGTTCAACTTTGTTACCTGATATGGTTAATCAAATTCCTTTTTGGTTACCGCAAATGGATGTTGACATTAGAAAGCCAAAACATGATGCATCATATGGTATTGTTTCAAAGCATCAAATTGGTACAAACAATGCAACTGGTCATTACCTTGACCAAGAAGAATTAATTGGGAACTCTTCAGTTTCTGAAACAGCTTATGGATCAGTTAACATTGATGAATCAAATAATAACATTGAACCATCAAACCCACCAAGGAATCACGTTGGTCCATTAGCACCTATTATAAGTTTCTTTACATCAATGTTCGAAGAAGATCATTCATTTGATAAAGTCCCACAAGGGACATCATTTGATGCTCAATTTAAGGCTCCACCAGGTAAGAAGATTTCTGTTCCAGTTCGTGTAGAACCAAAAGTTTATTTTGCAACTGAACGTACATTCCTTTCATGGTTGTCAATGTCATTAATTTTTGGAGCAACTGCGCACGCGTTAATGAACTATGGTGATATAACATCATTGATTACAGCAGCATGCTTTTATGTTACAGCAATTTTAACAATTACATATTCAGCTGGTGTTTATGTTTGGAGGGTGATATCGATTAGAAATAAAAGGGCAGTTCGTTATGATGATCAATTAGGCCCAAGATTGATTTGTGGTGCATTATCCATCTCAATCTTTGTTTCTTTCTTATTCCGTTACTTGAAATAACATTATCTATAATTATTTTGGTTTGTGTTTACTTTTTAATTGTAATAAGTTTTAATATTAAAGAGCTCTTGTTCAATATTGTAATTTTGGGATTATTCTATTGTTTAACAAATGTTTAATAAATTCAAGGAAATTGAATGGTTTCGTTGGGAAATTTGGAAATGTAATTAATTTGACTTTTTTCTGAATAAAATATGATTTAATTTCATTAAATTCATCAGATTAAAACTATTTTTTTTTCTTTGTAAACCAATCGTTTTTTTTGTTATGACTTTAATGGATTCTGCAGCAATCTGCAAAGTGAGTGAAACGCATGATGACGAGCTGGAACTTATCAACAAATTTCTCAAAGACTACCATCAACAACAGGAGAAGGAAAAGACTGAATTGATCCAAGTTATATTAGAACAATTACAATCAACAAAAACAAATTCAATGATACCCCCACCAACACAAACAATGGATTTGAAGGGTCCCACAGTGACAATTTCTACAGTTTCTTTAGGGTCTTCTACTGCATGGACTTTTACACAGGGATTAATTATTGGTCAAGTTAGTGTTATCCTATTACTTTGTGCTTTCATCAAATTCTTTGTATTTACTGAGGCATCACCAATCCAAGCACCTCCAATTAAACTAAATATAAAGCCAAATGACGATAACCAATCATTGTTTTCTTCATCACCATCAACAAATATAACTGCTACATCAATGTCAACATCGGCATCAAAGGGTAGAAGTGAATTTAAAGATTTGAATGATTTTGAATCCGATGACGAGATTCTTAATCAAATATTAGAAAAGACTTATTATGATGTAAATAAACATCAACCGGAATCACTTGATTGGTTCAATGTTTTAATTGCCCAAATAATATCACAGGGGAGATTTGAGGCATTAGTTAATGATAATATTCAAAATTCCTTGAATGATGCATTGAATCAACCCCAAATTTTACAATATTGTGATAGACTGAATATAACAGATGTTAACATTGGACATGATTACCCAATTTTTTCAAATTGTAGAGTTCAAAATAATGATGGTAGATTAGAAGCTAAAATTGATGTTGATGTTGCAGATACATTTACATTAGGCGTTGAGACCAATTTATTAATTAACCAACCAAGATTTATGTCAGCATGCTTGCCTATTAAACTGAAAGTATCATTAGTTAGATTTTCTTCATGTTTGACAGTTTCATTAGTTACAACAAATAAAGAGGAGGATGGTGAAGGGAATGAGAAAAATCCAAAGAAGGGAAATTCTATTGGGTTAATGTTTGCATTTTCACCGGATTTTAGATTAGAATTTGATGTCAAATCATTGATTGGTTCAAAGGCAAAATTAGAGAATATTCCAAGGATATCATCATTAATAGAAAATGTTTTGAGAAAATGGTTCATTGATAGGTGTATTGAACCAAGGTTTCAATTAATCAAACTACCATCTCTTTGGCCAAGAAAAAAAAATACAAGGTTAAACAATGACGATAATATATAATAATGAAAAAAAAAGACGTAAAGTAATTAGAATGGATCTTCGTAAGGATCTTCCTCATCATAATCGTCATCCTTTTCAAAAGTATAAACGATAGCAGAACCAACAGCACCAAGTGATTTTTGTGCTTCCATGAATGGCAAATCAACTTGTTCTCTTTGTTTTCTTTGCTTATCATTTGTTGAAAGGTTAAAAGTAGTTAAACCTTCAAGCAAAGATTCATCTTCGGCTTGATCATTATCAGAAACAGCCAAGATTAATTTGTATTCATGTTTTTTTGTATCAATTGTATATTTATATTGTAATTCACGACCCGATTTTCGACGATAAGTTAAATCTAAATTAAATATATTGGATGAGGCAAATTCTGGGAATTTAGGTGTGTCTAAATGAGAATAATATTTCGAATCGTCTATCTTTTGATGTTTAATGTCAAAAATGACAGATGATAGAAATGTCAAGTGGTTTAAAACTGAAGGTGAATCATTTGAAATTGGGGAAATATCAATGTGGTAAACACCATATAATATATTCAATGGATTGGACATAACTTTTAAAAACTCCATCAACTGTGATTTGTCAAAGTAATTGAATGAGTCAATTATTATTAAATTCTTTGAAGTAGATTTAATTAACTTTGATATAATTTGATTCTTTTCAGATTCGTTCATGGAATAAAATCTATAAAACGAATCTGAGTTTGTTGATAGGTAAGATGGTTTTAATTTAAGTGGGGTTTCAAATGATATGTAAGAAATTGGGATTTGTGATTTTTCTGAATTAGTGTTAAATATTAATTCCTCTGTCAATGGTTTATGAGATTGGTTGACAGTGTCCAAAGAAAGAAAAAAAGCAGTGTTTTCCTTTAAGGAGAGTATCCTCTTCAAAAGGATCTCAGGAGATGCAACAGAAGCTGTCATAATTTGAGAAAGAAATACAGTTGAATTATAAAGAAGAGAAGATGAAGATGAAAAATTTTGTACTACTTTAGCTATTCTATTCTATTCTATTTTTCTATACATGTACCCAATCAAAGCTGTGGTTTCTTAACAACTTCCATGTCTCTGAAATATAGACGATTTGATTGGAAGGTAATTGCTCTGGATTGAAATTCCAGGACATCTCTGAAATTGGCGAAGTCAAATTCAACACTTTGAAAATCTTCATCATCAGCCCGATCACTTAAACCAATTAATGGACTGTAACAGGAATTGTCCCAGCATTCATTCAAATCTGAACTAGGATATGTGGGGACCATTACTATCCATTTATCCACCTTTTCCTGGTGGTGCATGTTTAAGTCCTTTCTGGGGTTGAAATTGGATGGGAAGACCTTCACTGGGGTTGAAATCAAGTTCCCATCCGATGGATCTCTGTCCTTTTGGGTTGGCAGTGGCTGGAAGTTGATGGGCTTAAAAGGTGCTCTGCGACTGGATCCGTCCATTTGCCTGAAATGGAAAACAGCAGAAGAATTTGAATTGAAGAAGAAGGGCAACTTTTAAAGTTTCGGAGTTCGGAGTTGGGAATCGGAAAAACAGTGAAATTTCTTTATTTTCCAATATTCACAAATTAATAGAAATAACTCTGTTTAATCTTATAACCAATTGATATATAAATTACTTTCACCCTTTCCTACCCTCTTATGTCAGACAAAAAATAACTGTAAAAAATTTATGTTTTATATACACTTTTTTTTCACTCTTTCTCTTTTTCAATGGGTGTTCACAATTTGTGGGATCTTCTCACTCCGATGGGGAAACCCATCAAGGTGGAGGCTTTGAGAAATAAACGATTGGCAATTGATGCGTCTATTTGGATTTACCAATTTATGATTGCTTTGAAGGGATCCCAGAAAAGTCCTCACATTTGGGGGTTCTTCAAGAGGATATGTAAATTGTTATACTTTGGGATCAAACCTATTTTTATATTTGATGGGAAACCTCCACTTTTAAAATTGGAAACGATCAAGAGGAGAAAATTAAAGGGTAAGACCAATGAAGGTGATGAAGTTGATATTAAATTAATTGCAAGAAAGATCCTTTCAAGGAAGTTGCAACAACATGCCGATATCACTCTTGAGAATCAAAGCCCACAAGGAAACAGGAAAAGAAGAAAATTAGCAGCAGAAAGAAAGGAACATGATTCTGTTAATAAGTTATTTGAAAGTTTTGATGATAATGAATCTATCAAACAAAACAATGAAAGTATCCTGTTCAAAGGTCAAGATGATTATGATTTACCAAAAATTTCTGTTAATATAGATTCCAACGATGGTAGATTCCAAATGGATAATGAATATGATAAATTAACAAGGGAAGTTGCCATTGATTTAGATGAGATAAATTTAGATGAAATTGACCCACAATCTGAGGAATTTTCAGATTTACCATTATCCACACAATATATTATTTTATCACATTTAAGATTGAGATCAAGGTTAAGACTTGGATACACAAAGGATCAATTGAAAGGTTTATTTCCTGATCCACTAGAATTTAGTAAATTTCAAATTTCAATGGTTCAAAAGAGGAATTTTTTTACTCAGAAGCTTATGAATGTCTCTGGTATGGACTCAGATGATATATCTTCTGGGAGATTAGCAGGTGATAAAAATAGATTTTATGAATTACAGAGATTGAATAATGGATATTCAATGAGTTTGGATAAAAAAAGAACTGAACAAGAAAAGATGGTAAGAGATGAGTTTGATGATAATGATAATAATAATGATGATGATGATAGAGACATAGATTGGAATGATCACGTTGAACATGCGATTTCAATTTCAAAAGAAAACGGAAAGGATGACACTGGATTGTTTGTGAAAGCTGAGGAAGAAGATGAAAATGAAAAGAGGAGGATTATTGATCATAATAATGATTCCGATGATATGGATTTTGAAGATGTTGAATTAGAACCTGTTGATACAAACATTAAAGAAATTCAAGAACTGTATAAATATGCCAATGACAATAATAAGGGTAAAACTAAAGTAGTTATCGATGAAACTGATAAAGGATTAGAGGATCAAATTGAATGGTTACAACAGATTGAATTACGAAAGGCAATTGCTGAATCTAAGAAAGATTTATTAAATATGAAATCAGGTGTTCAAATTGAACACCAACCACCAATCATTCTTTCAAAACAATCATTGACAAATTCCTTGTTCAAGAACATGGAGTTTTCAAAGAATACATTATTTCAAAAGAAAGAAAAAGAGAAAGAGAAAGAAATGAACAATGATGAATCAGTTGTTGAAATTCAACCAAAAGAAGATAATGAGCACTTTGAATTAGAACTCAAAAACGAAGAAGAAGAAGAAGAAGAAGAAGAAGAAGAAAAGAAACCCTTGCCATTACCTGATTGGTTTCAGAGCTCAACTGTTGAAGAAACCTGGAAAGTTGTTGATAAACCAGAAGAGAGTGATGATGAATATGGAGAGCCAAATAAAATAGGAGATGACCTTGTTGTTAGTTTAGAGTCAGATATTATTGAGTTGAAAGAAGAAGAAGGAGGAGGAAAAGAAGAGGAAGTAAAAGATACTGAGCAAAATGTGTTGGCACAAAGTGATTCCCAAAGTGAACCACACACTCCTCAAGAAGAACAAAAGATAGAGGAAAAGCACGAATATAATTCAGCTGTAGTTAATAATCGGGAAGAAAATGAAGAAAACAATGACATTGAAATTATAAATGAAGAAGAAGAAGAAGAAGAAGAAGAAGCGGTTCAACAACAATTCAATGACGCGTATTTTATTGACATTGTACATGAATTTCCAGAAGTTGAAGATTCTGGTAGTAAACCACAAGCATTTACATCGGATGATATAACACCTGAGATGATTGATGAAATTCATACTCTTTTGAGAATTATGGGGATTCCCTATTTATCATCACCACAAGAAGCTGAAGCTCAATGTGCCCAATTGGAAATAATTGGACTTTGTGATGGGATTATAACAGATGATTCTGATTGTTTCCTATTTGGGGGGAATAAGGTTTATAAGAATATGTTCATGGACAAACAATTAACGGAGATGTACACAGTTGAGGATATTAAAAAGGGAATGTACCTAAGTAGGATGGAGTTAATTGAACTAGCTGTTTTAATGGGCAGTGATTATACCATGGGAGTTAAAGGTGTGGGTAAAGTTATGGCAATGGAAATTTTAGGTGAATTTGGATCCTTGGAAAGGTTTAGTAAATGGTGGCAAGATTATCAGAATGGTGTTATTGATGAACCTAAGGAGAATTCAATACGTAGGGCAATTAGGAATAAACTGAAGAGTGTATTATTCATTCAAGATGGAAAATTTCCACCTAAGGATGTTATTCAAGCTTATTTAGACCCAATTGTGGATAAGGATGAAACTGAATTTAAATGGGGGGATATAGATACTAAAGAATTAGTTAATTTTATGGAAGTTACTTTGAGATGGGATGAAGTTCGTACTATGGATGTTGTTAAACCAGTTTTAGAGAATATGAAGAAACCATCACAAGTTTCTATTGATGAATATATTGGAGTTTCACTTGATACTAATAAGAGAATTCAAAAGGTGAGTAAAAGAGTTTTTGAATCTATAAAGAAGTTAGGAAAGTATAAAGAGAAGGTTGAGTTGGAGGATATTTTAGATGAAGAAGAAGAATGGGATTAATTATAATCTTCTCTTTTTTTTTTTTACCATAAATCTGGATGGTAGTTTTCCAAGAGTGCAGGTTCATTTTTATATAGTCTCTGCCAATAGTTAAACCCACCATCAAGGACATAAATATTTATATTTGAATAATTATTTAATGATTGGATATGTCTTCCAAATTTAAGAGCTGCACGAGGACCTCTTTGTTGTGAGAGCATACAATGAAAGACGATACAATTGATTTCCCTTGATGTAATTATTTCCAATAGAGAATCCATACCTTGTTCATTAAAGGAACTTGAAGGTAAATGAAGTGAATTTATGATATTTCCACCTATATGATCAGAATCTCTCACGTCGACAACAAGGAAGTTTTTACCGAGGGGAGTTTTGGATTGTAATATCCAGGATTTGAGAGTTTCTGGGGAGAGATGTTTAATATTGGATAAATTGAATGACATGATAAAAAATAAATAATTACAAGAATATAAAGATAGCTAAGAAGAGGAAGAAGAGGAAATCTTTTTCTTTAATTGTTTCTTTGGAGTTGCAATTTTCCTTTGAATTTTCCTTAAAGGTTTTTTAGGGGTTCGTTTTTCTTGTTTTTGTATTGATTTAAATTTCTCATCAGGAGAATCATCAGCTTCTGATTGAGGTTCACTTTGGAATCCGACCCAGTCCATAACGGTATTTAATATTGATTTATTTGAATTTGTCCTTTGAAGTCCATTAGCATTAAATTTTTGAGCGAATTTTTCTAATGGAGATTTTGCCATTGGTAAAGTATTATTCTTTATCATTGATTCCCTAACAATTGTATAAAGATCTTTTGTAATGTTATGATATTTATCATTTGTTTGTTTCCAAGTTTCAACGAAATCATTAATATGTTTTTTAACATCCAATTCATTTTTCTTTAGCCATGAAACATTTAGTTCTTGTCTTGTAGCCCCCCTTGCAAAATTTCTCATGAGATACTTGTCATAATCTCTAATAATTTTAGTGATTAAATCGGAAGTTGAAATACCTTCCGTTCTCTGAGTTGCAATGAACATACCTGCTTCCTTCATTGGTTTATAAATGTCATCGATCCCGTCGGCGACGTAAGGGAGGTCATCATGGGCACAATAATCGATTTTATGTTTTTTAAGGAAATCCATTGAAAGGATCCATGGGGCATCTTCAATGACTTCATCTACCCATTTGCAATGTCTGAGAGTTTCATAACGTTGTTTATCAGAGAGGACAGTAAGACCTTTCCTCTTGTGAGTTTCACGATCATTTGGGATACCAACAATCAATTGTACATTTTTGAAAGTTTTCTTACATTGTTCTAATTGTTTCATGTGTCCAAGATGGAATAGATCAAAGACACCATCAGCGTATATTCTAATGGGGCGATCAGAAGGAGGTGGGTTAAGTTTATAACCACGGGGTCTCCATTTACGGTCTTCTGGTTGAAGAAGATCATCGTATTCCTTTTCAAGTTTTGGGTCTAAGGGAACTTGTGGTGGTGGTGGTGGTGGTGGTGTTTTTGGTGATGATGATTCAATTGAAACTGGGGAAGTTGAATTTGAAAGTTTGAGTTTTTTATGAAGTGGTTCTTCGTGTTTGGAGCCAAACAAAGTCTCTGAAATGGATCTCCTTAAAGAAATTCGTTTTTCAGCCATTTCTGAATAATAAGAAGAAAAAGGAGAGAGAAGAAAAAAAAAATGTTATTTTTGTTAATAAAAATGCATGTGAAAATGAGAGTTATTTTTTCTGGGTATATAAAAAAAAAATATATAAATAAATAAATAAATAAATAAATAAATAAATAAATAAATAAATAAATAATGTTTTATTTTATTTTATTTTATTTATTTTATTTTTTTTTTTTCAAAGGAGGAGAAGGGAGCAATTCAGGATCACGTGACAGTATAATATGACATTAAATTTTGTTGTGTTATGACAAGGTTGAAAGCCATAATTTGTAATTGTCCTTTGAAGAATCTTTAAGAACGGACTCCGATAGACTCAGACGCGTTATACTTTGAGCAGCATGTGCCAACATTTGCGGAGAGGAGGGTGAATCGTAAACCAAACTGTTGTCGTTTTCATGTTCGTGTTCATGTTCGTGTTCATTGTCAAAGAGATCTGTGTAATAATCATTATCAGGGATTAAAAGAGGAGGGGCTTCCATTTCTATTTGGAAGAGACTGTCATCATCATAAGTGTATTGGGACATATTGAATAAATAGTGTTTAATAATATATATATATAATATATAATAATAAATCATGTTAGAATGCTAAACTCACAGGAACGGACCAGACACTTCTTTTATACTTTTAAAAATTTTGGGTGACTCCGAAATGACCGAATTGAGTCACAAAACCACCACAGTTTATTTTGTTGTTGCGAAAAGGGCAATTATTATTTTATCTAATGCGCCACAATCTTCACCCTCAGACCCCCTCAACACGCCACAGTTCCTCAACAGGGAAACACTCTCCACATCCATTGCAATACCAACTAACAAAGCCATCACATCCTCTTGATATTGCTCTTGTCCCTCTATTTCTTGAATACCCTGCTGGGCGTTCAAAATCTTATGTAAAACTTCCTTAACAACCCTGCTGGATTCTTCAACTTTAATATTACTAACACTAATAAGTAAACTTTTGAATAATTCAACATCCCAAGTAACAACATCTTTACTAATCCTTTCAATTTCCTTTAAATCCCCTCCACTTGTCAACAATATCCATTTAAACATTTCCCCTTGAATCTGAGGTAAATATTCAATTACTCTCTGTTGTGGCATAATCCCATCAATAACTTTAATTTCTAATAAATTATCTTCTAAATTAACATCACCACCACCACCACCACCACTACTACTACTAGTATTATTATTATAGTCATCTTCATTAATACTTTCAAACCTCTCCCTCATAGCTAATAAAATATTCAATAAATCCATACTAATCCCCCTCTCACCAACTAAACACATACCTTTAATTAAACTTGTAAAATCACCCTCCATTAAACAATACTTATATTTATTAACCCCTAATTCAATTATATTCATCATACCATTAAAATCTCCAAGTTGTGCCCTACTTTGAATTAAACTACGCATTAACCCCCTACTCATAATATACCCTAATCCTTCATATTCCTTTAATATCTTATCATATAATTTATACTCATCCATTATTAATGCCCCATTCATTAAATAAACTAAACTATCATCATTAAATGTTAACGAATTACCCTTTAAAAATCTAATAATATCATTATACCCATTTTCAGTAATCCCATCTTTACTAACAACTCTTAAAAAACTATTGGTATCATTTATATCAATTGGATAACCATTATTTATCATCCCATTCAAAAAATCTTTTAAAATAAATATTGGGAAATCTAATTCCCCAATTACACCCTTCATTAAATTAATTGATGTTAAACTTAAATTTGATACCCTTGGTTCAGGAATTTTCTTCCATTCTTTTTCAAATGTTTTAATCTCTTCTTTTTCAAGATGTTTTAATAAATGCTTATTCTTTAAATTAATAAAATTAATCAATCTAATTAAACTTTTTGTTAATTCACTTGATTTGTCCTTCCCCGTTTCAATCCCATTCAATCTCTTTCTTCCACCTATAGTTTGCTTTAAAATTTTATCATAAATTGTAAATTTATCTTCATCATTATTAATATCAATCCCATCTATTGCTGTTGGAATATTTAAATTACCAAATTTTAATACATTTGCCTTATACATTGATTGAAAATTTGGTTTCATATCATTCAATTCATCAAATGAAACATACTTTAAAATCCCACTTAAAAATGTTTTAATTCTTTCCTCTTTTGATATCATACTAAAATTATTAGTTTTAATCTCATTATACCAATTAATAGCACGTATTTCCTTAATAATTTGTGAATTTATTCCCTCATTCTTAACATTATTAATATCACCTTGATCTTTAACTGCTTTTGATGATGGCGGTGTTTGAATTCTTGAATTTGAAACTTTTGTTGATCTATGCGTCCTAGTTGATTTCCTCTTTACTTGAATATTTATTTCACCCTCTATCTTATTAGACAAATTCCTATAAAATGTCTTTATCATTTAATTTAATCTATATACAAAAAGGATGTTATAAAGAAAGTTATATATATAATAATTAATTAAGGTCTTGGAATTTTTTTTTTTCCCCCATTATTTTTGATTGATCCTCTGAATGTAACTCTTTGAGATTAAATTCCATGATGCCATGAATTTGCTTGCACAATCATCAATACATTGCTTTTCAACTGATGTCATAGTTGAACTTGGTACAATAATACATTTCTCAAAACAATTCTCTGTTAATCCATTAACTAATGCCTGCGCGTATGCTGTATTCAATTCTGCTGAAATTGATTGCTTAATTTGTTCAACCATTGGATCCACACCACGTGCTGCTTCTGATTGGTCTTTGTTTCCTCCTCCAAATCCAAGAAATGATGACATATTTAAACCTTTCGATAAACAAGCCAATGATGATGGTTAAAATTGAAAAAAAGTGTGAGTATTTTTTTCTTTTACTCATTATTGCTAAGGAAATCATCTAATGATTGTAACTTGTATTGATTAACCTTATTGGATTTGAATCTCCCACTATTAACATCATTATTATTTAAATCCAAATCAATGCTATTGGATGAATTTCTTTGATATTCACGTTGACGCTGGGACGGCCTAATAGTTTTTTCGTTGAACATATCACTTGATATACCCTTGGCAAATCTATTATAATCTTTCAATTCAAACCCATTACTCCTTAAATTATCATAATACATCGCATACCCATCATCTAATACATCCTTTGTAGCTTCATTGAATTTAAAAATAATGGAATTTTCATTACTACTTGAACCTCCTACTAATAATAAATTCTTTGGTAATGTTAATGTATTCTTGTTAATTTGATACATTAATAACCCAATATCAATACCACCTAATTGTTCAGTTAACTGTTCAAAATTTAAATCAATTAATTCATTTATTTCCCAGTCTTTAGATGAATATGAAACTTCCGTATACACAACATTTGGTAAAATTGATCCTAAAAATCTAGCCTGATCCCTTAAATCTAAATTCATATCCAGTTTAGATAACTCTAAAACATAATTCCATAATTTAAAAAAATTGTTAGACTTAATTGTTTCCATATAACCATCCCTATCGTTATTTATATTATTAATCAAAATTTTACCAATACATGTTAAAATTTGAATCTTCACTTGATAATCCCTTTCATTTGGGAAACCCTTAACAAGAAATGAACAAATAGATGGTATGAATTTAATTAAACTTTTAATAATATTTTCATCACTATTTTCAACACCAGTAACCCCTGAATTTGAATTTATTAAAACGAATTCACCAATTAACCAAATAATTGACCCCCTAGCATTATTAGATAACTGAGGGCCATTAAAAAGTTTCCCAATTAAATTTATAAGAATCTTTATATTGGATTGAATATCAGATTGAATTAATTGCCTCAATCCCGTTATATATTCATTAATTAATAAATCATCTTCAAAATTAGATTTTAATTTCACCATGAAAAAAGAAATAATTGATTCTAATTGTTCTTGCTTTAATGATTTACTTAAAATCAATGAATTAAGTTTCTTTAAAATGATTAATTTAAATTCAATAGGTGATGAATCAATTGATTGTTTAATTTGTTGAAAAATTTCATCAAAATTCCCCTGGTTAACTAATTGAAAAAGGATATTAATTTTCGATTTAAATACTTGTAATGGGTCTTTACTCAATGGATAAAATTGACTTAATTGATAATCTTCTACATGAAATTTTTCCAATAATAATAAATATTCAATTTCATTTAAGAATAAAACTTTTATTGAATCATCACTCAAATTAATAAATTTCAAAACCATATTCTCAATTGGAAAATCCTTAAATGGCATTACATTAATAATGAATCTAATTAAACTTATAATTACATTTGCATCTGGACAATATATGAATGATTGAAAATGATCATAAAGTGATTGTAAAATCAACGGGGTTGATTTATCATCATTAAAACTCTCAAAATAAATCTTACTGTAATCAGTCATCAAGTCTAAAAATCCGCTAATTGAAAATGAGTCAAGGTCTTCTAAATGATTTATTAAATTTTGGATCTTATTATGGAAAATATCTAAGAATCCATTGAATGTTGAATGAAAAACTTGGAATGATACACTTAATACCTTTGCATCATTGTCACTTAATAAAATATCCAAATATGAATATAACTGTGATATAATTGAAGAAGGAATTTGCATTGAGTTTTTAATGTATTGCCTTTGAGTCAAACCATTTGAATTATATGTTGAATCTAAATTTACACAATTGGCAATGGCAATGGCAGAAGCAGATCTTACTAATGGAGAAGAATCCTTAATCGATTTTTCCAGGGATAATAGTAAAATTGGTAAAATTGCAGGGATTTTAATCCCACTTAAACATCTAATTGCCAAAGATCTATTGACGCAATTTTTATCAACTAAGGATCTTTGTATGGCATTAATACTTAACAATGCAATATCTTGTTGCAGATGATTGAATTTCAATAGGAATGTATAAACCAATCTACGGATTTTAAAATTAGAAGAATTGACATTCTTTATAACGAAGGGGAAGAAAGGTAATATATCATTTTCATTTGATTGCTGAGTTGTTGTCATTGAAATTATATATTTAAGGACAGCATAAATTTCCTTTTCGTTGTTTGAATTTAAAGCCTTTGTGATTTCTTCTGAGGTGAAGGTTGTTTCAACGTTGTAGTAGTTTGTATTGATGAAAGCGGTCATTGAAGGTGGCAAAGCGACTGTTGATGTATCAATTCCCCTATGGAGGGTCTTTGACGCCGATTCAAACATAGTACCTAAATTACGACTTAGTTGGAAGTCATTCATGATATTTTGATAAAGAACACAGGGAAATCAATCGAATCAATTCATATAAAATCCTCTCCATATTTTAAGAATACAATTTTTATGCTCAGCTAGAAATGATAAAATAAAAGCACAATTATCAAATAAAAACAGTGAAAACACGTTTTATATCTAATGAAAGGTTAATTTTCAATCATTTAAGTATCAATTAGGGTGTATTCCAATTTAGTTTGCTATAATTTGAGTTATTTTAAATTTTTTATATCAATTTCACGTGAAATTGTCATCAAAATAACCGGGAAAAAACCCCCAAATATACAACCAAGTATTATCAATACAAAAATCTTACTTAAATGCTTTTTAAAAGGCAACAAATGGTAGATAAAACAAATTAAAAGTTTAAATAAAGAAAAAAAACGCGTTGTCGTTTAAAACTTCGCTGAGCTCTCTAAAAATTTCTTCGTTCCGCTTGATCTCCTCTTTCTTCTTTACACAACAATCACAAAATGGCAAGAGCTCAAAACGTTGGTATCAAAGCAATTCAGTACTACATTCCAGGACAGTACGTTTCCCAAAAGGAGCTTGAAGCTTTTGACGGCGTTGCCCAGGGGAAATACACCATCGGGCTTGGCCAGACAAACATGGCTTTTGTAAACGACAGAGAGGATATTTACTCAATGTCCTTATCTGTTTTGAAGAGTCTTATTGACAATTACAACATCGATGTTAACTCCATTGGGAGACTTGAAGTCGGTACTGAAACCTTGTTAGATAAATCAAAGTCTGTCAAATCTGTCTTAATGCAATTGTTTGGTGATAACACTGATGTTGAAGGTATTGATAATGTCAATGCTTGTTACGGTGGTACTTCAGCTGTTTTGAACTCAGTTAACTGGGTCCAATCAGATGCATGGGATGGCCGTGATGCCATCGTCGTTTGTGGTGATATTGCCATTTATGAAAAGGGTGCTGCAAGACCAACTGGTGGTGCAGGTACAGTTGCTCTTTTAATTGGTCCTGATGCTCCAATTGTTTTCGACCCTGTTAGAGGTTCTTTCATGGAACATGCTTATGATTTCTACAAGCCAAACTTTACATCTGAGTACCCTGTTGTTGATGGTCATTTTTCATTGTCATGTTACGTCAAGGCTGTTGATTTCTGTTACAAGACTTACTCCAAGAAGGCAATTGCTAAGGGCTTAAGCGATTCAAAGACTGAAACTGTTGGTGTTGACTTTTTTGATTACAATGCTTTCCATGTCCCAACTTGTAAGCTCGTCACTAAGTCATTTGCAAGAATGCTCTACAATGATTGGAAGGCTAACCCATCATTATTCCCAGATGTCGATACCTCTCTGCTTTCAATGGATTACGAACAAACTTTAGTTGACAAGTCAGTTGAAAAGGTATTCATGCCTCTTTCAAAGGAGAGAATGAACCGTGTTGTCATGCCAGCGTTAGAATTACCAACAAATGTTGGTAACATGTACACTGGTTCAGTTTGGGGATCACTATGTTCTTTATTATCCATTGTTGGTAATGATGAATTACAAAATAAGAGAATTGGTATGTTTTCTTATGGTTCAGGGTTAGCTGCCACTTTATTAAGTGCTAGAGTTGTCGGTGACATTTCTAACATTACCAGTAAGTTAAATGTTAAGGAAAGATTAGCAAGTAGAGAACATAAGACACCAGAGGAATATGAAGCTGCCATTGCATTAAGAGAAAAAGCTCACATGCAAAAGGATTTCAAACCAGAAGGGAATATTGAATACATTCCAAAGGGCTCATTCTATTTAGTCAACATTGATGATAAATATAGAAGATTCTATGAGGTTAAGAACTAAACAACCCTCTTTCATTGCTAACTTATTTTTCTTTTTTGTTGTTATCACCGTTTATAAATTTATCAAAGTAATTCCAAGTAATATAACACTTTACAAAGCTAAGCTAAATTGATGAAAAAAATATAACTGCACCGACACCCATCATAGCAGCAGATGAATACCACCAAAATTTATAATCAAATCCATCCTGTTTAATGGCATTTGTCTTGAACCTGTTTTCAAGCCCCCTTCTTACTTTCTGTCCCAAATTCAATTCCAATCCATGGGTATCTCTCTTTGCCTTAGCAGAAGCAGCAGTTGCCGCAGCATCAGCTGTTGGATTCATTGTGATCGTGGGAAGCATTTGGGGAGGTCTATATGCTAAATACAAAGGTTGCATGATAGCACCATCTGATTTAACCAAATCCAATCTCCATCTACCATGGTATGGATCAATGTAAACTGAAGACCCCTTAAACAGTTCTGATTGTTGATATCTTGAATATGTGGAAACCCCATTATCAACACATGGCTCAGATAATAACTGTCTCCCATCAATATTGATCGGTGTCAACGTTAATGAACCATCTGAACCTTGTTTATAAGTCCCATGTTGGTAAATTAAAACTGCAGTTGGACAAGAATGATTTCTTGGGTTTGGTGAAACTTGATAGATGGCCTCTTCCCAAAACCCATCTTCAGTAAACGAGTATGAAATCCCAGGGAGGGCTGGTTCAATGAAAAGTTCATCAACGGGATCGTAAAACCCAGGCCCTGTGAACACTGAATTTGCCTTAGAAGACCAAGTCCCCACAATCGAACCAGCTGTGTCTGCCAATGCCAAATTCGCATTCAGAAACGAAACAGCCAATGAGAAAACCGCCAATTTCATTCTTTTTAAGTAAAGAAGTGTTGATGAAATGGAAAGTAGTTTTTTTTAGATCAACAGAAGCAGAAGTTTTTGAATATTTTTTAATTGTTTGAAAGTTAATTTTAATATCAAACTTGCCAAATGTCACAGAAGAATAAACTAACTGCTGTTTATTCATTGGATAACCCACTTGGAGACTATGATGATGAAAATAGTGGATTTTCTACTTCAAAATTGGACCAAAAACCAACTTACAGAGACAAAAAACACTCAATGATGTCTAAAATGCTTTCAGAAACAACAATTACAGCTGAAAGGGTAAATGATGATAGAGGAAGGAAACACCAATTAGAATTGGAAGAGGAAAAACAGGGAAAATCAAGAGAAACTACCCCGAAAAGAGATAGGACACCAACTAGAAGTGAGAGAGGTAGAAAGAGAAAGCTTTTAACAACAACAAATTCCCCATCTACAAATGATGAACCATTGGTCAAAAAATTAAACTTAGAAAAAGAGGTTTACTTACCAATTTTCAATGGGATTGAATTATCAAGTTCAAATATTAATAAATTATTACCTAAATCTTTTAAAATTGTAACATTCCCAAAGGATTTTGTTCAAAAGATAGACGACACTCCCAATTTGGCGAAATTTGATTTATTAGTGCAGAATGATCAATATTCAATTCCTCAAAATGACATTGCATTAATTTCCCAAGATAAATTCGATCCTCAATTGGTTAGTGAAATCCCTGATTTAAAGGATATCCAGGTTTTTAGAGGCCATGATGTCAAAATATTTAACAAGTTGCTTGTAACTAAGGATACCCCAATGGATTCGTTACCCCAAAATGACCAATTAGAAATTAGGTGCATGAAACTTATTTTAAAAGTGAAAAATTCCGGTCAACAAACAAGGAAAACTGCAATGAGGGGATTATCTGATCATGCTAAAGAGTTTGGACCTGAGATAATATTCAATATTATTTTACCATTGATGGCTGATAAAGGATTAGAAGAAAATGAGAGGCATATACTTGTTAAAATTATTGCTCGTGTTTTATTGAAATTAGACGATGAGATTAAACCATACACAAGAAAGATATTAGCTGTTACAATGCCTTTATTATTAGATGATAATATTTATGTTAAACTTGAAGGAAGAGAAATTATCTCGAACTTGGCTAAATCTGCAGGTTTGGTATCAATGATTAATTCCCTTAGAGAGGATTTATCTGATGAAGATGATTATACTAGGAATTTAGTTTCAAGGACATTTGCTGTAGTTTCAAATACTCTTGGTGTTCAATCAATGGTACCATTTCTCAGGTCAATTTGTTTAAATAAAGATGAAACATATTTAGTCAGACATACTGGGTTAAGAATAATTCAAAATATGTCTATAATTATGGGTTCATCAATATTACCCCATTTGAATAATTTGGTTGCATGTATTGGACCAAATATTAATGATGAAAATAATCAAATTAGGACCATTTCTGCAGCTACGATCAGTTCGTTGGCTACCTCATGTGCACCATATGGATTTGAATCTTTAAAACCATTACTTGAACCTTTATGGGATGGATTAAAAGAACAAAGAGGGAAACCATTATCTCAATTTGTTAAAGCTGTTGGTTCACTGATCCCGCTTATGGACACAGAATATGCAAATTATTATACAAATGAAATAATGAGAACCATTGTCAGGGAAATGGGGTCACCAGATGAGGATATGAAGAGGACGATTTTAACTATTATTGAAAAAGTTTGTTCTATAAAGGAAATTGATAAAGCAATTATTGTTAAGACAAATGTTTTTAATTCATTTATTAATTCCTTTTGGTTAAGAAGAGTTGCAATGGATAAAAAATTTTCATCCTTATGTGTCAATGCATGTTATTCAATCTCATTAAAAATTGGTTCATCAAAAGTTATTGATGAAATTTTATTGAGTTTAAAGGATGAATCTGAACCATTTAGAAGAATGACTCTTGAAACCTGTGATAAGATAATCTTGGAATTGGGTTCATTTGATCTAAGTGATCGTTCTGTTACGAGGCTATTGGATGGACTAATCTATACATTCCAAAAGCAAAACTTGGAAAATAAAAAAGTAAATAATATTGTTTTGACTGGATTGGGAAATATTATTGGTAACTTAGGTGTAAGAGTGAAGCCAAATGTTATGACTATGACCAGTGCTGTTTTATACAGGTTGCAAAACAAGGACCCACAAGTAAGAGAACAGGCAGCTGATTTGATTTCAAAGTTTGTTCCAGTGGTAGTTTTATGCCAGGAGAATGATTTATTAATTAGACTTGGAACTATTCTTTACGAATCATTAGGTGAAGTTTACCCAGATGTTTTAGGTTCGATTTTAGGAGCGCTTCATGAAGTTTTAATCAATATAAAAAAAGTTGATGATTTAAATCCACCAATTTCCCAAATACTTTCAACATTGACACCAATTTTAAGAAATAGACATGAAAAGGTACAGGAAAATACTATCAATTTAATTGGTGATATTGCTGAAAAGGCAACCGAATTTATTAATCACAGGGAATGGATTAGGATATCATTTGAATTATTAGAAATGTTAAAGGCATATAAGAAAAGCATTAGAAAAGCTGCCAACAAGACATTTGGATTAATAGCCAAAGCTGTTGGGCCTGCTGATGTCCTTGTTACCCTTTTAAATAATCTGAAAATGCAAGAGCGTCAGTTACGTGTTTGTACATCTGTTGCAATTGGGATTATCTCAGAAAGGTGTAAACCATTTACAGTTTTACCTGCTTTAATGAATGAATATAGGGTATTAGATAAGAACGTACAAAATGGTGTTTTGAAATCAATGTCATTCATGTTTGAATATACATTAGATTTAGGATCTGATTATATTTATGCATGCACACCATTAGTTTTGGATGCATTAACGGACAGGGATTTAGTGCATAGACAAATTGCATCAGGAGTTGTTTACCATATGGCCTTTGGTGCATTCGGACGAGGATTGGACGATGCATTTATTAATTTCCTTGATTTAATTTGGCCAAATATATTTGAGACATCCCCCCATGTTATCAATCAAGTTATGGATACAATAAAAGCATTGAATTTAGTTCTTGGAGCAGGAATACTACTTAATTATTTATGGGAAGGCTTATTTCATCCAGCTCGTAAAGTTCGTATGGCATATTGGAAGGTTTGGAATATGCTTTATATTGATTGTCAACAATCATTTATTCCATACTTACCAAGGCTGGCACATGTTGGTCCTTTAAGGGAGAAGCTTGAAACTGGAATAGAAGACCTGGGTGTTGAGGAGTTAGATATTTGGGTTTAGAGAATTATTTTTTTATAGAATAAAATGTAGGAACAGAAAAAAAAATTATGGGCCACTGAGCACATGAGCATTATGTCAATATGAAACAATTAGAAATGTTTCATGTTAAGCAAACAGAATACCTCCGACATGGCTGCTCTATAGCCTGGGGGTAATAAGAAAGAGCAAAAAATTGAAATTTTTAATAAACAAGCAAACCTTATTTATCTCTAAAACTGGTAAAATTGAAGAATGGTGGAAATGGAAACTGCAATGCAGAAACAATTTGATCTATCAAGGACATTGAATAATAGGATAAACAATGTTCAAAGCCATTCACAAATACTAGCAACCCAGTTAAAAAAAATAAAACAAGAGAATACTGATTCCTCTTTACAATTAATGGCGAATAATTGTAGACAGCGGATCTCACCGGTGAAGTTGAATAATTATAGGACACTCAAAGGCCACTTTGATAAAATATCATGCTGTTCATGGTATCCAGATAACAAACATTTAGTTTCATCATCACAAGATGGATATTTGTTAGTTTGGGATTCAACAACAGGGTTGAAAAACAACTTAGTTGAATTGGAAGACCCATATGTCATGGGGTGTGATGTTAGTTCAAATGGTGAATTGGTTGCAGCCGGGGGTTTAGATAATACATGTACAGTTTATAAAGTTGGTACAAAATTTAATGAACAATCATATGGGAATAGTTTAATGTCAATATTGAAGGGACATAAGGAATACATTTCTGATATAGGGTTTTTAAAAGGATCATCATCTCAACTAGTCACCTGCTCAGGTGATAAAAGTAGTATTCTTTGGGATACAACCAAAGGTGGTCACGTTAGATATTTTTATGGACATTTAGGTGATGTTTTATCACTAAGCGTTAATCCAAATGAAAACAGCAATCCAAATGTATTTGTAACGTGTTCATGCGATAGATTAGCAATGATGTGGGATGTTAGGGAACCATTGGCAACTAGGAAATTTTTAGTAAGTACAAATTATGATCCAAATGTTTTACAATTTGGACCTGATGGGTATACATTTTCAGTAGGTTGTGATGATGGGAATGTTAAAATTTATGATTTAAGGTCAGATGGAGAATTAGGGTCTTATGGTGTTGATAAATTAAGAGGATATTTAAATGATAACCCACAATTAAAAAGGAATATACCACAAGGATTAATTGAGAATTATAATAGTGAAAATTCAGAAAGTAATTCTCAAATAGCGTCATATAAACAAAGTATACAAACATCAATAGAAAATTCAGGTGTTATTTCAATGGATTTTTCAAAAAGTGGTAGATTAATGTTTACATCCTATGCGGAAAATACATGTGTATTTATTTGGGATATTATAACAGGGGAAATTGTTGGGACTTTGAAAGGCCATAATGATGTTGTTAGTAAAATACGTGTATCAAATGACGGTTTAGGGGTTTCTACTGCAAGTAGAGATGAAACTATAAAGATATGGTCAATTTAAGTTTAGTTTTGTAAAATATAAAGAAGGAAAATTCAGTAACATCATTCAGCCCTCTTTTGAACATAATCCCAAAGTGATTTTAACAATGTGTCAGGTAATGTATACAAATCCATCGTAAATTCACCATTATCGACATCATTTTTAATGTTCATTTCCGGTGTTCTGTTATCATTGATCATTTGAACAACACCTAAAAGATCGTCTTCTCTTAATTTGGAAAGGTAGTCAGTCATTCTCTCTAAATCAACACCACCCTTAACAGCTGATAATTTTGATTTTTTAATAACTTTTGAATCAGCTGGGATTCCACGCCTTTTATCACCTGATTGGGCTTCGAGAGCACTTTCTGGGATTAAACCAGTTTTTTCTAATTCCTTTAACAATGCAGGTTTTGTAGTATTAACGGTGATTACCTTGTCAACGATGTATTGGTCTTTGTAAAAGTTTAAGTCATGATTAATTTTGATATTTCCACCCTTTTCAACTAATGTTAGGGTAATTGGGACATCAAAACCACCCCACCCCTGTTCTGAAATTCTAAAGGGGGGATTCTTGAATGGTCGCACTGGGTTTGGGAAAGTTGGATGGAGTGAGTAAGTAACCTTGTCGAATAGAGTAGCGGGCACCTCCTCACCGTCCTCTGTCACCATTGAAACCTCTATGGACCATTCTCTCATAGGAAACCCCTCCTGAACGGGCTTCACTTCCGGTAAAACGTGTTGACGCGTGGTCACCCTCACAGTCCTCTTCAATTCAACCATCTTGAAATAAAACGAACATCCATCCATTTTTTGTTGTTGGTTTTTTCGTCTGTTTGAATTTACCTTACTCTCTATTAAAAATTTAAACACTTACGTAAGCACCAGACATGAAAGTAAGAAAGCAATTGAAATCCCTCCGAAAACGATTGGGGACCTTTTGAAACCACCATTGGCGGTTTCTACATACATTTCTTGTATGGGGAGATTTTTGTATGGCTTAAAACCCTCTAAGAGTTCCTCTGGTGACATTGTCTTTCTTGTTTCATATGTTGATATCAGTTCACCGGGTTCTAAACCGATATCCAGTATTGTAGTAGTTTCAACTGCCGTTAACAGATAATTAATGCCAATTTCTGTCTTGTCTGTTGCTGTAGTGGCAACCGATATCCTCTTTTCAATAGGCTGTTCCAGCCGATTTTTACTAGTATTGATTGCTGTGGTTTCAGATAATGCTTCCAAATCAAACGCTATTTTAGAAACAAAATCTTCAACAATTGCTGTTTTAGTCACAATGTTCCTGGAAATCCTTGTGATCATAATTGTTGATGTTGACGTTGATGCTTTTGTGCTGGAAGGAACTTGCTCATGAACTGAACTTGCTGTCAATGCTATTCTTGACTCTTGTGGCACCTCGGGGTTTATAGAAACTGAAATAGCAACGAAAGTCTCAGTCACTGTAATAAAAACCGTTTCTGTTAAGGATATATGAGTGATGGTAACTATTGAATTACCATCTGTCGGAATTGACAATGGTTGAATTAATGGCAATGGATCCATTATTTCATCTTCACTAGCAAATTCTTCAATACCAATATCCATTTGGGCATTAACAACTACAAGCCATTGAAAAAGCAGTATTTTAGTTAACAAAGACCACAATGCTATCATAAAGTTTTAAATTTAATCAAGAAACAAACAAATATTTTGCCCTTTTGTTATTAATATTATTATTACTATTTTACTACTATTTTACTAATGTACAAATAAGTACTATTTAAAATCAAAGACATGATTAAAATGTTTCATTAATACGACTGCAATTGGCATTCCACGACTCTCAGCTATATTAGGACCAATCAAAACACTCATCGCGTTAACTCCCATTTTGTTATGTGCTCCTTGTGTAAGGACATCCATGATGTATTTAAACACAACAAACAACACGTCTCTATTCATCACTGGTAATGCGCGAATGAGTTTCTTTATTTGATCTAATTCACTAATTGATAAATCCCCATTATCATCATTTTTAATAATATGATAAATTTCTTCAGCTATATCATCAATAATGATTCCACCTTCAACTTTACGTAAATACCTCTTCATTAATGTAGCAACAGAATACACATCTGGTTTTGTGGCCATTTCTTCAAGTGCACAATCATAGTTTGAATTAAATTCCCTTTCAATTGCATTAACTTCACTCATCATCCCATTTAACCTGAATATCCCTTCAAATCCTTCAGCACTATTATTATGAAGATAATTAAGACATCTAAATATGACACTTGGTACATTATGTCTACCCAATTGATATTTAGGGCATAAATCGAAAGCTCCCTGAAGTGTGGTGCCAAAATATTTTGGTGCATTATCAATTGGTTCAAACGTTGGAGTTATTCCAAGCTTTTTCTTTGGTGAAGTTATACTCGTTATTGAGGATGTAGAAGTTGTCATTTTCCCTTCATATGGTTGACTTTTAAATGTTAAGACATTATCAACTTTATTAGGAGAGGGGATTGAATTGGATGATTTTGGACTTGTTGGTGGCATTTTAGAAGTCCTTTTACCAAACAGGGACCATGATAAAGATGGCGAAGCTCCAGACGGTGGAACTGTTGTCATTGTAGGGGTAGTTTGACTTGGTAAGGTCAATGAAGATTGTGAATGTGTATCAAAGGTATGATTATCATCAAAGTCATCATCCTCGTTTTCAAACCCATCATTATATGATGAATCAGTTTCAAGCCAGTCTTTTAATCTATTACCAATAGATGCACCATCTTGGTGCGACTGAGCATATAGAATCCAAACTTTATTGGCAGCAAACTTCTTTTTTTTCTTTAAGACTATTTCTTGACCTCTAAATGAGACTATAGTATCATCCCTGAATATCTGTTCTGATTTTGAAGAAAATGACTGTAGTGTCAGTATATTACTATCATCATTGAAAATTAAACGAATAACATCAAAAGTTTTATTTGGGAATTTTTGTTTAACATATAACAGGTAATCCCAATGAGTTGTTAAATCAAGGAATGAAAGAGAAGATGGGTCATCAGTATCAACGTTATTTTCATCAAATGAAGGCAATGTGAATTCAAAATATGTGGTGAAAGATTTCAAAGCGGGTTCAGTGTTTGGCATCCCTCGTTTTAAATAAGCTAAAGCTTGATCAACATAACCATCAATGACTAACTTATTTTGTTCCCATAATCTATAATTCTGACGTTTTAGGGATGAAATATCTGGGGGTTGCTGTAAAAAAGGCATTGTCGGTCTCATTATTTTATCCATTATTAAGAAATCATTATAGTTCCTTTTAATTCTGTACATCGGTGTTAATTGCTGAGGATTTTCATTGCTGAAGACCTTAAAGAGTATCCAATATGAATCTATTTTAGGGTCATTAATTGCAACTGGGTCAACTACTGTTTCAACCTTTATTACAGTGTGTTCTAAACTATTGATTAAAAACTTGTGACTATCAGTTTGTGATTGGGTAGGAGTCGCTTGAGCAGATTTCTGAAATGTTGCCGATGTGCTTCCAAGCTGTGGAGTGCTTGATGATACAACAGTTGGTTCATGTGCAGGTATTGGGATACGTTGTAATTGAACTGGAGGTTGATTTTTGGAACTTTTTAAAATGATAGGTTCAGCCAATTCAAATACTTGATCATCAGCAGGTATAGAGGGGGAGTTGAAATTGTTAATTAAGTTTGAATGTTGTTGTTTCTTTTGTTTAGGATTTGAATTTGTTAACAATGGAGGAGTTAAAGGGCGAGCTGGTAAATCGTCGATTTGAATATGTTCATCATTTACAGATAAACGGGGGTTAACTGTGGGTTGATTATGAAATTTACCCATATCAATATTTTCGGAGGGGGTCCTAGACATCATCATTCTTTGAGTTATTGAAGATTTTGAGTCTACAGTTTCATTTGAAGTATTCGATAACTTTTGATACACAGGTTGAAGCAAATTTGGGGTTACAGCCTTATCAAAGTTAAAGTCTTCATATGTTTTGCTATTAGTAGAGTCACGATTGACATCAATTGGGGTATCCTCCAATGATTTTTGTAAAGTGTTAACTTCAAAAAGATCTTGATTAACCTGTAATTGGGGTTGTATCATGTGATCTTTGTCACTATCATTTATAAAAACTAATGTGTTATCAGGATTGCTTTCTATTATCGATTCAATTGTTGTGTTGTTGTTGTTGTTGTAATCATTCTTATTTTCCAAGGATAATTCCTCTTCAGTAAATTTGAGTCTAACAGGAGTTGGCTTTCGTGGAGAAGAACCAAGGGTAACAAATTCAGAGTCAGATTGGTTAGAAAGTGTGAGTTGTAAGGGAGTTTTTGAATCATGAATAGGATCGTTGTTTAATTGGGGTTGTTTCTTTTTTGGGGAAGTAAGAGAATAATTTGAAGAAGTTGTTGATACCGTGGAGGATGAATGTTCATGAGAGGCCGATCTCCTTTCACTTCTGTTTGGAATTGAATAACTAGGGGTCCTTTCAAATATATTTTGCTGTGCATGTTGGGCTTGTGGTGAAGCCATTGGGTCAATTGGAGAGCTATTGCGATGGTTAAAAAGCTCCAGTTGTCGTTTTAAGTCTGCAATCTCAGAGTCCTTCAACTCAATGACGCGTCGAAGCTGCTGCACTTGCTGCTGAAGCAAACGCGTCGTGTCTTGCATTTTCCGTTTTGAAGAGATTGTGTTTGCGAAAAAATGTCCATAACATTGCAAGTGTTTCTTCTTAGGGAACTCTGTTAAAGTCTTGAAATAGCAAATAGAATGGGGGCTTTTTCCAATACAATTAAATGTGTCGTAGTAGGCGATGGGGCGGTAGGGAAAACCTGCTTGCTAATTTCCTACACGTCGAATCAATTCCCTGAAGACTATGTTCCAACTGTGTTTGATAATTATGCCGTTACTGTGATGATTGGAGACGAACCATACACGTTCGGATTGTTTGATACCGCTGGACAGGAAGATTACGATAGATTGAGACCCTTGTCATATCCACAAACCGACATCTTCCTCATTTGTTTCTCGGTTGTTGTCCCCTCTTCCTTCGACAATGTCAAGGAAAAATGGTACCCTGAAATCTCTCACCATGCTCCTCATGTCCCTTGTATCATTGTAGGGACTCAGATCGACTTGCGTGATGACCCAACAGCCTTAGGAAATTTGAAAAGACAGCATCAGAAACCAATCTCCCCTCAAATGGGTGAAAGATTAGCTAGGGATTTACGTGCTGTTAAATACGCTGAATGTTCTGCATTAACTCAAGTAGGTCTCAAATCTCTCTTTGATGATGCAATTGTAGCTGCTCTAGAACCTCCTGTCATCAAAAAATCAAAAAAGTGTACAATCTTTTAATCTTATTTAGTTTCAATTTCAGTTCCAGTTTTGCCCCAGTTTTGCCCCAGTTTTGTTTTGTTCTGTCTTGTTTTGTGTAGTTTTGTTTTGTTGTTTAGTCTACTTTATTATTCACTTTAAACCCCCAACTTTGTTTTATCATTTTAACCTCTTTTGCTATTTTTCACTCTTTTTTCACAGATTCTTCTTCTTCAACAATGTTCAGTACAAAGAGATCAGACACTTTGTTCCTCGGTGGGGAGAAACTTTCTGGTGATGATGTTCGTGACCAAAACGTCACCGCAACTCAAGCGGTTGCCAACGTTGTCAAATCTTCTTTGGGTCCCGTGGGGCTCGACAAGATGTTAGTCGATGACATTGGGGATGTTACAGTTACAAATGATGGTGCTACTATTTTATCACTTCTTGATGTTCAACATCCTGCAGGGAAAATCCTTGTTGATTTAGCACATCAACAAGACCGTGAAGTTGGTGATGGAACTACATCTGTTGTAATCATTGCCTCGGAATTGTTAAAGAGAGCTAATGATTTAGTTAAAAACAAAATCCATCCAACAACTATCATCACTGGGTATCGTTTGGCTTTAAGAGAAGCAACCAGGTTTATCAATGATGTCCTGTCACAATCAGTTGATTCTTTAGGAAAGGAAACATTAATTAACATAGCAAAAACTTCAATGTCTTCAAAAATCATTGGTTCTGATGATGAATTCTTCTCAAAAATGGTGGTTGATGCAATGTTAGCTGTTAAGACTGCTAATAATAAAGGAGAGTTGAAATATCCAGTTAAAGCTGTTAATATTTTAAAAGCACATGGGAAATCATCATTGGAATCCGTCCTTGTTAATGGTTACGCACTCAATTGTACAGTTGCCTCCCAGGCAATGTTAAAGAGTGTTAAGAATGCTAAGATTGCTGTGTTGGATATGAATTTACAAAAGGCTAAGATGGCCCTTGGGGTTCAAATTAATATTGATGATCCTGAACAATTAGAACAAATTAGAAAAAGGGAATATGGTATAATTATTGAAAGGATTAGGAAAATTATTCAAGCAGGTGCTAACGTTGTCTTAACAACAAAGGGGATTGATGATTTATGTTTGAAAGAATTTGTTGAAAATAATGTTATGGCTGTCAGACGTTGTAAAAAGGAAGATTTAAAGAGAATTGCAAGAGCAACAGGTGCAACTTTAATTACAAATATGTCTAATTTAGATGGTGATGAAACTTTCGAATCAAGCTATTTAGGTCAAGCTGAAATGGTTTCTCAAGAAAAATTCTCTGATGATGAATGTATCATTATCAAAAATCCTGCTAAACATTCTGCATCTTCATTAGTTTTAAGAGGGCCAAATGATTACACTTTGGATGAAATGGAGAGATCAATTCATGACTCTCTTTGTGTTGTTAAAAGGACTTTGGAGAGTGGTTATGTTGTTCCTGGTGGTGGTGCTGTCGAATGTGCTTTGAACATTTACCTTGAGAACTTTGCTACAACAGTTGGATCTAGAGAACAATTGGCCATTGCTGAATTTGCAAATGCTTTATTGGTTATCCCAAAGACTTTAGCTGTTAATGCTGCTAAAGATTCAGCTGATTTAATAGCGAAACTAAGATCTTATCATGCTGCTTCACAACAAGTTTCAGCTTCTGATACCAAGAGAAAAAATTATAAAAATTATGGTCTTGATTTAGTCAAGGGTAAGGTTGTTGATGAAGTTTCCAATGGTGTTTTAGAGCCAACTCTATCCAAGATTAAATCACTCAAATCTGCATTGGAGGCATGTATTGCAATTTTGAGAATTGATACCATGATTACTGTTGACCCAGAGCCTGTTAAGGAAGACCCACATGGCCATTGATTTATATTTATATTTATATGTTTATTTATATGTTTATAAAAAGGTTCAGTGCTTTTCGTGGAAAACATGAAAAATCAACAAATTTTCTTATTTTGGTGGGGAACGAGCGCAACGAGAAAAAGTTGAAATATCAAACTTCTTTAACATTAAAAGAGGCTTTTCAGTGTTCAACCACAGTTTCGCTTTTTCAAACGACCACTTCATTCTGTCAAGATTTAAACAGAATAGTTACACAGTGAAAAAATGCCTGTAACAACTAAAAAATCTTCTAAGTTAAAGCAGAGTGTAAACTCTAACATACAGAAAAAGTCCACTGGAAAGAGGAAGTTTCACACCAAGTCTAGAAAGGGATGCATGACATGCAAGCGACGCAGAGTCAAATGTGATGAGACAAGAGATATATGCAACAACTGTAACAGGATGGGCATCAAATGTGTTTACCCCAGTTTCGATGATGATCTACCAAAGTCACACGATAATCAAAATGAACCTATTGAAATTCATAAAGAGGAAGAAGTCTCCTCTGTTAAAATGGAGAAGGTAATTACAAACCCAAAATCAAATCCGTTAGTAACTGATAGTATAACAACCCCATTACCTTTTCCTTTACCTACTGGCTCATTGAATTTACAAGGATTTTCACCAATTTCTCCAGGTACAATGTTCTCCCAATTGAATCAGTCACCACTTACTGGCTTAGGAGATTCTCCATTTTCTGGTATGTCTGGTTTAGTTAATGCTGCTGCTTCAATTCAAGGAAGTACTCCTTCATTATCTTTGAATATTCCTACTTTGTCTCAACCACAAACCTCTTCAATATCCCCAACACCAAGGTCAGCAGATTCAATGCCTTCCATTGAAAATCCAATTCCCCATGGTTCCAACTCCTCACTGCCTACTGGTTTTAACCTCCAAGCTGCTCAGCAATTCTTAAGTGGTATGCCGCCAGACAAACAGGCCAAACTAATCGAACAATTTTCTGCTCTTCCACATGATAAGCAACAACAGCTTCAAGCTATGTCTATGAATATGAACGGTGACATGCTGGGAAAACTATTCAGCACTTCAAATGATCCTCTAACTGGTCTTATTGGTGATTTACTACCAAACAGAGTTCAAGTGAAGATGAAGGGTGCAACGCCAACTCCCCAAGAATTACAACAGCAATACTCGAAGAATCCCGATAAGGGGCCTTCTATTTCACCTGATAATATAAAATCTCCTATGCCTACTTTAAACAATCAATCAAGTTCGGGGAATTTAAATTTGTTAGATTTGAGATTAATGTATCATTATACAACGAAAGTTTGGCCCACAATTACTGCAGCTGGGATATCAGATTCTAAAATTTGGTCTGATGATATCCCAATGTTAGCATTCCAGTACCCATTTTTGATGCATTCAGTCTTGGCATTTTCAGCCACTCATTTATCTAGAAGTGAAAGAGGGTTAGACCAATACGTTACATGCCATAGGGCAGATGCCTTGAGATTATTGAGAGATGCAGTTTTGGAAATGTCACCTGAAAATACTGACGCATTAGTAGCATCTGCATTAATCTTAATTATGGATTCATTAGCAAATGCTTCATTACCTTCATCAACGTCAGTTAAATCTTTACCACCGTCAGCATGGATTTTTCATGTTAAAGGGGCGGCCACTATCTTAACAGCTGTTTGGCCCTTAAGTGAGAAATCAAGGTTTTATAAATTTATTTCTGTGGACTTGGGTGATTTAGGTGAAATTGGATATGATTTAATAAGTGGTGAGTTGTCAAATACATCTGAAGAACCGCCATCAAGATCAAATTCTTTGGGTAATAAATCATCTTCTAATTTAGATTATTCAAGTAATACTGATTATGAAGATGAAAATAACAACAATGGAAATAGTGCATCTAGCAAGAACTCACGAAATAATGATACGACTAAATCCCCAAGGGCATCAATCCAAATAAATCCAGACTTAACATCGCTTGCAGATTTGCTTGCAGAGACATACTCGAAATCTGATACCATTAAATATTCAAGTATTCAATGCTTTGATAATGACATTTCTGATATGTTCCCAATTCCATTAAATTCGCCATATTTTCCAACATTAGCATATATGGCAAAGTTATACCAAGAAAGAATGAAATCTGATTTCATCTTAAGAATATTTGCATTTCCTGCTTTATTAGATAAAAAATTCCTTGGGCTTTTAATAAACTGTGATTTATCTGCAATGAGGATAATGAAATGTTATTATACATTGTTAAGAAATTTTACAGAAGAAATGAAAGAAAAGGTTTGGTTCTTAGAAGGTGTTTCTACTGTTTTACCTGTTGATGTTGATCAATATTCTGGTGGTGGCGGAATGCATATGATGTTGGATTTTCTTGGTGGACCAAGTACCATTGATGATGACGGAAATGGGGAAAATTATGTTGCAAAGAGTGCTGCGCAGAGTGGGTTATTGGATACAAATAACTTACCAAGTGCTTCAATGAATGATACGTTAACACTTGATGGTGAAGATTCCCAGAATGATTTCATGGGCGTTGATTGAATGGCAGTAATGATAAAATTATAATTAAAATGGTTTAGGTAACCTGTATAAAAAATGGCTCTTGTTAATAATTTCTTTACACCAAAATAGCAATAATAATAAAAACGATTTAAAAATTTAAAGTTTAATTCTTTGAATTCCATCCGGATCTCTAATAACCCCTAATTCCAACAATCTGGCAAATGCATCTGCAAATACTTGATTAAAAAAGTTCTCATCACGAGCAAATATCTCAACCCATTTTCTAAAATCTGGGTATCTTAACATTTCCAGATCAGTATTTAACATCATTAAACTCTTATCAGAATTATAATATTGTTCAATCCCAGTTTGTGGAACAACCCCGATCTTCCATTCATCCTCTAATAAAACAGTGAAAAATGTGTTATCCCATTTGAATGGTGTTTTGGTCCAAATTCCATTGAATCCACTAAATCTAGCATGACAACCACCTATTCCATGTCCACCTCCAATCAATGCGACTGTTTCCAGCGCATTAAATCCTAATCTATTATAAAATACCTCTTTAATATGATTGGTGTCTTTTGTAGCAAGTGGTAATCTTGTATTTGGTGGAACCTTTAATGCATCTGAACAATCTGTTCTACCTGGCCTCCATATAATAGTTGGTCCGCCCATATCTTCGATTGCAACACATCCGGCAAAGGTATATAAATCAGCAAAAGTTATCCATGGGAAATCTTCGTGGACTTGATCAAGGTATGACTTTGCAGTATTTAACCCTGTATTTCCAATATCATTAAACTCCTGAGCAAATCTCATTGTACCGCCAGAAGAACCACCAGTTCCTGTTACACGATCATAATGACCACAACAGTGCCATGTGAAACGTATAATGTTTGGTCCAATGGTACCATCAGGTTGATAACCTGGTTGAGGTATGACATTTTTGATTGCTTGTTTTAAAAGTTGATAGTTACCATATGTTGGATGATTCTTGTAATCTTTTGCCTTTTTACGTATTTTGATTTTGTAAGAAATGTTGTTGGCTGCATTTTTACCAATAGTAACCAACTTGTTATTGGTACTTGGCACTGGTTCCTGGTCTTGAACCACAGGACAATTTGCTTCAGGGACAATTGCTAATGCATCATTAAACAAATTTGGTAAAACAGGGCACCCGTTTTTTCCTGAACCATTCCGAGCTGAAGCATACTCTGTTGATTTATACACTGATGAATTTGAAATAACATAGGGTTTTGGTATAAATTCATCATCGATTTCAACTAACTTGTCAAAATTCAATGAAGAATGATCATTCCCATTTTCATTTTCAATATCGTTAAAATCACCATTTGGTGTCCACATGTAACTGGAATTTAGTAAATCACCAGCTAAAAAACTTACGGGGTAATTCACAACCCATCTATCATAAAGGTAATTTGAGCGAGCCATTGATTTTGAAATGATTGTTGGTAAATCCCACCAATTGTCTACAACATCAAATATATGCCTTTCATTTAACGCAATAGGAAGTGAATTATTTCTCAGCTTCATTTTGTTGTTAAATCTCTTTTGTTTATAACTTGTTTGAAATGTGTCTTTATCCGAATCAGTTTCTTTTAGAATATGAAGTAAATTGTAATTATAAATGAGTAATAGACGGCTATAAGACATCCAGTTCAATAGTTGGAATTTCAAAGACTGTATCGTTGTTTGGATAAATGCCAAGGGCAAAAAAATAGTACTTGCGAATGGAGCCAACATTGATGTCATTTGTAAATGCGTTGAAGGTATGAAAGACATTCTAAGCTCAGAATGGAGATTAAATCAACACTAACAAATAGAAAAATAGGCAAGAACCAAAATTCTCCTCTGATAAGAAACAAACGGTTTATACAAAAGGGCAAATTTAATTATAAGTGTGTATAAAAAAGAGGCAAATTATTTACATGATCATTTAGTGGAATTGACAGTGATTTGAAGCTCTGCGCTTTTATCACCATTGGAAATGTCCACAAAATAGTTTCCTAGTGCTGTGATGGTGTTTTCAGCAAGTTTAGAGCCATCTTCGTTCTTAAATTCTATAATTGTGCTCTTACCATTGACAAATTTCAACACAACGTCAGATTGACGTACGGATTTGGAGAGTGTGAATTGAATGTGAGTTTTAATATCATCAACAGTGATCGGTGAAGCAAGGGTTTTATCTTCGGCGTTCTTAACAAAGACAAAGTTCTTTGGTAAATGAGTGAACACCAATGACAATTGACTTTCTGTTAAAACGTTGAAATCAATGTTAAGAATTTCATCAAGGGACAATGTCTTCAATTCCTTTTGAGTTAATTTCGCAGCTGCGTTGGCTAATTGTTTGTTCTTGAGTGATTTGGCTTCTATTTTAGCCTTCTTACTTGCATCTAAAGCATCGGCTGCTTTATTAACTGCGGCCTTTGTAACAACGGGAATCTTTGGTTCAGCACCCTTGTAGTTCAAGTAAACAGCACCGCCGTTTGGGTGGAATTTATTGATCATAGCGCTCGGTTTAGTCTTAATGATTTGACCTGCCACCCCAATACCTGGGAAGTTTTTAAGTAACTGAATTTCGATTCTATTTTTTTTTGATTGGGCGGTAAACCTCACTTGGTTTACTATCTCAATAGCCTTAAAAGAGTTCTTAGCTTGTTTAGAAAACATTTGATTAGTTAAATTAAACAAAGAGTTTGTTGAAAAGATGTTGAAAAAAAACTAAGAAAAGTGAAAAATGCTTAGCAATTAATTATGGGGAATTATGAATTTATTAATATACAAACAATTGAAGAGATTTCAAAATCTTGGTTTTCTTGCTCTCCCAGTAAATTTTGAATCTGTTTTCACAGTTTTCCCTCTTCTCTCCATCAACTTCTTCTTTCTCATGATGTACTGTTTTTTAGTTTCCAATGCCTTCATTCTCTTCAAGGCACTCTTTTTCCCCTCCTTCTTCTTCAATCCATCCTCAGTCATATCTTCAATTTCTAAGTTAAAGATATCCAATGGTCTATCTGAGACACCAGCCTGAAGAACCAAATAATGCTTTTTGTTCTTTTTACTTTCTGGTTCATCAACAACAACACCACACATAAACCCAGCTTCCTTAGACGCCCCAGTAATTTGTTTAATCTGATCCTCGTTAGCTGGGTAAAATTGGCCAACGAATTTTCCACCTCTTTTTAATGAAGAGTATAACGTATTAAAAAATTTAGCCAATCTAAACTTTGGTTCGTTGGTACTTGTATCAGCGTTACATAGCCATTGGATAGCCGATATACTAATCGCAGCATCAAATGTACCAGCTCTGAATGGGACACCACATCCCATATCTGCCAAAAATAAATCACCTTCAATGTCTCTATCAAGAGCAGTGGCTAACATATCAGGTGAAATATCCATACCAACCCACATATGACCTTCTTCTGTAAGAATTTCTCCACTTAAACCTGACCCACAACCAACGTCGAGGATGAAGTGTGCTCTATTTGGTTCCAAATTTAATAACTCTAGTGATCTCAGTGTCATTTTTGCTTGAATATGCTGTACACGGGTAGAAGCTGTATATTTTTGAGATTCTATGTCATTATAGAAAATCTCAGGAGGTGCGATTTGTTCAGGACGAGACATTTATTTAACTATTTGACTATTGATTTGATTTGCTAAGAGTGAAATTTTTTTAGAGAATCTTTTTTTCTTCTTTACATTTTGATATTCTGGGTTTTGAAATTGAGGAAATGTTAATTTTGGTATTCTGCAACTGAAATGATATAAAAGGAGAGATTATTTATTACATATTTAGTGATGGACTGGTATGGTTTTTATTCCATTGCAGGTCAAAAAAAAATGCAATCGCAAAGCAGTAATATCGATTTGGATCGTGATTTCTCCAACGTTTTCACCTTCACTGATTTCTATGATGATATTGGCATCCCTCAACAAGATGATCCTTTTTATCACCTTTTAAATATTGCCGATGATGGGAACCATGATGCAGATGGTAATGTTCCCAATTTCGATTATTCTTTGGAATCCCAACCTGTGGTTGAGATCACCAAATCATTGAATGTCCCATTTTCTGTTCCATTGGCAGAAGGATCTTTGAGTACTTTTACTCAAGATGCAAATGATTTATTTAACAATACAAAAGTGGAAGAACATGGTGGTGATCTCAGTTTACAAGGAGCATCTTTTGCTAATATGACCACCAATCATGAGCATGTTACTAATCAAGCGGCAATGACAATTCAGCATTCCTGTGTTACATCAACTACTGGTCAACATAAAGTTAAAATGGAGGAGGAGAATGATGAAAGTACTATTTTAATTGAACCTTCAGTTGAAACACTTGAAGCTAGCTCTCCAGTTAGCCCAGATATTATTACTGTCCCATTTTCTCCTAAACGGATTATGTTACTCAACGGTGATTTTACTTGCCACCCACCAATGCCAAATGGACCACAAGTCCGCATTGTTGCCAAGACAATCGCATATGTTTGTAATGACAAGTACATTGAAAGAGTTCAAAATGCTCTAATTGTTTCCTATGATAAGATCAAACGTATGATTCCATTGAATACCAACAACCACACTATAGTTCCCATGCAGCACGTTTTTCAAAAGTATATGGCCTTTTCTTTGCCAAATGGGTATACAGTTCCTGATTTTCAGCACATGCAAGGTATCAATAATTGGAAATATTTCAAGAACACCTGCCAACCACTTGATAAGCTTCCAATGAGATTCCAAGGGTTCCATGCTAATTTCTATGAGCCAATTATCAAGAGGACAAAAGAGAGAGAAAATGGTTCAACAATCAGAGAGGCTTTATGTCCATACTGTCCAGTTGATTTCACTAATTTGAGCAGATGCTTCTTCAATACAGATGGATGTTTGTACCAACATCACGTGTCAAGAAGTCATGGTGTTTGGAACAGAGGTTATGAAATGCCACCACCATTAGTTTATGAATCGGGGTTCCGAAAACACAAGGGGATATGTCCATTGTGTACCAAAGATTTGGGAATTGTTAAATTGGGCCAACCGGGGCCAATCATTCAAGGTGATATTGTATACAATTCATTTATTACCTACCATAAACATATTATTAGAAATCATAATATCAAAAAGAAAGGAAGATCGCCAGTGTTACTTAAAATGGATAAAGAATGGTTTGAAGGTGTCAATGTTCATGAAATGAAATACGAATCTCAAATATGCTGCCTTTGATGGTTCAAGTAATGTTTATACGTTGTTTGTAGTAAAAACCCATGTATTTTAAATTCCATGAGCGATATATATATTACTAAGCTTTCGTTAAAGATACCAAATCAGGATAAAAGGGAAAATAAACCGATTTAGCCCCTCCACCCCCCCCCCCCATTTTACCAGTATCATTTGTAAAGGGTGTTGTGGTAATTACATTTATTTCCAGATTCTCCTATTTATTTGGAATTACCTCATTCATTTACACTTTTATTTCTGGTATCTTTTTTTATCAAATGGCAACGTCCGAGGAGGCAAAATTCCTTGATTCCTCTGACACGAGACGTCGGTCACTTATTCTCGACGATGAATATGATATATTGAATTCTTCTACAAGTGAAGAGTCTGTTTTAACCACATCCCAGGAAGAATTACATCCTTTATCTGCTTTATCCGGAAATGTTAGAGCTTCCAAAGAAGAATTATCAACTGCTATAAAACCCCATCCGGTCTTTAAAAACCTGCTTTTTGCAAAGAAACACAGATACAAGAACGATGGTTCTCTGAGATCAAACTTTGGAGATTTGAACTTCAAGGCAAGGTCCACTATATTTGACTCTGAAATCACTTATGGTTCAAATTTCTTTGGATTTTTTATTGCCTTCTGGGTGTGTATCTTTTTCTTTGCTTTGAACGTGGTGGTTGAATATTGGACTGCCAATGGATCGTTATTGACCTCAAAAATTTCCTCTTTAATGCTTAAAGATTTATGGAAAGTTGGATTGACTGATTTAATCATGTATCTTTCACTGTACCTACCTGTGTTTAACCAATTGTTGGTGAAGATGGGAGTTATTTCATGGAGACCATTTGGTCGATATTTACAAATCGCATTTGAATGTACTTTCTTAATAACCCCAATTTGGTTTTCCCAATGGATGGATTATCCATGGATCGGCCAAATTTATTTGATGTTACATGGTATGGTTTTGTTAATGAAGACACATTCTTTTGCTTTCTTCAATGGTTATTTATGGGATATTTTGGAAGAATTAGAGCATAGTAAAGATTATAAATTAAAACATACAAACACAAACATGGAGCCTAAGTTACAAGAGGCTGTTGATAACTCAATATCATTTTGTGAATTTGAATTGGAGCACCAGAAGTTCCCCCACAAATTGACTCTTTGGAACTTTTTCGAGTATTCAATGTTTCCGACATTAGTTTATGAAACTTCTTACCCAAGAACCAATACAATCAGATGGGAATATTTGGCCAAAAAGGTAGCTGGAATATTTGGAATTATTACCATATTGATTGCAATAGCCCAGAATAATTTATATCCAATTGTCATGGAATGTCTGGAATTACAGAGCACAACAACATTGTGGTATCGGATTAAAATATATCCATTAGTTTTGATTCGTACAATACCATCGTTTTTAGCAGTTTACATCTTGGTGTTCTATATTATTTGGGAATTAATTTTGAATGCCATTGCAGAATTATCGATGTTTGCTGATAGGGAATTTTACAGTTACTGGTGGAACAGTGTTGAATGGACTGAATACGCACGTGATTGGAATGTTCCAGTGCATAAGTTCTTACTTAGACATGTTTACCATTCATCTATATCAGCATTAAAGGTTGATAAAAATACAGCAGCATTCATGACTTTTTTCATAAGTTCCATAGTTCATGAACTGGCTATGTGGGTTATTTTCAAAAAAGTTAGAGGCTATTTATTATTATTACAAATGAACCAATTAACATTAGTTCAATTAAGTAAGACAAAATGGTTGAAAGATAAACATGTTTTGGGTAATTGTATATTTTGGGTTGGGATAGTTTTCGGACCAAGTTTGATGTGCACAATGTATTTGGTATTTTAGGTAATAAAATTATTGATATGGTATATCTCTATATAACAGTATGTACATATATATGTATACAAAAATTGATTAACGGTAAATCATTTCATATGGTCTGGTGTCATTAAAACAACTTCTGAAAACATCATCAACGACTTCCTTTGCATGATCCATATCTTTACATTTTGGATGTCCAACCACACTTAATGCGGCTCTTCTTTTAACACATTCTTGATGCCCCTTGGCAAATCTAAAGCCACCCTTCTTAGCACCAACTTCAGATCCATTATCAGTAGCAGATACTTTCATCATCATCTTTCCGAATTCAGTCATCAGGGCACATTCTCCACTCAAACTAGCAGCCCTCACTTCTGAGCAAGCGTGATGTTTCAAGTCCATCCAGTTGACTTTAAATCTTGTGTTATCATACCAATGGATAAGTTCATGTGAGAGGGTATCGTTAAGAGTCCATTTGTCTGGGATGAAATTTGCACAGAGTTGAATCCCATATTGTGGATGAAAACCACCCAGCTTCGGCTGGGGGCAGATCTGACAGGAAATGTCGCTGGGAGAGACATACCCACCAGCCTTTTCAATTTCCTGACGCATAAAAGTCACAGTTGGGGAGTATTGAAACATGAAATTACGATGTTCTTCACAGGTTTTACACTGTTCGCGTTCAACTTCCGTCTGTGGGAGTCCAAAGTTCGGCTTGTTCTGTTGGGAAGTCATTTACTGAAAATAATAAAAATGATGAAAAGATCAACACTTTTTCACTCTTTTTGCTATTGAAGTCAATGTCAAATTTCTGGATCTCTGCCTCTGAGGGGAATTTAAATGCCGTAAGGAATTACATTGAGAACCAAAATATTTCAGTGAATGCTGCTGACCCTCAGGGGTACACGGCAATTCACGCAGCAGCGTCATACGATCATATTGAACTTTTGAACTATTTATTTGGTATCGGTGGGGACCCTAATGTCCAGGACCATGATGGGGATACCCCTTTACATCACTGTGAGAATGTAGAAACTGCAAAGGTGCTTGTTCAACATGGTGCTAATTGGAGTATCAAAAATAAGGATGGTTTAGCTCCAGCTGCTTATATCATCGAAGATGGTGATTTCCCAGAACTTGGTAAGTATTTACAATGTCTTGAGACTACTGGTAATGCTGAAAAGGCTTGGGGAATGTTTTCTGCTAAGGATGTTAACATTGAAGGATTTGAAAATCAAATAAAGACTTTCTTATCAGCACCTGAATCAGAATTGGGGCCTGAAATGTCCGAACAGAGGAAACAGTTGGAAGTGATTATGTCCAATCAAGATTTATCCGATGCTGATAGAGATGAGAAATTGAAAGAATATGTCATGGAAATATTAGGTGGTCATATGGGTGAATTAACAAATGCTAATGAATTCACTGGTGATGAAGAAAGGTCTTCAAAGAGACGTAAGTGAAGCTTACATGAGTATTTACTTTTACTTTGGTTATTTTTATAGATTTCAACCAACATTCCCCCTTTTATTGTAAATTGTACACTATTTATCTTAAAGTTATTTAATATTCTTATTCTTCTTCTTCTTCTTCTTCTTCTTCTTCTTCTTCTTCTATCATCTTCTCAATTAATAACGACCCATTCGGCCATAATTCTTTAATATCACTAAGAAAAACATCAGTAGGTTGCAACTTTAGACGTGGCATTGGTGAAATTAATTCAAATTCAAATTCCCATTCTCCATCTACAATATTGGTGTCATCTGCGATTGTAGAACAAATTTTGTTTATAATTATAGTTTTATCGTTCTCTTCCTCGTTGTTAAAAAAAATCTCATTGAGATATTCAGTTGCTTCAATTAATTCAAATATATCCCTACAGGTATGTTTTTCGTTGAATTGGTGAATGAACCTTGAGCCATCTTGTTTCCTAAATTGAATTTTTGTATTTTTGCCTTCTTTAAATGTATTTGAAGTATTTAAATGTTTTTTGACAAACGATGCCATAACAAACTGACGTTTCAGTTCTGTTTTTTCTTTTTCTGTTTGTCTCTGCTCTTCTGCTAACTGTTCCTTTTCCAGTGCTATTCTCTTTAGCTCCCTTTCTTCGTCTCTCTTCTTAGATATTTCCTTATCTTTAGCTAACATCTCATCATATTGTCTATCCTGTTCCTCTCTTAAAATTCTTGCCATATCACGCTCCTGCTTTTCACTTCTAAAAACGACAAGGCTTGGATCATGGATTTCCACAACTTTATTCAATCTGGAAATAAACTTTTTTGTCAAAGTATGGGAATTATTATGATTGTTTGACCCCAGAAACAATACATGCATAATATTATCCCATCGTTTTAATAATGAAAAATCACCAGAATGTAAATTAGCCATAATTGAGACATGTGGAACTTTTTTAACCCCATAAGATTTAGCAAGTAAATGACTTTCAGGATGAGAAACATTTCCTAAGAATAAAACAATGTTGTGAGCATCTATATATTTCTTAAACTCCTCTGAGAAGATCAACTCAAGCAATAATTTGGTTAATTCATTAACATCCTCTTGTTCTGGATTTGGTATATTCACCAGAATGATTAACAAAAACTGGTGTTCATTCTTTGCAAACTGAAATGCATCATTAAACTCTCCCTTCCAAAGCGGCAATTCAATCAAATCTTTCTCCTTATTTAGAATTCGTTTGACATCATCAATTATATTGTAGGGCTGCAGTGCAGATATCATAGCATGAGATGGAGTTGGTTCTGCATCGGAAGAATCATTATCAACAATTCCCAAGACTGACCCCAATTTTGATAGCATCCAGAATAAGATATTGGGGACTAGCAGTAGTACCCATATGAATGATGTTTGTTTCTGAACTAAGCCAGGATTGAATTTCCATTTGGACGAAATTGGTATAGCACGGGGATAAACCATTGACAATGATTGGACTCCAAGTGGTAATTGAAAATCAATTAGTGGGTGTTGCTGATTCTGTTGTTGTTGTTGTGTTTGTGTTTGCTGCTGTTGCTGCTGTTGTTGAGATAGTGATGGGAGTTGATTATCAAAGTATCTCCCACAGGCCATTGTGATATCCCAATTGCATTGTTCCATCAGCAACATTATCTGCTCGTGCTGTTCATCTGGATAAGCTGTGAGGTCCTTGAATTGGGTTAGAATCACCTCCTCTGTCGGTGTCATTTTAGAAGAAAGTGATGAACAAAAGAGTTGCGAATTTAAAATCCCGAATTATATTAAATTACCAATGAAAATGAAGAAGAAAGTAACTGAATAACATTTAAGATCAATTGATGGGTACCACAGCAGTTCAATGCTACATGAAAAGGTTAATTATTTATAAAATTTAAAGAAATTGAAAATAGTTTAATTTTAATGAAATTACTTTCATTCTAGACAATGCTCCCTATTTAAGGACATTCCAAGAACTTTCAAAGTCTCTTTATTGCTCTTTCTGCTTCAAATTGAAACATTTAGCTTTGTAATTAAAAATTAATTTACGCGCCTCAATTTTCGTCCAATTTTGAAACAACTTACTCTTCTTAATTAACTAATTTAACGCACCAATATGGAACAGCCTATTTCCCAAGTGCAATTATTTGTGCGTCCAATTCCACCTCACGCCCAACACTCTGAAGTGGAGGACTTTTTCTCCTCCGTTGGTCCTTTAAAGGAGCTTCGTATGATGCCAGGTTACGTTTTCGTTGAATACGAATCCGCTGAAGTCGCAGAAGGTGCTTTCAAACAATTATCAGAGATGAACTTTATGGATGAACCATTGCAAGTTGAATTTGCAAAGCAAAAACCTTCTTACGCTAAGAAGGGTGAATTTAGAGTTAAAGTTTCAAACTTACCTGCTGGTACCGCATGGCAGGACTTCAAAGATTTCCTCAGAGAAGAAATCAAGGTCCAACCAACATTTGTTAGAATCCCACAAGAAGAACCAACTATTTGTCATTTAGAATTTGGATCTAAGGAAGAATTAGATTCTGCCGTTTTAGCTCTTAATGAAGCAAAATTTAACGATTTCCAATTAGCCGCTGAAGAAGACACATCCCCTTATATTGCTTCTGCTTCAAGAGGTGCTCGTGGTGGTTTCCGTGGTAGAGGTGGTTTCCGTGGTAGAGGCGGTTTCCGTGGTGGTTACAACGGTTACAACAATAGACCATACCCACCACCAGGTCCAGCTTATGGTGGATACCCTCCAAGAGGTGGTTACGAAGGTGGTTACCAGCAAAGAGGCGGTTATCCTCCAAGAGGTGGTTATGGTGGTCCTCCACCTCCAATGGGTGGTCCAGGTGGTTACGCACCACCATATGGTGCCCCAAGAGGTGGCTATGGTGGTCCAAGAGGCGGGTACGGTGGCCCAAGAGGTGGCTATGGTGGCCCAAGAGGCGGGTACGGTGGCCCAAGAGGTGGTTACGGTGGCCCAAGAGGTGGTTATGATGGTCCAAGATATCCAAGAGAAGGTGGAGATTTACCACCACCATCCAATGATGGCGGTGATCGTGAATATCGTGAAAGAGATGGCGGTGACGTCCCAAGTTACCAAGATTCAAGAGATTACGAAAGAGACAGATCTCCAGGTAGATATTAATTGATTGAAATATGAAATTGATCTGAATTTGAAATTAAATTGAAATTGTTATTTATCATCTTTTTGTTTAAACCCATTACAGGAAAGTAATACCAATTGAGCTCGATTGTCATTTGATTTTATTCCAAATTGAAATGTTCAATGCACTATCTTACTTTTTCTTCTTATGTACCCAATTTGCTTTTTTCAATGGAAACTATAAACTTAATTTTATCAACTAATATAACCATAACAATTAACAATATACAAAGATCAAAAATGAAGGACGTTTTCCCTATATTTCATATGAACCGTCACCAATTCATTCAAGTATTAATTTACTAACGCAACTAACTTATTTTAGGGTAAAAGAAGCTTTTTTTCTTAAATTTCATTGTAAATTATGATACACCATTAATTTAAACCCTGTAATAACGATTCCTTTTACTAAAAGCTTTACAATCAGTTTGATTGAAGAAAATTAAATGAAATCTTTTTATTCCATTAAACTTGTCTTCTTTTTCTTCATCAAAGTTCAAATGTCAAAACTAGTATCATTTGGACCACATAAAAAACAATATTTTAAACATTTTGATCGTTCTGGCAAGTCTGTTTTGGTGCTTATCCATGGTGGTGCTTGGAGAGATGTTAACAACACAATGGATGACTTTGATAAATGGGGTGAATATCTAAAGGAATATGATATATTCTCACTTGACTATAGATTAGCGCCAGAGTTTCAACATCCTTGCCAGTTGGAAGATGTAATTTCTGCCTTGAACCTTATAACTAAAACAACAGAAGCGCCCATTACCCTCTGTGGGCATTCCGTAGGAGCTACATTGATTTGCCAACTTATTGAATTGGGGAAATTTTACAATTCTATCAAATCTGTGATATTAATGGATGGGATATACTCTATGAAGGATCTACTAAATAGATACCCTAGTTATGAAGGATTTGTTGTAGAAGAATTTGGCAATCTTGAAAATACATATCTTTCCATGGCAATTGATAAGAACATTTCAGCTGAAATGTACAAAGGATTACAAATAAAGATTGTATATAGTAACCAAGATGAATTATTAAGTTGGGAAACCAGTGAATATTTTATTAATTGGCTTGAAGAAAGTTGTATTGAAGTCGAAACATTGAAAGGTGATTTTGGAGTTCATAATGATGTATACGAATCATTACACGTTGCTGATTTGATCACTAGATGAGGGGTTTAACGTTAAATTACAATTTATATATATGTATAGATGAAGATATCTGTCTATTTCTTTGGCTTTGCCCAATCGACATTGATAATCAAACTCCTGAAACCCTTACCATCGATAGCTTCCATAGCTTCTTCAGCATCTCTTCTAGATGCCATATCAACAAAGGCAATACCTCTTGATTCTTTTGTATCCCTATCCTTCAAAACAAGAACACGTTCAACTCTACCATACCTTGAAAACAATTCTCTTAAGTTATCATCAGTAACACTGGTGTTCAAGTTAGTAACACGTAAAGAGGTCTTCAAATGTTCAGCATCAGCACCTGATGCACCAGTAGCGCCAGGTCTCCTCTTTGGTGGGACGTATTTACCTGATGGTGTAGCAGAGGCAGCTTCTGCTTGTTGTTGAGAAGCTTGAACATTCTTCTTTTCAGCACTGAGAGTACCTTTGTAAGGACATTTAACAGTCATATGTTCACCACCACATAATCTACACTTGAATGTAGATGTAGCTTGTAATACCTTCTTCTTTGCCTGCTGTTCCTCTTCTTCTTGTTTCTTCCAAGAAGTCCCCAACACGAGATTCACGGCTTCGTCTAATTGAGTGGTTTTGCTATCAGGGCCAAGAGTGGTGTTGTTCTTCTCAGAACCAAATCTTTTCCACTCCCTACGCATGGCGATTCTTGGATCAACTTCAATTTCAGTCACCACCTTCTTAATGGTCTGGGACATCTTGATGAGTTTCCCTTTAGGCGAGCGCTTGTAAGAAATGTTTGTGATGGTTCCATCGGCATTTTCAATGTGTTCTGGCGATGGTAGGGCATCGGCCCATGAAGCTGTGGCTGCTGACATGGCTTTCTAGGTTTTGAAGGAGAAAAGTGAAAAATTTTGAAAAATGACACTTGAAAGGAAAAGAATGAAAAATAATCAATTTTATTAAAGAGAAAACGTTTGATCGTGATTTTGAAGTTGAAAGAATTAGAAATTGTCTTTTTAAATTAGAAAATGAAACTATTTGGGGAAGCTGTTTATATGGAGCTTTTTTTGAAAATAAAACACATCTTGTAAACACATTTATTTTGTATTTTATGCAGGAAATGCATTGTTTTGTTATCCTGTGTTTTTTAGTGAGCTTTAGCCTCATCCGTGTTAGCACTGAGCAAATCTATATTATTAGCGGATTCTTTTGGTATTACTTTGAGGTAGTTCCGAGCAGGGAACCCCATTGGCCGAACAGACCAAACATTACATGTGCCAACTAAATCGTTCAAAATGTAAATTTTACCCTTAAAAAGTTAGAAACAAGTATAATGGCGTTTTTGTGATACTGTGGTAATGTCAAAACATGTTTTAACAGTTCTGGTTGATAATTTAATAAGCCTCTTCTTTTTCAATATTTTTAACTTGTTAAACCCTTTAATTTCATTCCTGGAAAAGGGATGCAATACCTTCAACTATTCAACAATGGGCATTTCCCTCCGAGATTCAATAAATACTTTCTTGCACAGACTTTAAAGACAGACATTGGTGCTATATATTGTTTAAAATGGAGTTTAGATGGCAAATATTTGGCAGCGGCTTCAGCCAATGGGTCAATTATAGTATGGAAAGTTGTTCTTTCTTCTAATGAACGAGCGGAAATTGATCCTGAAGGGTGTCATATATTTAAACAAGAACCAATTGCTGTTTTCAAACATGAATCAACTGTAAATTCAATTGATTGGTCACCCAATGGATTCATTTTATCATCATCTGAAGATTTAACTGTTAAATTATGGCATGTTGATAGAAATGATTGTTTACATACATATAAGTTTTCAGGTATTGTCACGAATGCCAAGTTTCTAAAATCTGATGACAGATTCTTTATTGCCTCCTTATGGGATGGAAATATTTATTTCTTTTCAATTTTAGAGAAATCAATTGTATTTGAAAAGTCTTTGGACATTCAAATAACTTCATTTGACATTACAGTAGTAAAAAATAATAATACCCATATAATTGTTGGTGGTGATAGAGGTTGGATTTATGTTTTAGACTTAATGAAATCTTTTGATATATTGGCAAGTTATCAAATAAAAGATAAATCACATCATTTCCCAAGAGTCACAGGGATTGAATGTTTTTATGATAATCATTCGCCATCATCCATTAATTCAAAACATCAAAAGATTTTAACTAAAATGGATGTTAAATTATTAGTTTCAACAAATGATTCAAGAATAAGATTAATTAACTATTCATCTAAATGTTTAGAAGTGAGATACTCCGGTGCAGAGAATAAATCAAGTTCAATAAAGGCACATATTAATGATAATAAATCATATATTTTATCAGGTTCAGAGGATGGTTGGGTTTACATTTGGGATACATATAATGGTTTCAAAAGACGGGCGGGTCATTTAAATTTCCCTGACTTAGAAGATTCAAAAGAATCACAATCTAAGATATCTAAATTATTCAAGCCTTTAACAAATGTTCAAATACCAAATTTACCATTTGGTGATGATGCTGCTCAAGTTAGGAACAAACATTATGCTTCATGGCATCTTTTTCAGAAAACAAATATTGCAGTTTGGGGACCAAGAGCAACAAGTAAGTTATTGGAATTGAGTGATGATCCAATTTGGGAAATGTACACAGCAGGGAGACATGTACAAAAAATCTCAAAAGGGGAACATGGTGGAGAAGAAACTGTTGCCGATCCAATTTTAGATGAATTGTTTGGATGTTCCTTAATTGTCGCTGCTGATAGTACAGGTTCAATTAAAGTCTTACGTTTAGATTTTGCTTATGAGTTTAGAAAGATGTTATCAAAGAAGATCAAGAGTAAAAAATATTCTAAGAATGGTTTAGGCGGTACTAACAATGGAAGTAGCAATGGAAGTAGCAATGGTGGTGACGAAATATCATCTGGTGCACTGGATAGAACTAAATCTATGTTAATTAGTAGTATGAGTGGTAGAACTAGAGCAGATTCTCAGATTACAAATTCTACATTGGAAACACAAGATAATGATTTATCTCATAATATTGGAGCTATGAGTATACAAAGCGTTCTTTCATCGAATAACAATGATGATATAATGGACACCCCAAGGACTGGCCTTTCTTTATTTGTAAATAACGACGAGCTATCATCGTCATTATTAAATCCGAATAAATTAGGACCAGATGAACAGCTTAGGAGACGAAAGATGCTCCAACAGAGGGATAGTTTGCTGAATAAGAATAATATAATAACAGAGATTGAAAATGATGATGTTGATGGAGAATTGTACAAGTTAATGGCACAACATAAATCCAATACAGCTTCACCATTACCGACTTTAAAGGAAAAGAAACGACCAGAATCGGACCCACTTGAATGTAAAAGGTGTGGGTCAAGTCAGTTTACAGCCAAACCAATTACTGCAAGTGGTACAAATGAGATTAGTTTCTTCTGTAAAAACTGTGGTGATATCCAAGTTGAATAATTTGAATTCACCACCACTTGTTCTTTTATAAATAAATAACGAGACTTACGATAAAATGCTTGCAATCCAAGATAGGACTGTGGAGTTTCAAAGAGCGGTCGGAACGTTTGGACGACAGCTTGGTGTGAAGCCTTTGGATGATTCCAGGGGTCCTATTGCCTCTTCAATCAACAATAAGACTAAAGTTGGAGAATTCACACAACGTGCCAGTGCCATTGCTAGTGACATTGTCAAGGTTACGGGCACATTGAAAAAGCTAGCACAGTTGGCCAGGAGGAAGGATATGATCAATGACAAGCCCAGTGAAGTGGTGGAGTTAACATACGTTATCAAACAGGAGATATTCAGAATTGAAAAAGAATTGAAGCAGTTATCTAGATCGACAAAATCAGGTGGCCAACAGGAAGTGGAAACTTATAATAAGAACGTGGTCACTTTACTAAACACCAAGACAAAGAACATCAGTGAGAACTTCAAAACAGTGTTAGAAGAGAGGCAAAAATCAGAGATGATGAGAAAGGCCAGGCATGAACAGTTAATAGCCTCTGTTTCCAGTGAGAACGGCTCCGTTCCATATGCATTGAGGAATAAGGTAAGTGACAATCCATTTATGGAGTCTTCAACCCCTACGGGAGATAATGATGATCCACCAGAACTGTCCTTGGGTGATTTAACTTTACCAGATCAGACCCAGCAGTTATTGTTATTAGAAGAGCAACAAAACCAATATGTACAGGAGAGGAGTAATGCAGTGAAAGCTATTGAGAGCACTATCAATGAAGTGGGTGGGTTATTCCAACAATTGGCCACAATGGTTCAAGAACAGGGTGAAATGATCCAACGTATTGATGATAATATTGAAGATGTGGGATTGAACATTTCTGGTGCACATACTGAACTAGAAAAATACTACAAGTCGGTCTCTTCCAACAGATGGCTTATACTTCAAGTGTTCGCCATTATAATTGTTTTCTTCCTAGTTTGGGTTTTAGTGAGTTGATTATGTAATCTTATGTAATATTACGTAATTTTTGTTTTTTTGTTTTTTTTGAGGGGAAAAAAAGTGAGAAAAATGCAATTTCATTGGGTTTCTTCTTTATTCAACGAATTAGAAATTGGCAATGTTGAGAAGTTTCAGAACAGCAGCTAGATCAGGAGCTCGTTTTCAATCCACTTTGGTGGCATCTTATGAAAAGCCAGCTGAAGTCAAGAAAATCGTTGATCTCACCCATCAAGGGAAGGAATTGATCTCTGGGGCACCAAGTGAATTATCAACATCTGGTAACAGACTTGTTAGAATATACAAGGAAGCACAATCAGCCACTCAAAATGGTGACAGAAACACTAAATTCTGGAAATTAGAATGGGATATCCTTGGAAAAGGTAACAGATGGGAAAATGATTTGATGGGTTACCAAGGTACCGCTGATTACATGCAAGCTACAAGATTAAATTTTGTCGACAGAGAAGAAGCTATTAGATTTGCAGAATCAAACAATTGGGATTACTACGTTTCTGAACCAAAGACAAAGAAATTTAAGAAGAAGGATTATTCCGCTAACTTCTACCATTCATATGGTCCTTTAAAACATATCTTCACTAAATAGATATTATCACCATTTCCGCACTCACCTACTTTATACTTATATTTATTATTACCATTACTCCCTTATATTAAAAGGTGTTTTTAGTTTAAATTGAATTCTTTCTTAACTACATAAATTCATATATACATAACTCAATTGATGAAATCAATTTTGTGCGGCCATACCTGCTGCAAGCATCATTTCTTGAACCTTGGCACTTAAAACAGGATCATTTCTAATTCTTAATTGCATCTTAGATGCTTCCAATAATGAAATTGCTTGCTTTCTATCTTCGCCACTTCTTGATAATTTACATGCTTCATCAAATTTTTTAATTGCTCCCTCAACGTCACCCTTTGATAAATACATTTGACCTAAACTCATTCTGGCAACTTCGGACTTTGGATCTAACTCTGTAGCTTGAGTTAAAATTTCAATTGTCTTATCAACATTTTGTTGCATTTGGTAAACAACTGATTTATTAATCAATGGTAAAGCACCAACATTAAAGGTTGGTAATTTTTCTTGTAAAACTGCTGCAACAGAAAATTGCTTAATAGCACCAACTGTATCCTTACGGTCAAATAAAATTTCACCGTAATAATTTGGAACTTCAGGTGATGTTGGGAATGCATTCTTAGCAGCCTTAAACATCTCTTCACACTTGGCAAAATCACCTTGTCTGTAAACAATACATGCCAATTGAATGTGAGCATAAACATTCTTTGGGTTTAATTCTTTAGATTTTTCAAAGTATTTTTGGGCTTCTGGCAAAGCACCCATTAAGTAGTGGATTTGACCAAAGTGGTAGTAAATGTTTGGATCATCTGGATTCATAGAAATGGCCTTTTCGAATTCATCATTAGCAACTTGGAAATTACCTAAATCAGCACCAATTAAACCTAAAACAACATGTTGTCTTGGTCTTGGGAAAATTTCAATGGCCTTTTCAAGGTATTTCTTAGCTAAATCTGTATCAGTCTTTAAAAATTCTAATGAACCAGCATACTCATATGCAATGGCAACGATTTTTGGATCAACACCTTCAATTGACTTTTCAAATTGGGCAATTGCTTGGTTGAATAAAGTATTGGCTTTATCATAACCTTCTTGGGTATCCAATTCCAATTCATTAAGAGCTTCAACAATAAATCTGGTTGCAGAACCTTCAGGGTATGAATCAAGGTTTCTGTCAATGTCTTCCTTAACAAAAGCACCGAAAAATGATGACATTGATGAAGCTGATGGTAATTCCTTTGGTAATTTGGAGTAAACTTCCTCATCTAACTTCACAGATAATTTTCTTAAAACCCTTTCCATCATCTTTTCGTTAGAGTTATCAGCCATACCACCGTAGATGGTCATAGCAGTGATATCGAACAGGGCATCTTGGAATTTACCAACGTTTTCATAAGCAGTGGCTCTTCTAAATAAACACTTGATGTATTGAGGATCAAGTTCCAAAGCCTTTGTTGTGTCTTCGATTGTCTTTTCAAAGTTACCAAGAGCATTGTAACAAGCTGATCTGTTACCATAAAAGATAGGATCTTCTTGGCAGATTAAAGCCTTAGAGTAATAAACAATTGCGTTTTCGTAGTCAGCATCCTTAAAGTATTCGTTACCTTTCTCTTTTAATTCCAATGCCCATTCATCTTTTTGGGTCTTTGAGATACTTTTGATAGAGTCCTCGTTAATATTTGGTAATCCAGTTGAGTCAACAGGGTAAGTACCGGTGTGAGTAGCAGCGACAGAAGCAGTAGAGGAGCCTTCTGCTGATGAAGCCTTCTTCTTGTTCTTCTTATTTTTCTTCTTCTTCTTGGAAGCAGATTTGTCGTCAGTGGCACCGACTGTTGAATCAGTAGCAGCGGAGGCACCATTCACCTGGGAAGAAAGATAATATGCTGTTGCAGCAACAGAAGCTAACCCAACAGCTGCAGTGGCAATGACGGCAACTTTATTCCTTTCGTAAAATGAAGCCATTGGAGTCTTTAGAAAAAGGGAAGCTTTTAGTCCTTCTCTTTCCTTGATGAAAAATAAGAAAATTTTTTGATATTTCCCAAAAAAAGACATAAAAAGCGCGGACCCCGTTCGTGTTATTTGTGCTTAATTGTTTAAATTCGAATACAACAAATGATATTTAACAGTATTAACACTAAAAAACTGGGCACATAATATGTTTAATGATAGTGGAAAAAATTCCTTTTGAAAAGCATGTTTTTGAAAGAAAAAGTTTTATTTTGTTTATTGTTAATTGTTAATGACGTAAATCAATTTCTAGAAACATTGGTTTTATTCGTATATGAATTCTTTTATGCAAGTTTTAAACAAAAAAACTACCTTATTTTACAACTTACAGTGGCTCTTGAATTCTACAACTTTTCAACTTTTGACAATTAGTAATTTCCAAAAGCCTTTCTGGTGCTATGTTTCTTAATCCTTTTCAAAAGAACATAACACAATTAATATAAATATAAACATTAAAGACTACAAATATGAAAATCAAATATTCGCTATACTCTATAATAAAAATTAACTGTTGATTCTATCCATCTCCCTAGAGATCACTGCGTTGAATCCATCAAAGTTGTCCAGATAAATATGATGTCCGGCGTTTCTAATGATTTCAACATCAGACTCACAACCTCGTTCACTTAATTTCTGTGCTGATAATATCCCACCTTTTGGTTCCATCCAATCGTGATCTCCGTAAAGCCATAACGTTCTTTTGGTTACCTTTGATAAATCTTCAATCCTTTCATAAAGTGGATGTCTTGGAAATGCTCCTGGTGCTAGTAAATAATTTAACATATACTCGCCACTTCCCTTTGCACTAAAAATACCATATGCATATCTATGCATAATTTCTTGTTCCTTAGGTGACAGTAAATCCAGGGCAAATCGTCTGTTTGTCCAGCCACTTGTTATCTTCGATCCGAGAAAGCTAGAATATCTAACAGCAACAAATGGAGAGATATTTCTATTCCAAAGAGAAACAAACCATTTTGGCACTGATGGGGTCCTTTCACTAAAAACACCACCAGGTGATACCATAACTAAGGTGGACCAAAACTTCCTGGTAATTTTCTCATTCTCAAATGTAACGTCAGGCTTCTCCCACCTACTGAAAAGCTTTGTGAATGATGATTGAGGTAACTTTTCCTTCAAATCTTCCAAGTGGTTTTTATGGTTAACTTCGTTGACACCCAAAATAGCCAGTAGATATGCACCCATACTATGGGCAACAACAATTGTATTATTTTCATTCATTTGTCTCTCTACAAACCATTCTCTCAATGGGGTTGTGTATAATCTTTCAACAAGTTCATTATCCTCTGTTGGAATTTTATGTGGAAATGAGGGTCTTGAAGAGCATCCGTAACCTGGCAAATCAATAGCATGAATATTCCAGTCGCTATGTTTCTTTGCTAATGCAGCTAAATTCTTAATGAAAAATCCTAAACCAGCACCATACCCGTGAACAAAAACAATATGCTTATCTTTTGTTCCAGTTCTTGAAGGTATAACCAATTCATTTAACTCTTTAAAAATATTGGCATCATTCTTAGAGACAAATCTCTTTATTTCAAAAGGTAAGTGTTCATCATCTCTCAAGATGGAATCAACCAATTCTTGTTGGACACCCAACAAATCCTTCCTGTCCATCCAATGACTGAAACTGTCACTTACACCTAATGGAAATGCAGTTGTCAGCATACCAAATATCTTAGAAATTGGGACTCCACTTGGCACAGTTGATTTCTTATGTTGTGATTCTTGGGCCGCTGATGCTTGTTGAGAGCCTTCGGACACCTCTGAAATTGGATGCGATGAAGTTGATAGTTCACGTGTTACTGACATGTTTAATATATTTCGACTATATGGCTTACACTTAATATGTGATATCAGCATAAATTACCAGGTGGCAATAAGAAGGAGAGACTCAATCCGAAAATAACAAAAGTAAACTCCGAAACTCTTGGAGATCTAGAAGAGGGAAAAATAATATAATGCGAAAAAGTTGCTCATCAAAATTAAATTCATTTTTATTTATCAATAATTTATTTACAAGTTTATAAAGGTGATTTTGGATGATTCTATAGTTTTACCAGCCAAAGTTCTCAGAGTGCATATAAATTTCATCAACTTTGGTGGATTTGAAAACATGATGCTGGAGATTGGCAACTGAGGTTGAAGCTAATGTTTTAATTGAATCAGAACCGGACACAACAAACATATTTGTATAACCCAATTCTTGGGATATTCTATTTTCAATGATATTTTTAAAGTTTGGTTTAACGTTTTTGACTGAAATTAACTTGGAAACTGAGGTAGTAACTTTGTCAACACTTTTTTCATCTCCCTCTGATGATGTTTGCGTTTGCAATACATCAGAATTTAGCAAATCATCAAGTGACTCTGTATTAGAAACTCCCATTTCATTATTAACATATATGTTAATCTTAATGATACCTTTGGAAAGTAAGTCAGACGCTTTGGCAATAGTTTTCTTCAATTCAGGTTTGATCCATTCAATATTCTCCGATTCTCTGATAACCCAATCCAATCTCAAATGATTTAACAATGTTTTCTTTTCTGGGTATTTATCAACGAACTCCAATAAGAATGGTAAGATTGCTGTAATACCAGTACCGGAAGAAATTAGGAAAATATTGTTGAATGAATCTATTTGTCTTTCACTACCACCATATGGACCATCTACAAATACTTTAGACTCCTTAAATCCTTCTTCTGGCAAAGAATTGTAAATTATTGAAGTCATACCCTTCCACCCACCAGTTTTGACAATGAATTTCATTGAGTTGTTCTCCATTGGCTCGCAATAGGAAATAATGGAAAATGGATGGTTCTCTAAAAATCTCAAACCTGGAATACGTAAAAAGACATGTTGACCTGGTGACCATGTGAATTCACCTACATTTTCAACATTGATTTCAAAGTAATGATTATTTTCTGTTGATGCCAATCTTCTCATAGTACATGGACTAGTTCTCATGAAACCTTTATTCAATCTAAAAAAGTTTTTGGCTAATCCCCTCCAAGCCATTTGAGCACACCAAAAAACAAGTGCTGCGGCTAAGTACTTCCAAGACTCTAATAATAAATCAACATGAATGAACAATGAAATGTAAAACCCAAGAGCACAAATCCAATGGACATCTAACCATAATTCATACCAAAGAGCTCTAATATAAGAGTGTGAAAATACAGTTAAAATTGTTAAGAATAACAATGGTGGAATCCCATTAACAAAGAATGAATTGTTATGCATTTCAAATTGTAAACGTGCATAACCACCTTCATAAACTGCTTGGTAATAAAAGGCAATTGTATGAACCCATCCCAATAAACAACACATAAAAGAAACCCATCTATGATAAACATTAATTTTCTCATAAGAAATACCTGTCAATTGCGAAATAATGTTTGACTTCCCTGATAAAATGAAAATAATTGGAACTAGTGCAGTTGACTGTAAACCAGACCTTGTAGCCAATTGTGGAGATCCAAATCCTGCACATGCTCTATACCAAGGTTTAGGTACAAAACAATAACATAAAGTGTAGAATACACCAACGCAAATAAGAAAAAAGTTCCCAAATGAGCTAGGTAATTGGAAAATCTCACAAGCAAACCGTGGTAATCTCCTGTATGAGAAGTATCTTGAAAATGCAGATAATTGGTATAATAATCTTTTCCATTTATTAGTTCTGTCATTTGATTTCTTAGAATTTTCGTCTGTTAGATGGAAAATCAATCTCTTTATAATGAAGAGTGTTATTATAACAACAATGAAATAAATAAGATCTTTTGCATAGACAACGTGATAATCCCATGGGGAAGAAGCCTGGGATGCTGCTCCCAATTCAGCATATTTGTCTGTGGCAGCATCATTTATGCACCAGACACCCTCACGGAAGACATCCTTCCCCATCCACATTTCCTCCATCACAGCACCGTGTCTTGCGTAAAGAGAAGACATTATTTGTTAGCTTGGTATTTGCTAGAAAGAAAGTGGGAATCCCGATTTAAAGTTACTACTTATAGAGATCTATTGTTTCTCTTGAGCAAATTTGATTTCCCTTTTGGAAGACTATTTGCTCGTTCTGGGAAAAAGGCTTTGGCAGACTACTGCGTTGTCGAATCAGCAATTAGATTATTCTAACACTTGGAATTGCTTAGTAATACACTTTTGTTTGGGAGAAATTTTGTCACGGTTGGTGTTTGTTTGAAATAGCATATAGACATTATCAGTTAGTAATTACATTTTATATCTATATATATATATATATATATATATATGATGGCAGTGATATGGTATTCAAAAAACAACCATAATAAACAACCAAATGACTACAAAAGTGCGTGAACCTCGTCAATAGTTGATGTTTTCATTACTACTTTCTGTAAATGGGCAACTAAATTGAAAACAGTTATTTTCATTGTTTCAAACCCTGACAAAACAAACACACTATTTAGACCTGACTTAGTAACAACATCTGTTTTAGCAATTGTTTTAAAGTCAGGTGCTGTGTTCAGCACATTTAAGTAATGGCAGAATTTACCACTTTTTCACTTTCATCTTCTCTTCAGGAATACGCCAACTGATTATTCTGGAAAAACTTAAGGTTACAACTTAAAACGCTATTCCCGTTGGTTTTCTGAGTGTTGCTTTTAATTGCTTATTCATCAACTAATTTGTTGCTTTCACTAACTACTTTCAGTAATTCGGGTTGAATATAGTCAAGCTTATCAGATTCTCTAATAACCCAATAAAGCCAAACTTTTTTTTAATTACTGTTTGCTTAGATTCAAAATTTTCAATTGGTTTAAATAAGAAAGGGGAACCTACTGTCACGCCAGTACCAGAAGCAAGTTAAAAATTATTTAAAAAACAATTTCTCTTTTAGCTCCCCCATATGGACCATCAACAAAAACTGTTGTCTACTCGTGATCATTTTTGGTTAAGTTTGAATAAAGTGAATTAGTTAGACTTTTGCAGCCACATGTTTTGAAAATGGATTTCAATTTTATTTCCTGTAATGTATAATAATCTGTAAACCACTCAAGCAAGTTCGATACCTATGTACATATTTCATTTTGTACATTGAGGTTAAAATATGTATGTACCAGTTGGTCCATTACCCTGGTATTGCCATCTCCCAACTTATAGTTAACGGTGGTTCTCAATGTGATTAAGTGGTTTTTCGTAATCAGAATATCTAATTAGACTGTAGTTCTCATTTATTAATTAATAAAGGTTAAGGAATACTAGTTAATTAAAATAAAATTCATTAGGCTTTCCTAGGTTTTAAAGAAATATTGATGTAATTACACTTCCAACATAATAAATACAAATAAAACTTTTCCTATTTTTTGTAATATAAAAGCACCGTGGCGCAGTGGAAGCGCGCAGGGCTCATAACCCTGATGTCGCTGGATCGAAACCAGCCGGTGCTAATTTTTTTTTAAATCTATTATTTTTGATTCATATTGTTTGCTCAGTTTGTGGACGCGTTTTCTTCCACTTTCATCTCTCATTTCTCCGTATCCGAAATGGAGCTCTCAGATATAAAGATCAACACTGTAGATGATTTGCAAGCTTTAAAGAAAACAAACTATGATGGCGTCCCCATGATAAAACTAAGACAAGAAGTTTCTATGTTGATAAAGAGACATAAATATATGATTTACCTATTATCGGTTATAAGAATTCATATTGGAAATCAGGCTCATTCAATGGCAATCCGGACTATAAATCCTGAGATATTTCATCTACTACCCGATGACATGAAAGTTTATGAAAGTGAAATCGATTCAATGTTGAAATTACCATCCTTTGGATTTAAATGGAGTAAAACCAATTACAGTTATTGGGTTAAAAGATTCACTCAAAATTTAGGTCCTATATCAACATTAAAAAATAAGAACATGTATAGTGCTGGTAATGAATCTTTTTATGACCATGACATGTCCGAGTTTGTCAGATACATATCTCCGAAGATCTTTGCATTAAACGATAAGGTCAACGTGCAATATAGAAACAAAAAGGTAATTAAATGGAACAAGGTGCCAGTTTATAATGTTAAAAGCTATTTTGATTTGTTCTTTCAAGATTCCGTCTCTGATGACATGTTGAAAGATTTTATGAATTCTGCGAATTGGAAGGAATTTGTTGATGATGAACGAAATATTTTTTTTGATGGAATCTCGGCTATCTTGACAGGATACTACAGCGATGGTAAACCCAACAAAAAGATATCAAGCCAAATGGATCAACGTGAAATATCTAAGTTCGAAAAATTGCAAAACACTAATCCAAACAGGACAATTTTGTCGTATTTGATTGAAAAATTTTGGCATAAAAACAGAAGACCACCACTTCAACACTCTTTTAAATTTCCCACTAATGAAAACACTGCTATTAACCTCGACCAGCATTTGAATGAAACAAAAAAAAAAGAGACATGAGCCAATAGTAAAAAATAATTTTTCAATATTTAGTGAGAAAAACAATGTTAGCCAAGAATCCATTTTTTCGTCCATTTCTCTCTTCTTCTTTTTCTCTTTCTCTTTTTCTCAGATAATGGGTAATTCCCCAAGTCGAGATTCACCCATAACAAATTCAAATCCATCAACAACCGTTTTGACGGTAGGGTCTGACGACCCAGAGCCCTTGCCGTCGCAGACTGGCCGACGTATTAGCTCTAGTACAGGTGCCGTACCAATAAATAATACCACTATCAAGAGCAACAAGGATGATACCACAAACAGGGAGGGAATAAATACAACCTCCTTTTATGACTTAGAAATAGCCGCGTCTTTTGCGAAGGATTTAAAACTAACAACTCCAACCAATGGTAATAATAATAATATTTCACCATCTTCAAATTCATCAAATTCTGATACATGCTTTACACCAAATTCCGTCTCTTCTTTTACAACAAACTATACATTAGTTCAATCATCCAAGGATTTATACCCAATTAAAGAGACGTCAACAGAGTGTTCATCAGCAGATATTTCGCCGTATTTGAAACCATCAAGTGGTCAAGCACAATCGAGTGAACTCCAATTTAAATTGGAATTACCTTCTTCTCATTCCGTTCCATTGGCATCTCCAAGTAAAGTAACCACCAAGGCATCAGTGAAAGTTAAAAAAAATGGTCAATATGATATTAACATTGATGATATTATTGATCGTTTGGTTGATTATGGGTTAGCTAAGAAATCACCTAAAAAGTTTCAAGTTTCTTCAGATGAATTGAAATTTATTTGTGCTAAGGCCAGACAAATTTTCCTTTCACAACCAATGCTTTTAGAATTGGCAGCCCCCGTTAAAGTAGTTGGTGATATCCATGGGCAATTTTATGATCTTTTGAGGGTTTTTAAATTGTGTGGATTTCCACCAGATTCTAATTATTTATTTTTAGGAGATTATGTTGATAGAGGGCGTCAGTCATTAGAAACAATTGTATTGTTATTATGTTTGAAAATTAAATTCCCCGAGAACTTCTTTTTATTAAGAGGTAATCATGAAAGTGCATCAATTACTAAGATGTATGGATTCTATGACGAATGCAAGAGGCGTTCTAATGTCAAGACATGGAAGGCAATTGTTGATGTTTTTAACACATTGCCGGTTGCAGCTACCATTGCAAATAAAATATTCTGTGTCCATGGTGGTATTTCACCAAGTTTAGGTGATTTGAATCAAATTAAGAAAATGATCAGACCAACTGATATCCCAGACGAGGGGTTATTAGCAGATTTACTTTGGTCAGATCCATTTGATAATGAAGCCGAACAGAAGGTGATAGATGGTTCTAGGGAGAAAATTGGGGAACTGCGAGGTTCAAGGAATGTAAACTATGGTCCTGAATGGTTACCCAATGATAGAGGAGTTTCTTTTCAATTCACCGAGAGGGCATTAAAGAAGTTTCTTCAACACAACAAGTTTGATTTGATTGTACGGGGACACATGGTTGTTGAAGATGGTTACGAATTCTTTGGAAAGAGAAGACTCGTTACAGTTTTTAGTGCACCCAATTACTGCGGTGAATTTGGGAATTGGGGTGCGGTTATGAATGTTGGACCAAATTTGAAATGTTCCTTTGAGATGTTGCGCCCGGGGCGGCGATGACGCTTTTTATTTGTTTTTTGCAGTTTATATCAGTTAATATGAAATTCTTTTTTAACAGAACAAGTTATTTGATAATAAAAGTGGGAGAAGAAATATAATGACGATTATTATTTCAGGTTGAAGTTCTTCTTATTTGTTGATAAAATGGGTGTTTTGAACAAGCTAAAGAAACGAGACACATCTGCAAGTGAAACAGAAAAGACCTCAACAGCCACGTCTTTTATTGGAAAGCTTAAAACGCACGTCCACCTCCATCATGACTCGTCTTCTTCTCCAAATTCTCCTTCAAGGTCCCCTTCTATTCCAAGACCACGGGCAAACACAAGGCCGACTGCGGTAAACCCGACCCAACTACCAACCCCACAAAGGTCAGTTTCTCAATTACCTACCCAGACCACTGGTCTTCCATCTATTGCAAAACAAGATACCAAACCCAAAAAGATGAAATACAATCCATATGGGATGAACACATACCCAACTGTCAATGCATGCAATCAATCACGTCGTATGGTATCAATGGATCCTGTGGATGACACCAGCAGAGAATTACCAAAACCTATTCACGATCCGAATGACCATCTTCCTGAAGAATTCAAAGAAGCCCATTCCCTTCTGACAGATGAATACTCTTTCGTTAATGATAAATCCATTGCTTCTGGTGCAAGTGCTAGCATTAAAAGAATTCAAAAACTTGCAACAGATGAATTTTCAAAGAAGGGTACAATTTATGCTTTGAAGAAGTTAGTTTTATTCAAAAATGAACAAGCTGATGATTTCTATGATAGGGCTACAAATGAATTCATTATTCATAAATCATTATCACATGGGTTTCATATAGTCAACTGTAATTCCCTTGTCAGAATTTCTCATCAACAGAATATCACTGCGGGATGGGGGTTAGTTTTGGATATGTGTAAGGCTGATTTTTTTTCATTAATTGAAAAGCCAAATTGGGTTTCCCAGACTCCAACAGCTGAAAAACTATGTTTGTTCAAACAAGTTTGTTTCGGTTTGAAATTTATGCATGATCATGATATTGTCCATAGGGATTTAAAACCTGAAAATGTACTCATCGATCCTAATGGATTGGTAAAATTAACCGATTTTGGTGTTTCCTCTTTTGGTCATGTTGAACCAGGAAATTTTTATTCAACAATTGCATTTTCTACTCAATTAGTTGGTTCACCTCCATATCAACCACCTGAAATTCAAGCGTATCATGGCTTGGATAGAGCAAAAAGAGTAGAATATAATCCATTTTTAATGGATTATTGGGCTCTTGGGATAATGTTGTTTGTTATATTCAATCAAGGTGTACCATTTGATGAAGCCTGGAAGAAAGATTCGAAATTTAGGGATTATGAATCAAGTTATGATATGTATTGTAATAAGAATCCAAATTTCAGAAGTAAAATTTGGCCAAATCATGTTTGTGCTGCAGATGGTATAGATGAAAGAGACAATAGGAATTGTTCAAGTTCAAGTAGTGGCGATTCAAACATAATTACAACCTCACATGGAATAAATATCAGCACTAGTAGCACGAAATCATCATCTGCATCCTTAATTAGTATGAATAGATCAAGGTCATCAAGTTCAGTTTATTCCTCAATGCCAAAATCTTCAAATCTGGGGACTAGTTTAAAACCAAAGGGTCCAGGAGGAGAGTTTAAGTTTGCAAAGAAATTCCCCGATGCAAATATTGCTAGAATTGCGTGGAGGTTATGTGATCCCAAACCCCAAACAAGGTGGGCATTGATTGAATTATTTGAGGACCCTGAATTTCAATCCTGGGATATGTGTGTAAAGGAAACTGAATGTGATGGTACATTCCTATTACATGATAATGCATGGGAACAGCATATTCTCGCGGATAAGTTAGAAGATCTTGATATCGATGGACTCAGAAAGATAGAAAGGGTTGATACTTCTGCTTCATCAACTGCAAGTGTCCAAATAGTAACCCAGAAAGGTGCCAATGATATTAGGTTTGACTTATCTTATAACAGTGGGTTGATTATTGTTCCAAATGATGTTGTTAAGAAATCATGTGGTAATAGAGTGAAGAAACATCATCATATTTAATGGTTTAATTATTAATTTTTAGTTTTGTTTTGTAATTCAACATACCAATTGTGATAATACACCGTTAACATTAATAATAACAATAATTAATTAATTAAGATTAATAACTAGAAACATGAATAAACAAATTATTTCTTTAAGGTATTCAACCTAGCCTCTAAATCATCATCTGCGCCAGAAGATGCAATACCTCCACCTCCAAGTGGAACTGCAACTCTTTCATTTTGATTATGTTCTTTGTCAACAACATCTGAATTTGACACATTGACATCTCCTAATTTATTATTTAGAGAAATTCCTACTTCATCTAGCACTTGGTTGACAATTTCGTCAATTTCTTCTTCGTCCTCTTCATCAATTTCATCATCCATTAAATCATCCATTATATCATCCACCATTTCCTGTTTTTGATCCATCATATCCATCGAACGTTGAAAATCATTGGCAATTTTGCCTAGCTGTGATATATTAAGCGATCCAGCATTGAGACCATTTAAGACTTTTGTAGCCTGTGCCATCGATCCAGTCATTTGATGTGAAGATCTAATTGTAGCTAATCTCAAAGATATAGCCTGCATTTGAGTTTTCATTTTATCGAACTTGACAATTTGTTTCCTGGTTCTGATCAAATCCTTTGCTTGCACTTTCACTGTCCCATTTTGGCCACTCTTTGCAGCTTTCTTGATATCACTTATAAGTTTCTTTTCCTGTTGCTGGAGTTTCCCCTTTTCCCTATCTAACTCCCTCTGAGTACGCTCCAACTGTCTTTGGTTCTTACGGAGTTGCTCCTGAGGTGTTAAAGTCTTTCCAAAAATCCACTGAAACATCCTTTCTCAGTTAAAGAAGAGTTATTGAATATTAAAGAAGGAGGAATTTGATAATAAAAAACTATCTATCAAATAATGCGCCACATATTAATTTAAATTCAAACGTGGCGCATGCATTTTATGCTTCAGTTATCATCAATTGTTGTTAAAGAATCACCACTATCTGAGACAACAGCAACCTTTTCTAGCGCCCGTTTTGGTAAATATCTAATTGTCTTAGAATTGGGCCAAGTTTCAGGTAGATTTCTTACTTTTAAAATCCAAGTAGTGTTTGGACCACAATCACCAAGTATTGAAATACAATTAATTGCTGAGGGGATTGATCCAATATCAAATTCCCTATTTGTGTTATTCGTGTGATTATCCTTTTTCAAATACATTTGTAACAGTCCCAATTTACAACCAATCCAATTACAAGATTGGAGCAGTCGTACATTCTTTAAATCATGTACTCCTATTTTCAAATCACTCAAACACTGCGGAGGGGCCCATTTACCTTCAACTTTAAAATTTTTGATATCCAAAGTTAATGTATCCATTGATTTTGGAATCCAATTGTTTAAGTCTGATGTTGAACACTCTTCCAAGATCATACATAGAGATTTTAATTTAGAGAAATATGATGGTTGAACTCGCAGTATCTTTTTAACAAACGATATATTATGTGCTTCTGTACCATATAAGGTAATGTTTTTAAAACTTTTGACCCTTTCAACATAATAATCTTCTTCATAACTGTTTAAAATCCCTCCACCAAGAACAAGGAACTTTGGATCAATGTTTTCAATATTGGACCAATAGTCTTCCTTAGAATCACTGGGTATATTCACTGACGCACAACTTGTGATATCAATATTTGGTAAAATTTGATGAATTTTAGAAATCAATGAAACCATCCCCAATTCATTGTACTGATTGCATAAATTAGGATAAGATAATTCAATGGTTGGACTGTTTGGGGTGCTAAATGATTCTTTTAACGACTGAAGCAATGTTTTGTTATTATAAAAAGTCTTTAAATCGTGGAAATCATTAATATAAAATATTATCCTTTTCAATACAGGTAACCTACCTGACATGTAAGCATTTGAAAGTTGTAAAAAATTGATAAATGTTGTCTTTATTGTTTTCACTTTGTACATAACCAACTCATTAATTAGTTTGATATCTTTGTATGATTCAATCAAAGAGTGCCCTGAGAAATCATCAATTGATATTTCCTTAAAAGAGTTACTAAATTTCACCACACTAGGTAACAATTTATCACTGGATACTTCTAGTTGAAGATGTCTGAAGTAAACTGTGTTGGTTGAAATTAATTCCATTATCAATTTGTATATAGAATCATTAGGTACATACTCGGTGAAATTTGGAAAACCTTCAATAGAAATAGCCAAATTATCGCCAATTGATATTGATGAGATACATTTGGAAACCAACTTCACTTGATACAGGGTATTTGAATTTGATCTGATTTGTGATATTTCAATGGATCGTAAATAACTTAAAATGTCCTTATAGCTGGATTCACCTAGAGCAAACCCTACAATATATTCTTGTATATTAAATGGTAACCCAGGTAATATGTTTTCAAACTTCTCTTTCGTTAATTTTCCTTTCATTCGATAAAGAAATATAAATTGATGATTAATAAAATTAATTAAATTATTTCAATTGGATGTTCTCCAAAAATGATGTAAACAAAAACATATTGCTGCTAAAGTTTTCAGTTATTCAAATGAATTTAATGGATATTCATAATTGCTTCATTAGTTAAGGTTATATTTAACTGTGTGGTTAATATATGGCTGATTACGTAAAATTTTCAATTTTTCAAATTTTTTCACACTTCATCATCAACTGTTTGTTCTTTGTGAAATGCTTTACGAATTGGTAGCCATTGCTCGTGTGATTTCTCCGACTGCCCAAAATGCAGAGGCAAAGTCTCTTGCGTCGATGATTGGAAAGCTTATTGTGAATAACAACGGAGTTGTCAGAGAAGTTGTTTCTCTTGGGGAACGTCCATTACCAAAAATCATGAAAAAGGCCAATGAAAGGCATTTTGAAGGGTCCCACTTTCTCATGTTATTTGATTCCAGTGATGCAGTCCAAAGAGAAATTCTTAGATCACTTAAGAATGACCCCCGTGTGATCAGATCTTCACTTTTAAGAGTTGACGATTCAAAGAACATCAACCCTGGTAGTTCTTACACTAGAGCTAGACTTGCATTTAAAGGGGAATGAACACCCATTGAATTTTGTACATAATGTGTTTGTGTGTTTGCACTGCTTATATAAACCATATATTATATATCTAAAATCTTTTAATACGAAAGAATACTGTTAATCTATTTAGGCCATGATAATGCTCCACCAAGCAAGGGTTTTTCTATTTCCTTCACAGATTCTCTAACTCTCCCCTCTTTCAATGTTATCACTTTAGGTGAAACCAAATAATCGGGTTTGGATTTAAGATGTGGTAACCTCAGTTGTTCAATTTGCTGTAATTGTTTCATGCGACGTTCATGAACTAATGCATCCTCTTGGATTTTAGACGCTTTATATACAGTTTGAATAACATTATTGGATTCTTCTTCCTCCTTTAATGTGGGTTTATGCGGTAGATGAGAATTCTCCTCTATCAATTTATTATGAGAATCAGTTGTATGTAAGTTCCCCTTGGGGATGTAAATTGGCTCTTTCATTTGAGGTTGGTAAAATGCTCTCAATAATGGTGATCCAAATAAGGAGTTCATTAATGATGGTATTGGTATCTCTGGTTCTGGAGTGCTTGACTGGTTGTCTTCATCATTAGTATTATTATTATCATCATCATCATCTGAATCTGTTTCCGGTTCTTCCTTTATTGTATCTTCTTTGAAAGCACTCAGCAGGGATGGGAGTTGTTCCGTTATTGTCGTCTTTGTCAATTCGGTATCTGCTCTTAATGAAGAAGTTGTACGACGATGTGTTTTCTTAAGACTTGAAAGGGAACCCGAAGGAGAAACCAATGTCCCCTCACTGTCATAATCATAATCATCATGAGTTTGTTGTGGTTTGGATTGTGTCGTTATATTATCCGATTTTTGATAGTTTCTTTGATTGCTGTTATCATTGCTAGCATTTGTGTTATCAGCCTCTTTAATGCCAGTGTCATTACCATGCTGGCCTTGTTTCATAGATTCAAACATTTTTTCAACATCATTGACAATAGCAATACTTTCCATTGTTGACATTGTATCCCCACTTGTGACAGATTGTTCTAATTGTGTTAACAAGGTATTAACAAATTGTTTATAATTATTAACCATTATAGGATCCAATTTTGTACTAATTTGATCATCATATTGGACATCACGAACCATATTCTCCAATTCGCAACCAATTATAACTAACTTTGCTCTTGAATAACCAACACTTATATCTTTATGTAGTTGTTCTCTTAATTTTGTTAACCTCAAAACCAACTCTGTTAAAATAGTACCAGCATCAGAAATCAGCTGCCTTGGGGATAACATACGGGACCTATCTATAGCAATGACAATATTCTGACCTTCTATGTTCAACTGATCATATAATTCAAGGGATATCTTTAACACCCTCCTTGATAATTGTAGTTTAATATCGTCGTCATTGTTAGTTGTGGAGTGCTTTTCAATATCCAACCTGTAATCTAAGGTGGTGAACTCCCACCCATGTAATTTCAATTCAATTCTCTCCAAATCCCGGAGGATTGTTAGTGAATCAATACACCATTGTCGTATCTTCGCATCTGAAATATCCTCTATGTAAGCTAGAAGTTTCTCTGAAAGGGTCACTTCCTTGTTGAGATCTGAGGAGTGCAGTAAATCCATCAAAGGATCCACAAAGGGGGTCATTTCCATGTCATCCATGACTCCCTGTTTAAGTTATATAATAGTAACCTGATATTTATAAAAAAAAACTGGAGGAAAAGTATCAACATCATCTTTCTCCTGATTTGGAATAAACAACGGAATGAGTGACGGGAGTGAAATTAAAATCCCTGTAGAGGAAAAGAAACATACAATTGACCAAGTAGACAAGAAAACTGGACCAGAAAAGAAGAAGAGGAAGCATTCCAGAAGAAAATACGAAGATTTGGAACCTGCCGATGAGAAGGACAGTGAAGAGGAAGAGGGGCGCGATAAAGATGTAGACGACGACAAGCTCGTTGTTGAAGATGATGAAGATGATGATCTCGTTGAAATTGACACTACAAACATCATCACAACCGGGAGAAGAACCAGAGGGAAGGTTATTGATTACAGCAAGGTTGAAGCTGAATTGGAAAAGGAACAAGGTGGGAATTCCCTTGATGACGAGGAAGAAGAAGATAATGATTTTGAAGATAAACCAGAAGTTGCTGAATAATAGTGAGAGTTAGTGTATTTTATATAATATATATATATATATATAGTGATTTAATTGATGTTGAATTCCAAGAGAAAAGAAAGAAAAGGGATATACAAAATATTAGAATTAACAGCAGTTTGAGTTCTTTGATACTTTCTTATCCTTTGGAGCTGGAGTCAAAGTGATAGTTTTCCCATTTAAATTATTTCCTTGGGAACTGTCACCTTCAATGTCAAATTTCTTCTTAGATACCATTTCATGAATGTTTTGAACCAATTGTTTGAATGTAAAATCAACTTTGTCAGAATTAAAAGCTGAAGTTTCAGTAAATAACAAATTGTGTTCAGTTGCAAAGTTTTGTGCTTCTTCAGTCGGCACTTGTCTCATATGGTCCAAATCAGACTTGTTACCTACAAGTGCTATCACGATGTTATCATCTGCGTTCTCTTCCATTTCTTTCAACCATCTAGAGACACTGTCGTATGTGTCAGCTTTTGTAATATCATAAACAACGAGGGCACCTACAGCACCCCTATAATATGCGGTTGTGATGGCACGGTATCTTTCCTGACCGGCAGTGTCCCATATTTGTGTCTTGACCTTTGTACCGTCTACGTCCAAAGTCCTGGTGGCGAACTCGACACCGATAGTGGCCTTGGAATCTGGATTGAACTCGTTCCTTGTGAATCTGGAGAGAAGATTGGTCTTACCAACACTTGAATCTCCAATGAGAACAATCTTAAAAAGGTACTCGTAATCGTAGCCGTAATCGTCTGCCGTTGTTTCCATTTGTTTGTTTCTTTGTTGTTTTCCACAATTGGAAAAGAAATAATTTACTTTTCCTCATTTTCCTTATTTTCTATTTTCTCTTTTTATAGAATGTGGCATTACTTTACGCGTTTCCCCAGTTGAGAATTTATTTTGAAAGGGAATGAACATTACCATTAGATTTCTGGGAATTGGGGCTTTACACGGAGCTAAATTTGAAGGGTTTAGTCAATTTATACACTTGGATGAGCATCAAATAAAATGGAAATTTAATTAAACCATCCAATTTAAAAGGTGTGGAACCCATTGTAAAGAAATAAATAATCAATCAATCAATTTAAATTTCCTTATAAGCTTTGTCAAACGTTCAAATCCCTCTTTTCAATTGTTTTCTATTCGTTGTGTTTCTTCAATTCACTCAAAAAACACAAAACGCGCTTTCACACTTTTTGAAAATACACAATTAACCTCCGTCCATTTTCTTTTTCTTCATATCCCCATTTATCCAAATGTCAGACATCTCCATCGACCCTGTCGTATTCAAAAGGAGACTCAACCATTTGCAGAAGACTTTGGCTTCAAATGAGGACTTCAAACACGTTAATGGACTCCTCATTGTAATTGGGTCATCCGATGATTCAAATCCATACCAAAAATCAACTGTTTTACACACTTGGTTGTTAGGATACGAATTCCCAGCAACTGCAATGTACATTACAAAATCAAAAATTACAATTGTTACTTCTATTTCAAAGGCAAAGTATTTACAACCTTTAACTTTAAATAATAATGTATCAATCCTATCGAGGACGAAGGATTCTGATCATAACAAGGAGAAATTCTTAGAATTTGTTTCTTCAATAGAGGAATCAAGTTCAGAACAAAATAATTCAATTGGGATCATCTCAAAGGATAAATACCAGGGGAAATTTATTAATGAATGGTCCCCATTATGGGATGTTGAATCCAAAAAATTTTCACAATTGGATGTTTCACAAGGGGTTTCAATAAGTTTAGAATTGAAAGATGACGATGAACAAAAAAATTTAAGAACTTCTTCAAGGGCATCCGTTAATATGATGTCATATTTTTTCGATGAAATGTCAACAATAATCGATGAAGATAAAAATGTATCAAATAGTAAATTAGCTGATAAAATTGAAAATAAGATTGATGATATCAAATTCTTTAATTCAATGGATGATTCCAAATCAATGAAAAAATTGGGTAAAGATTTCGATTTAAATAATTTAGATTGGTCTTATAAACCAATTGTTCAATCAAATGGTAGTTATCAATTAAAATTCTCAGTTGAATCTTCAAATCAAAAATTATCTGGCCCAATCATTATGGCCTCTTTGGGGTTAAGATACAAAAGTTATTGTTCAAATGTTTCAAGAACTTATCTTATTCAACCAACAAAAGAAATGGAACGGAATTATGAATTTTTAGTTAAACTTCAGGAATATATCCTTTCTGAATTGAAGGATGGTATCATTTCAAAGAATTTATATTCAAGGGCTCTAGAGTTTATTGACAAAGAAAGACCTGATTTAAAGAATCATTTTATTAAAAATATTGGGTCCCTTATCGGGATTGATTTTAGAGATTCACAAAGTGTCTTAAATGTTAAGAATGAACGTGTGATTCATGAAAGTTCTGCTGTTAATTTAGTTTTAGGTTTCCAAAATTTGAAAGATGAAAAGCAAGGTGATTATGGTTTAATGTTAGCTGATACAATTAGAGTAACAGGTGGTGAACCAATTATTTTAACCGATTTCTTAAAATCAAAGAAGGATATAACATTCTATTTTGATGATGTTAAAGGTAAAACTGAAACTAAAGTTAAAACAGAGGTTAAAACAGAAAAAACTAAGGATGTTAAATTATCATCCTCTGCAAATTCAAGAGTTATGAAGGCCAAGCTTCGTGCTGAACAAAAGGGTGCCGAAGAAGATCAAGTTCAAATTCATAAAGAACTTCAGATTGAATTACATTCAAAACGTCAAAGGGAAGGTTTAGAAAGATTTAATCCATCTGATGCAAAAGAAGGTGCTGAACAACGTGCAGTTTTTAAAAGGTATGAATCTTATGTTAGAGAATCTCAAATTCCTGGTAATGTTAAAGATTTAAAAATTCACATCGATACAAAAAATCAAACAATCATCTTACCAATTATGGGAAGACCAGTTCCATTCCATATTAATTCATATAAAAATGGATCTAAAACCGAAGAAGGTGAATGGACTCATTTGAGATTGAATTTTAATTCTCCAGGTATTATAGGTTCCAGAAAGGATGATTTACCATATGAACCTGGTGAGGATAAACAATTTGTTAGATCTTTAACTTTCAGGTCAAAAGATGGTGCAAGAATGACAGAAGTTCTCAAGAAGATTAGTGAAATGAAGAAAGATGCAGTAAAGAGGGAGGCTGATAAAAAGGAACGTGCTGATATTGTCACTCAAGCTAATCTAATTGAAGTCAGCAGACCAAGAAGGTTGGATAATGTGTTTGTTAGACCAACACCTGAAACAAAACGTTTCCCAGGTCATGTAACCATTCATCAAAATGGTATTAGATATCAATCAATGGTAAGAAATGATCAACGTGTCGATATCTTATTTTCAAATATTAAACATTTGTTTTTCCAACCATCAAAGGGTGAATTATTGGTGTTAATTCATTGCCATTTGAAGACTCCAATCATGATTGGTAAGAAAAAGACATATGATTTCCAATTATATAGGGAAGCATCGGATATGGCAGTTGATGAAACGGGTAATAGAAAGAGAAAATACAGATATGGTGATGAAGATGAACTTGAACAAGAACAAGAAGAAAGACGGAGACGTGCATTATTGGATAAAGAATTTAAGGCTTTTGCTGAACATATAGCTGATGCATCAAGAGGGCAATTTGATTTGGATGTCCCATTTAGGGAATTGGGATTCCACGGTGTTCCTTCAAGATCGTCTGTTACATGTATTCCATCAAGAGATTGTCTTGTTCAATTAGTTGATTTACCATTTTTAGTCATCACATTAGAGGAAGTTGAAGTAGCTCATTTAGAACGTGTACAATTTGGTTTAAAGAATTTTGATATGGTATTCGTCTTCAAAGATTTTCAAAGACCTGTTTCTCAAATTTCAACAATTCCAATGGAATCATTAGAAGATGTTAAAGCTTGGTTAACTGATGTTGATATTCCATACTCCGAAGGTCCTGTCAATTTGAATTGGTCTACAATTATGAAAACAATCAATGCTGATCCATATCAATTCTTCAAGGATGGTGGTTGGACATTCTTAACTGGTGATGGTAATGATTCTGATCTAGAAAGTGAAGAACCTGAATCTGATTTTGATCCATCTGATGATAACCCAGAAGATGAAGAAGATTACTCTGAAGATGCATCTGATAACAGTGACTTTGGAGCAGACGATGACGACGAATCAGTTGCTGAAAGTGATAATGTTAGCGAGGAAGAATTTGATGATTGATGTTGTATACTCATCATATCTATTGTTTATTTGGTTTGTAAAAACATAAATTGAAATTTAAAACAGTTATTAAATTTTACTTTCTCTAATTATACAAATAGTTATAAAAGAAGACCACATCACTTCTTTGGCGGTTTTAAAATAATTTTAGGCATTCTTCTAACCTCATCACTAGATGATTCAATTTTAATTGATATTGAACTCTTAGCATTTTCTTCATTAACAGTTGTTTCCTCACTTTTGACAACCAAACTTGGTTCCTCAACAGTTTCACTGATCGGAGCTTCAAAGGTCGTTGATGCAATATAAGATGGAACAGTTTTCGCAGCTGCTGAAGTTTGTGACTTCTGTAGTTGCGTTACAAGGTTAGTAACAGGAATTGACTCAACAGGAATTGGGTCAATAGGAATTGGGTCAATAGGAATTGGGTCAATAGGAATTGGATCAACAGAAGTAGCGTTGACCACAGGATCAACAACAGGCACAGATGGTCTAAATCGTATCATTGGTTTAGTTACTCCAGGCTCAAATGTAGATGTTGTATCGAGCATTGTATCCTTTTGCTTTTGCACTAAATACTGTTTCCATTTATTAGAATTAATCTTTAATGAGACCAGTTTAACAGGTTTTTCGATTACTGGAACTGAAGAAGCAACAATTGGCAATTGAATTATTGATTGATCATTTCTACTTCTATGGGAAGATAGAATATTTCTCAGCCCACCAAACCTATCATCAGTACATATATCAATTGATTTCTTGACAATGTTCAACCTAACAAATCTCAACGGTTGACTTGGATCAGTCTTTATAACCTTTCTCATGACTCTTCTATTTGTAATTGCATTTTTAAACTTAGCAGAATTTAGTTTCATCTGAACATGTAATTCATCACCACCTCTAATAATTTTTACAAATCCTAAAGATTTCACTGGCTTATGTTGAGTTATAGGAACGGTAGGTAAAACAACGGTATTACTGTTGGAGATTAAACCAGACAAAATACTTGGTTTTCTACCATGCGTTTTGCCTCCAATAGTCTTCCTTTCATGATGGAATGCTTTTAATTTAAAAGTAGGTAATTGAATCTTGAATCTACTCTCTCTTTTAATAGTAATAACAAATGTTGCATTATCTTTCAAATTCGCTTTTGTTGGAGTCTCCGATACTGGGCTCTTAATAATCATTTCGTGAGACTCCAATGCATCTGTCATTCCAGCAGGCTTCTTATTACCTTCACCATTCTTGTCATTAATATGTATTGTTTTTTCAGTAGGTTCTGCAACTGATGTAGAAGAAGAAACAGTCGCACTTTCTCCTGTGGAATCCCTTGAATTTTCTGCAACTGCCAATGTTGTATTTGCCACTTCATCACCGTCTGCGGAATTATTCACAAAGTTACCGTTCAATTTCAATTTGTGAACAGGTTCAATATGGTTTACAAAATCTTCAATAGGTTCAACAGCATTCAATTCTTCCTTCTGACTACCAGTTGCAACTATCATATCCTTTGGCATACCAGGAACATATTTAGATTGAATTTTAACAACCAGCTTTTTATTCATTGGTCTGTTAATGACAACATGGAATGAATCTCTTGCTTCAAATAAAATAGTTGAAATATCAAAAATATTTCTCTTAGTGTTGATGCTATTAAGACAAGAATGAATACCACTCCATAACACTTTTTGCAAACCTTTACCGAAACTCAAGGATTCTCTTATATTTCCAATCGCATTTTTAATTGTATTCTTGGCATGTTCATCTGTATTAACTCTGAATGAACCACCAACCGGTGTCGAGTCTCCAATTTTGATAACATCTCCTCCATTGGCCTCTTGAGTATCAATATCAGGTAGAAATTCCTGATCATCTATACCAATACCAGTTCCTGATAACGCGGTAACCCCAATCACATATACCAGTCTCTTATTCAGTTCATATTTCAAATAATTAGATTCTTCCATTGTCATTGCAAGAAAATAATAGGATAATATTTGATGATTCCTTAATCCACCCAATAATAATAATCCTTCATATGCAACAAGTTTCACAGTATCATCATAATTTGATTGCGTATATGGTAATAAATCAAAAAAGGTAACCTTTGCTAAGCCCGCCTTGGCCAATCTAATTCTTTGTTCCAGAACAGTTTTAGTAACCATTTGTCTATATGATGTTGTCCAACGATCCATTTTTTCACATCGATTTAATTCATGAATGGCATCTGTAACAAATTGATCCCTGTCATTATTAACGCTTTGGAGAACGTCTTGCCCTTCAGAATCAGCAGATGCTGCTAATGCGTGAACGTTAACGATCGATCTATTACTAATAATGACATGGGTAACAACAGCTTTAATCAAATCACAAACATAATAACAATCATCAAATTGATTGCCATCATTGTCATTATATTTCAATAGCCCTAAAACAATTTTCTTGATTTCAATTGGTGCATCACCATCCTTATTTTTAATTATCATAAATGCATTAACAAATGCTTTCTGAAGGAACATCTTGCTAAAGTCTGAAAATTGATTAGTCTTGGGGATATACTCTCTCCAATTCAATTCATCATAATCTGAAATTTTAATTTCACTTGAGTAACAAAATAAATGTTTGAATGCCCTTAATAAATATCTCATCCCAATATGATCATTATCAACCTTTGAGATTGTTGCAAGTGCCCTGATTGCTTCTACTCTAACGCCATAGTAATATCTTTTATCAAGTAATGTTCTAAGTAACACCTTGGCAGAGTGAACTGTTGGATGAAGTTGAGAAGCAAAATACCTTACTGCTTCATAATGTGCTTCAACATCACGATCTTGTCTCAATTGGGATTCAAACATTTGATCACTTAAGTTTATATTTAAATCACATATCCATTCAGAATCGGCATCAAATCTCATCCATTCAAAAGCATCTAATTCCAATTCATCAGTATTTTGTGGCTCATCTTCTCTTAAACCCCAATTTTGAATTTCAGTACTAGTCATTAAAACATCACCAAATTTATTGATCTTTGGTTCTTCTTCCTCCTTGTCTTTCTGTTTCTTCTTCTTTTCCTTTTCCTTTTCTTTCTCTTTCTCTTTCTCCTCTTCTTCAAATCCCTCGTCGGCGGTACCATCCTTCTTCTTTCTTCTTCTATACTTTGTGTTGTATTGGATGTCCATCTTAGAATGCGGATTGTTAATATTCATTATATGTTCATATGGGGACCCATCAGTCTCATGAATTCTAACAGTAACAGGTCCAACAAATACATGCTGGGGATCATAATCATCAGTTTCTGTAATCTGCCAATTGGCCTCGTCAACAAAACGTTGGAATTTATATTTTTGAGCTACATTACCATTCTCAGAACCTAACATCATATCTTTTTCATCATTAGTCAATGAATTTTTATTGAATGATGACCTCTGCATTTGTGAAATGGACATCTCGATGAACATTCTCTTTTTATTAAACTTCTGAATCACTCTGAAAACTGGAACACCGGGATGGTGAATCCAATTTTGAAAAAATGCTTCTAATCTATTATGAGCAACCTTTTCACAAAGTTTTTGGAAATGTTCAGTTGACAAACAGTTCCCATTTGGCAAATCATTTGATAATGCTTGAACAAAAATTTTAGGAATCACTCTATAAAGACCAAAAGATTTATCTGTCTTTGTCATTCTTTTATCAAGGATAAATAAGACTAATGGTGCTTTCAATTTGATGAGATCTAAATCTTGATCTGCATTCATTGGAAATCTGAAAACTTGGTTTGATAAAGGTCTTTGCGAAATATCAATTTCACATAAAAGCTCTGTCCTTTTCTTAATGGAAAACTTGTAATAGTTACTACCAAATAACTTTTTCAAAAACATCATTGCCATAAATCTTGATATACCAATAACACACCAAATATCGTTCAAAGTTTTAGGTAAAACGTTAACACCAGAATATTGGTCGGCCAAAGCACATGTTAATACTTCCGTCGTTGTGAATATTGGTTCAATGTGATCAGGTGAATATAATAAACTAGTAGATGCAATAGTCATCCCTGCAAATGAACATGGTTGGGAAGGAAAATCATCTAGGAAGACAACCGAATAACTACTGAAAGGGTAAGAACTGAATCCTTTTGAAAAGAAGTCAAAAACCTTATACATAAATGCAGTGGAGTTTAAAACGTTCTCCTTTTGTCCTGGCATGAAGTAGAAATATGTTGGTGTTTTATTAACTGCCGTGGAATCATATGTTGACAAATCGTTATCATCAACAGTTGTTACAGGTGCATTTTGTGATAAATTAGTTGTTAGTTCATCTGTACCTGTTTTCAATTCTAGCATTGGTGTCTTTTCGAAAGGTCCAACAGCAAACCCTAAATGGTGGGCACAGACAGGGATAAAAAACTGGAAGTTGACTATTTTCTTACTAGAATCAGTACCATGAGGGAGCTCACTAGAATGGACTGAATCTGGGACCGCCACTACTATTTCTGTTTTGAGTTCAAATTCAACATCTTCATCTTCTTCAACTTCCACTTCAGCATCATCATCATCGTCATCATTATCACCGTCTCCTTTCCCTTCTTTTTCTAAACCATTTTGGCTTCCTTTAGGATCCTTAGTTTCATTACTTAATTCATTGTGATCTATTTGTTCTGCTTCTAGCTTTTTTGATGTTTCTTCTCCATCTTTTGAATGCCCAATGTCATCTAAAGTTTTCGGTACAACAATGTTAATATCCCAAGCAGGCTTCTCATAAATATTGTCAATGCATGGAACCCAAGAACTTGCACTACAACCAAAATCATTATTGTAAGTATAACAATACCATCGATTTCTAGGTATATTTGTGAGTTTCCCACCATGAAACAAAATCCCATTCTTAGAATTCTTTACTATATAACTTATTTTAATGTTCAAAGGTGTGTACATCTTCTCTGCATATGTGGTATTAATAGTTTGAGGAGTATCATTCATTGTTTTTGATACCAAAGGGGAATTCTTTGAATTAGCAGTCTGAACTCTAATTTTTATACTATCAGGGATCTTAATTGACAATTCCGAAGAGCAGGTTAAGAAAGCCAACTCTGGATCGTCAGTATTGTTTTGATCTGAGAACAATGGATAATATTTAGACCTCATCATGTGATGTTGATTAATACCAATATTAGCGGAATCTATGTCGAAATGAGGGTCATATTTGTAATTTGACAACACTGGGTTAGTAGGATCATTCATATATTCTTGGTTTTGAAGGAAATCATCATAATTGAATTCAGCACGACGTTCGTTGATGACAACAGACTCTATTTGCATCCCCCTACAGTCTAATTTGATAACTTTCAGGGTGTCATCTAACGGGGAGATTGTAATTTCTGTTTCTCCCACAAGTATTTGCCGTTCTAGGTCGACATCAATAGTAACCTTTTGGTAGTTGACACGAAAACGCTGGCTGGGCGGCACATCTGCCTCGTGTCTGTTAGCCTGGTGCTTTTTTGGCGTTCGGTACGACATTACTGGTGTCGCCCTCGAGGGAACAGAATGTGCGTCGAATTGCGACATGTTCACAAATTCAAAAGCAATGGAATTTAGAGAAGTTGTTTTTGAGTATATCAAAAAATTTATCAATATATTAATTATTTTCGTTAAATAAATAAAAGCAAATATAGAAAATGTAAGAAAAAGAAAGTAATCTGGCACGGGGAAGTTTCACCAGACTTGGAGTTCGTCGTAGAAGTTGATGGCTTTTTCTGTGGAAAAAGCGCTTGTAGCAACAACGTTTCTCAAAGTGTCCATCATTGGAGAAGGACCACAACCAACAATACCAACACTGGTCTCACTACTGTTGACGATTTCATTGCTAACAATTTGCTTAATATCTGGTCTTTGATAATAAACAGTCACAAGAGTGTGGTCACTGGATAATGTCTTTTCACTTTTTTCAACATCTTGTGCAGATAACTTTTCCCTTTCTTCAGACGAATCAGTGTCATCTGAAAATACACTATCAAAGAATGTGTCCATCATTTTAAACTGTGACTCTTCACCACTTTCCCTAGTGACAAAAATCTCAGTTGGAATTCTAACATCTTTGAGCAAATAACTATATGCTTTAACCAATGTGAGATCAGGAACAACCCAGAAAAGTTTACCTTTAGAAGCATGACAAGCAGAATCCAAGATTGCAGGTGCACCCGATCCTCCTGCAAATAAAATAAGGTCATCCATTTTTTTGATACCACCAGAACCCATTGAACCATATGGTCCTTCAATGGAAACTTTTGTTACCATTGAACCACCTGATAGTGCTAACTGATCCCAAATACGTCTGGTCATCCCATTCTTAACTTTAATGTATGCAATAATATTACTGTCTTTACAGACAATTGTGAATGGGTGGTTTTGCCAGAAGAGAAGACCAGAGAAGTAGATATATCCATATTGTCCTGAAGCAGATGACCACCATGAGGGTTTTGCAACAACAATTTGAAGCATTTCATTCCCAACTGCAGTTATAGTTGCATTTCTATATCCGAATGCAGTCATTCTAATCACACGAACAAATCTGTCAAACCCCCAAACAGCAACTGCAGCAACCATCCATTCCATCCAACCAAGCTCATTACAATGCCACCAACACATTGCAATGAACCCAATGGCTAAAGCAATATGAGTGATGATGAAATATTCGTAGTAATGTTTCCTAAGGGTGTAAAATGCAAACCCACAAAGGAGGAAACATAAAACTGTTGCAGCAACACCACATGCAAAATACAACGACTGTAAAGCACTGACATAATATCCAAGCTCCATGATAGTATAACCAACTGAATGAATAAGGGTATCCACTGTCATCCAAAGTGCCAAAATTTTATGAAAGTGTAGAAATGTTGTATATGACCAACCAGTGATATACAACAGGAAGTTGTTACGACCGGCAAATAAGATAAGTAAAGGAATTTTACCAAATGCCATAATACCAGTTCTATCTGAAAGTCCTCTTTGTAAGGCAATTTCAGGCGTTGCAAATACAGCACCTTCATGTTGATAGTATGGTGCACAATAAAATGCAACCTGCAGAACAAATAAGAATAAATCAACCAAAAATTGAATTCTATTTGGAAATAAAATAGAAAACCAGTTCCATCCATATTCTTGGGCATATTTACCATTTGGAATCAATGTTGGGAAAATAATATAAGTTTGAAAGAGCTTGACGATTTTCAACTTACCAAATGTTTTAAGCATTCCACTAACTCTGATAAAATTGTAAATAGCACCAAGGACAATCACTAACAAAAAATAAGCACAGACACCAACAGAAAACCAGGTACCTGAATCTAAATTGTAGTAATATTTCAAATAACCAATCAATTCTGGTTCACCAGCTTCTAAATCTGGCAACGTGGGGTAATAAAGTGGTTCTGAAATATTGGCAATATCTGATAATGGTTGAAAGTATTCTGTTGCATTGGCTAATTGTGCAAGAAAATCGTCGACCGTAACTGGATAAAGAGTATATTCCCTACATAAAGTGACAGCAGATTCTAGAACCTTTTCAAATAAGGCAGAGTTATTGTAAGAGTAAGCTTTCCCACATAAAATTGTTGTTCCCATAGCCGGTGGATAGTTACACATTGCATTAAACATGTATGAATAATCCAAGGTATCTGTTGAATTATAATCCCAAACAAACGTAGCTGTAATCAAATCATTACAGGTGGAGATTTCTGAGTCACCGTTATTGGATCCTAAAACAGTCCAGAATGAATCTGCCTTAACACTAGTACAAAGTGAAATCAAAAATGCCAAGGACCCTGTTTTCATAATGCTTCTTCACTATTTTTGTATTGTATAATTAAATTAACATGGTGGGGGAACCCTTGGCATTTTAATAGCGGCTACCCCTTCCAACCGAAAATGAAATATAATCTGGACCAATAACAATAGACATACCAAGCATTTTAAAAAACTTTCTTGGCCAGTCAAAACTCTCTAAACAAAACCGATATAACTTAAAACCGATAAATGACACTGCAGTTCGGGTTTTATAGTCGGTGACCGGGTTTAGCCGGGCGCAGCCACACCCCCTTAAATTAAATATTATATAGACGAATATACTGCAGCGGACCATTGGACAAAGTTATAACTACCGTATTATAAATGTCATTGCCAGTTCTGCATCCAAATATTTTTTGTGATTTTGAATAGAGTTTATTACTCAGAAAGTAAATTCGGGGTCATTATTTAGTAAGTCAGGATATTTTGCTAATTAATTACTGACCAATGACAAATCCCTATTATTTAGAATTATGAAAATTGAAAAATAAAATCGGTTGATATATCTTATTTTAACAGTTTAAATCAGTTAATGTAAGATTATATCATATAAAAACACCTTGATTATAAATACAAGGTAATTCGTTTGCTGATGCCCAGTAAAAAGAGTCCTCGTGTGCTAAGCAAATATGGAAATAGTATAAAAATTCTGGGGTTCAGTTGCAATTCAGAAACTGTTTAAAATTCTTTGACCCTAAAGCTTCTTTGATTCAATAATTGAAATGGCAGATACATTCAAATTTCTATAAAGTCCGAACATTTGGAAACTTGTTTATTTTGAGTTTCCTTTTTTGTTGTAGCGTCGAAAAAACTTGAAAAGTGTCAATTATGTTTTTGTTTTAATTGTTTACTATTCCAAGATGTCAGAACCGTTGGATTTGTACGATCGGATCCACCGAAAGGATCTGGAGTTATACAATTGTATTTCACTGCTCGAACACAACGAGAATCTTGCCATCCAGTACCACATTTGCCAACGCGTTCTTCAATATCCAATTGCAGAATTACGGTTTTATGCTCCTCAATTCCTCCAGCTTTTGATCACTGTTGATACTCAGAGTGTAGCATTGGAAGAAATGATCAAGACATTATGCTCCAAGGATCCACACTTTGCATTGATGTCATTCTGGCATTTACAGGCCCTGTTACAAGATCTATCTGCTGAACCTGAAAGTATTGGGTTCCAGACGTGTAAAAGGTTGATCAATGAACTACAATATGATTACTTTAACTATTCAACTAATCAAATGACTTCTCCCTCTTCAATAATTGGAGCAACAGGGGCTGCAAAGGCAGAACTTGGTACTAAATTTCAACCAAACATTGCACCTTCTATTATCTTGGCTACATCTCTGATGGCTGGTGTCACCGTGCCAGAGGTAACAAATAGCATTTCTCCTTTAGTCAAGTTACAAGGGAAACAGATAAAGGCTATGGTATTTGAAGTTTTGAAAGACGTTCAGCGGAACCTGACTGAAAATTTAACAAAAAAGAACACACTTAACAATGCATCACTGAATGATTCCAAGGGACTGAAAAAAATAACTGAAGCTGACTCAAAACGAGCAAGATCAACAACATTAAAAAGAAGAGTTTCATCTCCAAACCCACCAACAGATAAAGCTGAATCTCCTACAACAAGGAAGTCAGATGATTTAAAGTCAAGAACCGACAATACGTCATACGCTATACTACAGAAGAAATCTAGAGTTTCGGCATTAGGTAAGTTAACAAAGACACATTCTTCTTCTGCATTAAACAATCCAAAATTAAGTCATTTAAATCAACGAAATCCCGATTTTGCTCACTCTCTACCTGATTTACACATGTCTTTACCAAGCGATTCTAAGGATAATTTAGCATTGCACTTGGATTTATCCACGGGTTATTCATCTGATGCATCTGCTAGAAATTCCACTGATATGAGAGATAGTTTTGATGAATCAGGAGATCCGCAAACAACGAGCCCCCCATCAACTAAATCCAGTCAACATGTAAATCTGACAAAAGGGCAACAAGAGAAGTTATTGAAATCCAATTATTTTAAGAATGAAACTCAATTTGTTATTGCTCTACAGAATATTTCCATTCGTTTGTCAAAAGTTCCAAAAGAGGCTAGACTATCAACTTTGAAAGCTGAATTGTCAGTGCTCAACAGTGACTTACCATGTGAAATTGATATACCAATGTTGCTTCCAAAAAGTAAGAAGGATCACTTACATAAAATTTGTCGCATTGCTGTTAATGAATCTGCAGTTTTGAATTCTGCAGAAAGAGTTCCCTATTTATTATTGATTGAATATCTTGGAGATAGTGTAGATTTCAATCCGTTATTATCCCACAATAAAAAAATTTTGCTCAATATAGAAGAATCTGGTGATTTTGGTACATCCAAGAAGAATAAATATAAATTTGATTTGGCATATAAATCAAGTAAGCATAGAAGTACAACTTTACCATCCGAGGAGATAAAAACCATTGATAGACCGGATAATGCTGATAATGAGGTTATTGAATCTGATTTGGCAGATGTCTCAGTTGTTAAGTTAACAAACAAGTTATCAAACTCTTCTTTAGAAAATTCAGTATCACCATCATCATCATCTAATAACTTACGTGATAGTGATTTTATTACTGGTCAGTTGAGAATTGCTTCTATAATGTTGCAACAACTTCAATCTTCAAATTCACCAATTCCAGCAGATCAAGCTGCCGGTCTCAAACAACGTATTATAGAGTCAATGAATATTAAACAAAAGGAACTATCACAGCCAACTCCACATGAAATTACAGAACCCGCCGGTGAAAGAAAGTTAATGAATGATATGAAGGTTGCTGGTATCTCATATTTAGGAGAGGATTGGCAAACAAAGAAAGAGAGGATCAGAAAAGAGAGTCCATATGGTCACCTTGACAATTGGAATTTATTTTCCATGATTGCCAAAACTGGTGATGATCTTGCTCAAGAGGCATTCGCTTGTCAATTGATTCAGTTAATGGCAAATATTTGGTACCAGGATAACGTTAAAGTTTGGGTCAAAAAGATGAAAAATTTGGTTACATCTATTTCTACTGGACTAGTCGAGACGATAACCAATGCTGTTTCTGTTCATTCAATTAAAAAGGCATTGGAGCAACACATGATTGATGAAGGAAATGTTCCAGTTGGGATTACATTGAAAGACCATTTCAAATTATTATTTGGTGAGGAATCAAGTGAAAAATACCAAAGAGCACAAGAAAATTTTGCAAAGTCCTTATCAGCATATTCAGTTATCTGTTATATACTTCAAATTAAGGATAGACATAATGGTAATATTATGTTTGATTCAGAGGGGCATATCGTTCACATTGATTTTGGATTTTTACTTTCAAATTCTCCTGGTTCCATTGGATTTGAAGCAGCACCATTTAAGTTGACTCAAGAGTATGTTGATATTCTTGGAGGGACAGATTCTTACTACTTTAAATACTTTGTTGAATTAACAAAATCAGCATTCAAATCGCTTAGAAATCATGCAGATGTCATTGTTGATATGGTTTCATTGATGCAAAAGGACTCTTCTTTACCATGTTTTCTTTTAGGAGCAAACACAAGTATTAAATTAAAACAAAGGTTTGAACTTTCAATGTCAGATGAAGAAGTTGAAAATTTTATTGAAGTCCTTATTAGTAAAAGTTTGAACTCAGCATACACAAAATTATATGATCAATTTCAATTGATGACCCAAGGTATTTACATTTAGATATTGACGAGTATCTTGGTATCACTTATATATCTATATATCTATATAAATTAGGAATTACCATAAATTAAAAGTAAAGGAACCATTGTATTTTCCAGTCACCCAACTATATGATAAAGTATGCTCATTACTTTCTCTAGCAAATTTTATTTCCATCTTATGGCATTTTGGGATGACTAGCTGTTCTTTTGAATGCATGTATATTGGTAACCACGAATTTGATTTAGATTGTGGAGAGTCCCACGACTTGGGAATTTGGGGTAGGTTATCTAACTCTATCCCAGGAAATAGGACAGCCTTAAAATGTCCAGCAAAACCATGTAATATGGAATCCTCCGTAAATTCAATGCCACCCTGGAATTCCCTTGAGAATGTTTCAAATTGTGGATTTGTGTAATCAAAACTCCATACTTTGACAGGATTTGACAGATATAAGAAGTCTGAAATGATTGGAACAGATATATTTGATTCAATATCATTTGACATTGACCAAATTGAAGGAGAATGAACAGGCGCAATATAACAGTCTAAAGATTGTGGGATCCATATACATTCATCAAAAGTATTTTGAAATTTTGCTAATGGAGCTAAAACTTCTGGCATTAGTTCATTACAACCAAATGAACCAATTAACTCTGAGAATATTAAATGAAAACCATTAAATGGCGTTTCTCTTATTTGACCCCACCAGTCAAAAGTCTTTCGTGGATTCCAATTTCTGATGTCTTCACAATATAAGGTAACTTTACTATCCCAGCTATGTTTGTTTTTATATTCTAAGAATGGCATAACTGCCGAGTTATGTTCAACTACTGAAATATTTAACTTATCATGATTTAGATGAAGATACTCAATAGCCTTAAATAATTCATCCACCAATGGGCCTCGTCCTGGGCCTACACAAATTAATTCTAATGAACCCTTGTGAATATACTGTTCTAGTTTAATCATTGCACATAATATTGCTTTTGAATATTTTTCGTATTTGAAGGCATCACTTTCAAATGTTTGATATATCGTATTTGGTAAATCAACAATTGCAGGTTCCAGTGGAGCTTGCAACATGAATTTTGGGTTTGTAATTTCACCTGATGATACATTTGCTTCAAGCAACATGTTCCTTAAATTTAAAGATATCTCATCAAGAAGAGGTGGAGCCTCCTTCATTGCAGAGAGGATTGATTGAGCTTGATCTGGTTTTATACTGGAATCAAAAACAATACCTGGATGTTCTAAACATTTCAATTGGTGTAGCTTTTGTAGAAATAAAAGGCAATTGTTGTTTGAAATAGACTCCTTTATATGAATATACTTTATTGGTTGATATAACCACAATTTCAATTCTGTAAGTTCGACATTTGACATTTGAAGGAAAAGGGACACTCTATTGTCATTATTTAGATTAGAATGCAATGCAAACCATTTGGACCAAGTTAAAGAATCATTTGAAAGATCCCAAAGAATGGAAAAGGTCAGTGAAGGGAAATCATTGTCCAGTATGTCTAAAATACTTTTCAATGTTGCACTAGTAATAAAATCTAACTTTAAAATGAAATGGGTAAACCCTAAATAGGAGATATATTTGAATTGAGCAACCAACTTCAAGCCTTCTACAGCTGGATATAAGTCATACTTGTCAACGCGTAATATTGGCATCTTCCCCAATATTTCATGAATTGGTGGGATATTGACATCGTCTAAAGTGAGTTTAATGCGTTGGGGAGATGAGTTGTTCCTAATATGAAACGAATGCTTGCAAAGTTCTACAAACGACAGTGTTGGTTTCAATGGTGTATTCAAATCATCGAAGGAGCAGATTGGGACTTTGACATCCATTACGTAATTATTTCAAATGAATTGGCATAATAAACACAGGCACTTTTTGCTCCCACATTTCAGTTGGTGTTTGTTTCTCCAATACGCTTTGATGTCAGTCCAAATCCCGCTGAAACGGTCGACGGTGTCGTTGGCGCAGGCCGACAGGGACCGCATCTACACGTTCCGTAACAAATACTACTATTCCCCACGATACAGTGACGACAACTATGAGTACAGACATGTTGCATTACCAAGGGAGATGCTGAAGATCATCCCCCACGACTTCTTCTCTGAGAATGGGACCTTTAAGATCCTGTGCGAGGAAGAATGGAGAACAGACTTGGGGATCACACAATCCCTAGGATGGGTCCATTACGCCTGTCATGCCCCAGAACCACATATTTTACTCTTTAGAAAACCTAAAAACTGATGATTTCCTCCCTCCCTATTACACTCTCACTTCTCAAATGCATAATCACACTCACCTGTATCTCTACTATATAATGAAACAAATAAGTCCATATTTATACATAAATAAATAACCTCATATATTCTTGATAACATCTTCAAATCAAAACTGACGCGTTAACTTATTAACAACTCTCTCTTAATTCTTCATATCCAGTTGATCAAATGTCAAACTCTGAGAAGTTGGCCGGTATCATTGACATTCTTCTCAACCAGCGCGTTGTTTCAGAGGATCAGGTCAAAACGTCAGCTAACTCCTTCTTTACTTACATTCTCCCCGCGTACGCTAAGAAGGATTTAAACAAACATTCTGATCAAAATGACATCGATATGGTCTTGAAAATATTCCAAGTTATCACACGTCTCTACCTAGAACATCCTAGAGCTATAGAAAAATCAAATCATCATATTCTCATCATTGAATCACTCATACCTTTCTTTAATAGAATTAATTTCCCATTAGAAATAGTAGAACAGGCCTCATTATGTATAATGCCAATAATATCAGCGTATTCGCAAATGGGAGACTTAAAAGTTCAAAGGTATTTGTCCCAACAGAGGAAAATATTGTTCAAATTATTAGATTCTTCATTGACTAAAATATTACAATCATTTACAAATTCAAATCAGAAAATAACCGAGTATGATTCCTTATTGAAATTTGACATGGTGAATAAACAGAAAATCACACAATTATCGATTTCAATTAGAATTCTTAGCATTCTATTTCACCCCTCAACATATAATGTACTTGCGACTCATTTAGCTTCAAATATTTCACTAGAAAGTTACTTAACTAAATGTTGGTTCTGTTTGAAAAGTGTTGTTGTAAACGACTCTCTCAGCTTAGAAGACACTGAAACTGTTGAATTATATGATGAATTATATGCCAAACTTCTTCAGTTAACAACTGATTATTACTATGATGATGATACACCGAACTTTGCTCAGCTACAGTTGATTACATCACAATGTCGACAGCTACTTAATTGGCCATTATTCAGTACTTTTCCATCTACTCATATTGTATTATCTCAATCCTTATTAAAAATTGCTATAAAATTATCAAAGTCAAACAATTTGCCATACTTTTGGTCAAATATAAAATTAACAACTGATAAAAAGGAATATATAATGTCATTGTTAAATAGAAAATTACATATTGATTTGAAAACTTCGATTTCTTTTCTATACTCTTGCCATTTGAGGTTGTCTGGTCTGCCTGTCATTGATAAAAAGCTTTTAACGTCGATTAACAGAAAATATGAATTTAAACATTCTAACTTCCTTCGATCAAGATGTGAGGCAATGATATTTCCATCAGATGTTAGCCAGTTAGAAAGTTATAATGACTTTAATTACACAACATCTGTTAACGAATACATCAATTATTGGAAAACATCAGAGAATTTATCAGACCCAATTTTCAGAATCAGGATATTGAATACCATGATTAAATTATCTTGTTATCTTTCTGGAAATCTAATTAACAAAACTTTGGTCTGTAAAGTATGTGATAACAAATCAAACTGCAATTTAAACAAGCTGTCTTTTAAATCACGAGCATCAATGAAGTCAAATAAAGAAATGTGGGACATTTATAATTTCTTTCTGAATGAATTTGTATCCAAGGTAGGTCAATTTGATGATTCTGATGGAAACTTAACTATATCCATAATCAATACTTTGAAACATTTTTTTACTAATTTTAGAAACCCTCAATTAGATGGTGCACTATGGAATTTCATTCAAAATTGTTTTACAAATGTTTTTCGAGAGGTGAGACTATTAATTGTCAATGTACTTCCTTTGGCAATTAATTGTACCGAAGATGCACAGTATGATGATGATTTACAACAAATTCTGTTGTTCATAAAGGGAATTGTACCAAATGAATCAAATAGTCACCTTTTCGAAGGATTATTGATTTTACTAGGTGAATTATTATCAATTAAATCAATAGATACAAGTTATCATTTTATCTTAACAAGGATAACAGATTTTTTAAGTGATACTGACGAATTCAGAGTGGACCTTGCGATTATTCAGTTACGTAATGTTGCCAGTGCCAAGGGAATAACCCCATGGAAAGTAATTGAACCCTTTATTTCCCCAATTAGTATCAAAGTTATGGAGAATATAACAACAAAACCAAGTCTTTTAAACAATTTATGTGTTTCATTAGATATGCCTGAATGGCTGTTCATTGAAAAAACAAACACCTATACAGTGCCTGTATTATTTCATAAAATGAAAAATGCTGCCTTGAATATCATGGTTGGTAAAATAAAGAAGAATAAAAATCAGACAAAAATTCAGAAAATTAATGATTTGATAAATCATGAAATAATTAGTGTTGTTGCACATTCACTGGTTGTCACACCAAAAAATGCCAAAAATAAATTAATGAAATTACTATTAGCAAATGAAGTTGTGAGTGCTGAAATGGATTTTGGTGATTTGATGGAAAGCTTATCACCCCAGTTACCACTGTTAATATTCAAAATCTTATTATTTTACTCCAAAGCCGATTCAGATAGAATAAAGAGAATTATAAATGCTGTTGGTGAAATTGCAGATACTTTGAATTATGAAGGTTCATCTAAAGCGGAGGCCACTAGTGCAATGAATGATAGGTGGCTCTTGACAATTGTTCAGTTGATTTTTACCACAATCAGTGATGTTAAAGGTAGTCAACCTTTTCTGTTAAAGCTTTACTCTATGAGAGCCCTTGTATGTTTGTCTGAATTATGCCCATCATTTGAAACTTGTTTAAATCAAATTATGAATGGACTTCAAGTTGCTATTCAATACCCTGAACTTCAAAAAGAAGCAATTCTATGTTGGGAGCATTTATTTGATAAATTCACTAATCAAGGAAAGAGGTATGTCATCGATCCAATAGTGTGCCAATTCTTTATCAAATGGCCAACTTTATCCTTAAAAATTCAAACTTTTGCAGGCAGTTTGATATCACAGCTACATCAATGGTGTTTCAGTCAAGAATCAACTGAAGTGAAATATTGGTTTTCAACGTACACATCAGCCATCAATAAAATACCATCGTTGAAAGCTTTACAAATTCCTGTCTGTCGTAGAATTGATGTCATCTATAATTCAAGGAAAAAGCTTAAATCAGATAATCATTGGGTTGTTGAAAATTCTCTTGATATATTGATAGACGTTTTATCTACAAATCAACGTGATATTCAATCAGAATTGTTCAAGATGAAAAATAGTCAGAGAATGAGGTTATTTTTAATGGATATCTCTCAGTATATCACAGATGGTGGTCTGTTAACTTTTAAAGAAATTAGGTACAGTGGTTTATCAAATATTGATACAGCAGGAGAGGCAGGAACAAGAATCAGTTATAAATCTGCTCAGGTACTTTCATTAATTGGGAATATTGAAATGAATAGCACTAATGGATCTTCATTTTTTACCAAGCGCCATCCAAATGGGCATGCTCATTTTGGAATCGATAATGTGAATAACTTCCTATTGGTCACAACTTTATCTCCAATCGAGAACTCTGAACAGGAATTGACACTCAATAATCTACAAGTGTACTTTGTTCAAAATGTTTTAGTTAGACTTCTAATCACATCTATTAACCCTGATCAACAGAAATTGCTTGCCTGTACTATCCATGATTATATGCAATTGTGTGATGTATTAACATTGAAAACTAATACGGAGAAAATAGAACCATTAACTGGAAACATTTTGTCTTCTTTGAAAACGGAGATGGCCAGTTGGAAAAAGAAGAGACTGCCAAATTTATCTTTTCCAATATATGAGGAATATAAAGATCACAAAGATTGGATTCAGAGAGTTTCGGCAATAGTGCTTTACAATACAGACGACCTTTTTAAGAAACTGGGAATGTTGTCTGAAACGGCTAGTAACATTTTGAATAACATCCCATATTTGGACATTACAGTTTCTAAATTTGTATTGCCATATGTTATTTTGGCTGTTATAACGCACTCTTCATCATCATCAGAGTTCATCCAATTATTATTTAATGAATTTCAAAGTATATTAGATCAAAAGAAGGATGAAATTTATTATGAGTATGTTAGACAAGAATGGAAGAAATGTGTTAGAACAATTTTAGATATACTTCAATTTTTAAAAGCATGGCTTAACAAAGGATTAAATGATAATAAGCAGTTGCATCAAGAGACATTCACCTCCCGAGTTGAGAGGTTTTTAGAAAGATTTGATTCATTACTTTTGGCAAAACGCTCAGCTGAGTGTGGGTCTTTTGAGGGTGCCGTATTTTTCCTCGAAAAGGGATTTAAGAATAATCAAATCACCGAATCAACCTTTTCAAATGAATTGAAGGATATGTATGTTGGTCTTGAAGATTTCGATCAATTACAGGGTGTTTTAAAAGTCTTTTCCAATAACAACTTGAATGATATGTTGTTAAAATTCAAGTACAATGAGGATCAAACTTTATCAAACCAATCATTGACTGCGATAGCTCAATTTGATTTTGACGAGAACACCACTAGTGATGAATTAATGAAAAATAAATCTGTTACAGAATTACTTGATGGATTGGATAGAAACTGTGAATATGATCAATTGCTTTTGAATTTGAAAAACTTTGAACGCACCATTCCCGGGAATTCACATGAATCAATTAATGCCGATTGGTCTTTATATGGTTTACAAGCATCAATTTTTACCGGTGATATCAATGAATTGAAGAAATGGACATCCATAAGTGAAAATTTTAATTCAATATCCATCCCTGGCTCAGACTTGTCAATCTACTATCAAATTGCACGTGCTTTAGTTACATTCAATGAATCTGAAACAATTAAATCACAGAATCATATTGATAAAGCAATTAAATATATTGGGTTGGTGATTTTGAATTTTGCCAAGAGTACAAATGGAATGTTACCTAAATATTTAACATTATTACATGGCCTGTATGATTTCAAATTATTAGCTACCAGTATGAGAAAGGATGATTCTGTTACTGCTATTTTAAGACAAAGACAACAAAATAGTAGCAAGGAATTCAGATTCATTTGGAAAATCCACTCATTGAGAGCATCAATTTATAAATTGCATCCATTAAAGGAGTTTCAAAATGTTTATCAAAAATCATTAATTGGAGGGTCTAGAATCTTGAGAGAGAATAGTAGGTTACCTCAGGCGACTAAATTGTTGACAAAAGCTTTAATTTTAAATGAACAAACTACTGATGAAACTGTTGGAACAGAATTTTCGTTGTTAATTAGTGTTGAATTTTCAAAACTTCTATGGGAGCAGGGTGATTACCAATCAGCATTGAAGAAGATGTCAAAGGTTATTGAAACTATTGATAAGACTAATGCCAATTATTTAAGTTTCCAATTGACATATTTAAAATGGCTTGTTGATTCTGCTGAGGGTAGTAGTGATGTTATTCGTAATGAATATAGTACATTGACTAAGAGTCAAGCTTTCAATACCGAAAGTGATGTTTACTATCAATATGGGAATTACTTAAGTAAACTTTTAGATGCACAAAAAGTGGAAGATGCCACAGGTGAATTAGATATAGCTACCGTGAGAATGTACATGATTGCTATTGGATTTTCTGATCCTACCAAAGAATACATTTATGAAGTTTTTCCTAAGGCAATTACAATTTGGCTAGATTTTTACGACAAATATAATTTGAGTGGCCAAGTCCAAGATTCTTCAAGATTCCAATTTCATTCTAAACTAAATGAGTTAATCAAAACCGCAATTGAAGGCACTGAAATTGGTGTGAAATGGTACATTGTATTATCACAGGTAATTTCCAGAATTTTACATCCATCAACTACAGTGGTCAAGAATATTCAAAGGATTGTGATTTTATTATGCAAGAGTTACCCATCTGTCATACTATACAGTGTTTTCTCATTGGCAAATTCTGTGATGAACAAGAGACAGCAAGCAGCGATTAATATTATGCAACAGTTGAAGGCAATTGATACGAGTCAAGCAGTTGGGTTTAAACATTCGAAAGCTGTACCATTTGTTGGATTGATTACTAAATCGTATGATTTAATAACTAAAATGGCTAGAATTTGCTCAATTCAATTAAAGGATAAAAAGAGAAAACCTGTTGATTTATACAAAGATTTAAAGTTTGATCCTCAAAATGAAGGAAATTGCCCTTATTTGGCATTACCAGTGAAATATAACTTTGATCAGCTGTACAAAATGAATGATTCATGTGATTTCATCACATTTAATAAATTTGAAAAAAAGGTTATCATACTATCATCTTTGCAATGTCCAAAGAGAGTCGAAATTGTTGGGAGTGATGGGCGTAGATACTTGTTACTTATGAAACCAAATGATGACTTGAGAAAAGATCATAAAGTGATGGAATTTTCTAATGTTATGAATAATATATTAAAGAAGGACCACGAAACACAGAAACGTAATATGAGAATTCAAAGTTATGCAGCAACTCCATTATCTGAGAAAATTGGTATAATTGAATGGGTGCAGAATTTTAAGACGTTAAGGCCAATTATAACTAAGAAATTACCAAGATTTATGCAATTGACCAAAGATTTTAATGAATATTCTAAAGACTGTAAGACTGACTCGGAAAGAGTTAAGTTGTTCCAAGAATTCAAAAATAAATCTTTACCTGTTTTAAGTGATTGGATGATTGAAGTAGCTCCGAATGTCATCCATTGGTATGATTTTAGAGCTCAATATTGTTCATCATTGGCTGTAATGTCTATTGTTGGATATTTAGTCGGTATTGGCGATCGTCATTTAGACAATATTATGGTTAGTGAAAGAAATGGTAATATAATGCACATTGATTTTGATTGTATTTTTGAAAAGGGTAAAAGTTTAGCTGTTCCAGAAGTTGTGCCATTTAGGTTAACTCGGAATATGGTTGATGGACTCGGTGTTTTAAAATGGGAAGGAAGATTCAGGAAGATCTCAGAATTAACGATGTCGAGAATGAGGCAGAATGAGGTTATGTTAATGAATTTCTTAGAGTCATTTATTTATGATCCCCTTTTGGATTGGACAAAAAAGACAAAGGACCCTTCAGTTCAACGAAATGAAGTTTATTCAAGATTAAGAAAGAAAATAAAGGGGATTTTAACCCCAGATGATCCATGGACTATGTATATGGATACATCCGGTTTATGTGTCAGTGTCAATTTACAAGTTGATTTATTAATTCAAGCAGCAACAAATGATTCACATTTAGCTGTAATGTTTTATGGTTGGTGTCCATTAGCATAGATACAGGTGAACTGTATATTTATACCCTAAATAATAATAGTAATAATAAGAATTAATAATAATTTATGAATGATTTATATCTCAGAGTTCTCTTCTGCTGGAAGAATTTCAGAAGTATTTAACGTTCTAGATGGTAATGGTGGTGGTTTCCTTTTCATTTGACTAGATTTTCTTGGTATAATCGTGGGTTGTGACTCTGCTTCAGAAGTTGTTTCATTAATTGTGGATGGGATCTTTTCAAGCTCAGGACGTTGGTGATTTAAAGTTACGGCTTGAATGGAATCTGATGATTTCCTAATTGGTATCATTTCACTACTTCTGTGAGAAATCGTATCAATCGCATCATTTTCTTGACCAAATTCCAAGATGCCACCACCTTCAGCTGTAGCAGTGTATATATTAAAAGAACCAGATGAATGCTTCTTTCTTGGAGGACTTTTTAACACCTCTGTTTTCTCACTTCTCACAAACATTTGAGGAGATGCAGGAATCTCTGGTACAACCGGAGAAGAGTGATTACCAGAAATTGATGGATCTGAATTTATTGAATCGATAACCAGGGCTAAATTTGAACTACCAACACTTGATCTAGAATTCTTGGACCTTCTGTTAGAGATCATTTCTGGAGGACTGTAATTTGAGCCTTTTTTAACTGTATTTGTTGAATTCTTCACTTGTGATAATCTACGTGGTACTTTTTGTGAGACAATATTTTGTGAATCATTTGTAGGTGGGCTGAATTTGTCGTATATTGTGTCCCCTGTTGCAGTGTCTGGGGATGGAAACTGGTCGTTGGCAAATTCCATCTCAATAGGAGTAATTGAAGGAATTTTTTTATTGTACCATTGCCTCAACATGGTGTATGAACTTGAAACTTTTTGTTTGATTTTACTATCTTGACTAGCTCCTGAGCTTAATGTGTCCATTTCTTCTGGAGTTTTGGTTTTCAAAAATTTATCTGATACACTTATACTGTTCGATTTGATGCTACCAGTATCTAAAATTTCTATTGACGCATTATCTATATCGGATGATTTAGAAGAATGATGCAATGATTTTGGGCTCTTTAGGCTAACGCCAGTTTCAGTCTTGGAATCTAAAACATCAGAGTTAACATTATCAATATTTTTATCTTCCTCGCTTGAAATAATAGAAGCATCATTATCTCTTGATGGTAGAGGCGGTGGAGCGTTACCTAAACTTGTATCTAATGCTTCATTAGTTTTCAAATTTCCCAAATTTTCTCTGAATACTTTGTTCCATATCCCAGCACGGAAGAGTTCATCAGAAGTATCATAAAAGGCAATATTATCCATAAATGGTAAAACCAATGATTCATTCAAAGCTTCCCTAAATTTTGTTTGAATAATATTTGTGACAATGGAATATGTTAAAGCCCTTGAAGAAAAGACAGGTTCAATGTCTAAATCCATTTCTGGAGATTCAGTGAATGCATACCAGAACCTATTTGAAGGTTGCTTTTTCATAGTAATTAAAATATCTCCCTTTACCTTTTTAACCGTAATTTTTAATATCACATCAAATTCACGTTGTTTGAACCCCGTGATATTAAGAAAGAGCTTTGTTGCAATCTCAATAACACAACCTCCTTGGTATAAGAAATTGAAAATGACATCTAAATCACCTTCTGGTGATAATTTTTCTAATCTTGGATTGGTAAAAAAAGGAGCAGAATGACCAACTTCAATCCTTTGAATTTGGAGATCATCTAAAAACCCAGGTATTTTAATTTTTTTTAATCTTGTCGCAATAAATTCAATGCAAAAAGCTTCAAATTCTGGAGTATGATAAATTGCAAGAAACACGCGACCTAAAATAGCATTCAACCACTTGGTAGTCAATTGTCCTTCTGTGGAATTTAAAGTCTGTTGTAAATCATTCATATCAGCAGTTAGGAAATGAAGAGTTTTGGCAAAAAGGGTTGGATCGAATAAGTCATCAACCGAACCTGAAGGATTTTGATCTTTGTTCTTCAAAGCTTTCAATAAAACGAGATATAGATTTTCCTTTTCATTGTGAGTATCACTGTAAAGAAAATGCGATCCCTTTGGTACAGATGTAAATTCATCAGAATTTAGCAAGATGGATTCCATATCAAGTGGAGTTAATCCATCCTTGTTTATTAAACATACAGCACTCCTCTTTGTAAATAACTGGCTTTCTTTCAAATTTCTTGGCCACATAGTCAACAAAAATCTGGAAAGAACAATAACGGCTTTTGTGTTTGTTTTAGTTTCATCTGAGTATAGGAATAAGTTACCATGCTTTAATACACCATAGAATCTATGTTTTTTCCTGATTCTATTCAACTGATTTGACGTTTTAAGCGCCGGGTTTTCTTCCAATTCTTTCGCCTTGCCCTTACGTCCCTTGAAAATTGACGTTACACCGGATATAGTAGTCTCCTCGTTATCAGATTTTGGTGCTGATTCTAAAGATGTCAATTGAGGGAATCTGTAGAATTCAGACGTGACAGTTAACCACCCTGAGTAGGATGCCATCAGTCCTATCTCTCCCTTTTCAAAAAACTCAGCCCCTTTTAAATCCCGATATCCAGTTGGTTCTCCTTTATTTAAACTTGACAAGTAATCTGATTTCTGATCTCTGAAACGGCGCTCCTTTGGGGCCATTGGAACACTTTTTGACAATATCCATACGCCATAAACAATCCCTACAAAGGCTGTAACAACCCCCGCTATAAAAGCAAGGATTATTGTGCCAATTGAGACCATTTTTAATAAGGAGCTACGCGTCATCAAACATAAAATAATTAAAGAAAGTAAAAATTACGTAATTTATATTTTTGCATTACAAACATTTCTGTTGCAACAAAATGAAAAAAAAATTTCAACATTTTCTACTTTCCAAATTTCAATATTATAACTTTTCTCTTTCTAAAGGAAATTTCGATGCTTCAAAGAGGGGTTTCAGCACAGAGGAGAAGCTATGCAGGGCGTGTCCAAATTCAGGCGGCATTGCCATCAAGACCACTGAAGAAAATTGCAATCGGTAAGGCCAGACCTGCCATCTACCACAAATTCAACACATATGTCGAACTCAGTGACGGGTCTGTAATTCAGAGGAGATCCCAGTACCCAAAGGAGGAAATTAGAATGATTTCAGATCAAAGGAACACTCCATTGTGGAACCAATCAAAACCAGATATTTCATTGCTGGATGCTGAATCAAAGGGTAAATTGAACAAGTTCAAGAGTAAGTTTGCTGCCTTTGAACAATCAGGTAAGAGTGCCGAAGAAGTTGAAGCTGAAAGACAAAAGGAAGAGGCTGAAAAGCAAATTAGACTTAAGACCGGTGTTGCCAAGAAGAAGGAAGAAAACTCTGAAGACGACTTCTTTGATCTCCTATCATCTAATTACAGCGAAGAGAAACTTGGTGGTAATTTGGCTAAGAAAGAAAAGAGAAAGAAATAAATTTGATCCATTCATACCATGTATATATATATATCGTAATCGTAATATTAGTAATTAAACAATTATGTTAAAATTCAATTAAAAATTATGCTGTTTATTATTGTACATGCTAGTGCTATATATTATCTCCTTTTACCAACAACGAGGAATGATCCCGTATTATCTTGAAAAATCCATTTTTCAGATTGCAAATACGCCTTCACAGCATTTAAAATCACAGGATCTCCTGAACTATGAATCCCTCTACCTGTCACGATATTGAATGGATTTACATTAGTAGCCTTTGTTCCTCCCCCGCCACCGCCATTCAAAGATCTATGATACAATTCATCTTCCCACCATTTTGGTAACACATCCTTGATTAATTTAATGGCGTTAGTAACAGTGAAAGAATGTAAATCAATCATATCTCTGTCCTCGGCCATACTTTCCATTTGAAAATACAATTCATCCTGGTCGTAGTTTCTCAATTGTTTAACTTCACCATGCATTTGAGATAACTTTGACGAATAATGCCCCTTAACTGACCTATTCCCTTCATTGGAAATTTTTAATTTGGTTGCTGCAATGGATGATTTCAATTCATGTAATCTTTGGTTCCTAACTTCTTTCTTCGGAATTTCAAACGTAATTTCTTTATCACCAAATATATCATCAGAAAATTTATTCAATCTCTCAAAACCAATAAACTGATACATTTGCTTTTGACTAATCTTTTCGCCTCGGCTCTTAGAAGAATTTAACTCTTTTTCCTCAATCAATGAGCTTGCTAAAAATAAAACTTCGATCACATTGAAATTGAACCAGACAAGTGCATTGATATAAAAATTGGATGGCATTTTAAGTGAGGCATTCTGTTTAATGTATGATGCCAATGTTCTCCAATCTTCGCTTGAAACATTATCTCTGACAAGATCTAATCTATCGTGTTTGATATTTCTGGTTAAATCCGCACTTAAAGATTCTGCGTAACTTAAACCTGTAGTTTCTTGGTTAGGAAGACTTGTCTCATGAAGTTTACGTGTACCTTGATCATCCAAACTTTTATCATCTCTCCAATTAACTAAAATATCAAGGACTGTGGTGTATACATCATCTTTATTTCTCTTCAGAAAATATGTGACTTTCTCTAAATTACTGTTCTCTAAACGAAGTAATTCAAAAATCTTGTCTGCCTTGTCCATACGATTGACTGTGACTTCCAATCTTTCTATTAGTTCAGTTTCCTCTTTTTTTAGAGCCTTTCTTACAAAGACTTCATTTTTCTTGTCCAGGATTTCCCATTTAACTGATGGAGCTTGTAAATCCAATTCATTTTTTAATAAATCATAACTCAAACAAGTATCTGTTGCCTCTTCAATTTCACAATTTGATTTTTCTAAAATTAATTGCAAATGCTTAAGTGGAATGTGTGGAAAAATAGAAGATAATTGTTCTAAAGTATTTGTCAGTTGAACTTCCTTACTGGTTAGCACACTTTCTGTTAGGTTAACTTCATTTTCTTCCTCTGTCTCTTCATCCGAACTTGACAGAATTATTTCCTTTTCTGCATCATTTTGTTCAAAAGCCATACTAAATTTATTCTCTGAAAATCTTTCTCCAGTTTTAGATTGTGTTTTTGGAGCAGTTGATACTATTCTCAATGAAGAATTTTTCAATGTTGTAAATTTTGAATCTGATGGTCGTTGAATTTCATTTGATATAGCATTATCAACATTAGTTTCAACGGGACCGTTATTGGAAGGGGGGGTTTTCTGAAAGTCAATCGTATTTTCCTTTTTTATAGATTTGCTAGTATCAAGAATTCCAGAAAGTGTCTTTGGCTTGTTTTTTTCCCTAGGTGTGCTCTTCTGAAATGAATTTATTGGAGAGGTTGTTAATGCAGTTTCAGTTGTTTCAAGTTCAGATGGTAAATTAACAATCATTGAGGGAAAAGTAGATTCATCAATAGTTAAATTGGAAACTGGAATATCGATGGAAAGTGGCTTACTTTCTTCTTCAGGAACTGATGATGTATCACCATTTAATTTTGTAGATTCCTGATAAAGATCGCCTACTAATTTTTTATTAATATTATCATTTGGAGAAGACTCTAGCATAGCTAAAGCACCTGGAAAAACATAAACAACATCTCTTTCTTCATCACTGGTATATGTAATGCTAACATCATCACCCTCAGTATAATTATTTTTCATTTTATTTTGAATTTTAATAATAGTTTTGGTAATATCATCTTCGGTAGCAACTGATGCATTGGATTTAACATACAATTGGTTGTTAATTAAACCACATTTGGAAGTGAATTGATCAGTAATAAAAATTCGTGAGTGACTAACGTCTTCTTTTTTTTCATCTTCATTATCCGAATCTAAATTTTCCGTGTCGTAAACATCATCCTTGTCATTTTTTCTTTCAGAACTAATGGCTTTTGGAATTAGGGTTTCTAATTCATTAATTTTAAATCCATGTTTCTTAACCCAATTTTCTTGTACTTTAAGCTCACTTCTTCTGATAAATCCCATTTCAGTAGCCATTTGTTTAACTTTCAAAAATGTTTCATTATTGAAAATACCTTGCCAAATCTCATAAGAAAAATCAACTTTACCTGTGGATCTAACAACATTAAAAAACTTTTTATAATCTTGCAGGGTAATCGAATTGAACGCAGATTTTGGTGGAACATTTAAAAATGACAGTTGTTTTCCAATGTTGAACTCTGATCTCTCAATCGACTTTTTTGTAAATGTACGGTTAGCAGCCGCTTTTCTTCTTGCGAGTCTTTCACTCTTGTAAGATACCCTTTGTGATTCCCCGTTAAATACTGTGGCATCATCTGATATATTCTTCGTTGGCATATCAAGCCTATGTTGTACAGAATGTTGTTTCGAAAGTTCTTCTTCTACATATCCTCTCTCTATAGACTCTTCTTGCCTGATCTCTGTTTTCTTCTTTCCAATTGGCGGTATTGTAATAATTTTCATTCCACATTGTTTATTCAGTAGATCAATTTCATGTCGTCTCTTCAATAATCTTTTCGTTTCTTCTTCAATTTTCAACTGTTTGGCGGTTTCCAATACAGTAGCAGCATCGTCTTGACATTCCAATAAATTTGCGTTCACCAATTTAGGCTTTAAATTTTCAATTTTCATTTCTTGCCCGAGTTCATCAACTGTTTGTTGTTTCATTGTGGTTTTTTCTTCTGCTGATTTTAAAGATTTAAACTTCTTCATCCTTTCCAATTCTTCTTCATCCTTTAATTTCAGTAATTCTTTTTTTTTAAGTTCTTCCATTGTATGCTTTTGCTTCAATTCCTCCTGTTCTTTCAAAAGTTTTGAATCCGCAAACTTTTTTTTAGCTTCTTGCTCTTCTAACTGTAGTTGTTTCTCCCTCTTTTTCAACTCTTCCATCATTTGTTGATTCTTAAATTGCTCTTCTTTTTTCATTTTGGCCAATTGCTGTTGTCTCTTATGCTCTGCAATTTCTTTCTGTTTCTTTAAAATTTCCTTTTCTTTTTTCTCATTAACTGCATTCAATTCTTTCAGCATTTGCAACTGGTTTTGTCTCTCTAATTCTAACTTAGCGTTTTGTTCCTTAGTTCTTCTCATTTCTTCCTCTGCCTTTACCTTAAATGCTAAATTTTTTTCAATGTTAAATTCATTTACAGCCAACTCCTTTTCAGTTATTAAACCCATCTGTACACACAATTCCTTGATAGTCGTTAAAACTTGATAGGAAAATGTTCTATCCCAAATATTAGTACTAAAATCAACATGCGATGAGTTTGATAAAATTTCCATTAACTTCAAATAATCAGTTTGAGATATTTTATTTAATAACGAATCACTTTCTATAGTTAAGTGTTCGATTTGATTATTTATATCCAGCTTTTCACTTCGTTTCGGGGTATCCTTTTTATAATAAACATTTAGTTTGGTGGTAGACATAGGCCATGCTCTGATCGATGGTACAAAAAATAGTTGCTTTGAAAAATGATTATTATTTGTAAAATTATCATAATTAATTATCTTGATCACTTTCATACTAATACCTTCCTCTTCTGATCCAACATCTGTAATCAAACCTATATTAAATGCAAATCTTTCAAGACCCTCCATCTTCTTATAACCAAAAGTTTTACTATAGATGTCACTGTTTAAACCTGAAACTTTATGTTGCTCCAGCATTGCAATAAAAAGTGCTTTATCATCATCAGTCAATTTCAAATCATTATCTTCATCATCACCACTAGCATTGCCATTAATATCATGAAATATTTCACCATGCTCACTTCCAGGTTCCTGAATATCACTTTCAGTATCATCACTATCGTACATAATGGACTTCAATTTGAACCGTTGAATATCATTATTTATTTGTGCAATATGTTTATTAGTGAAATTACATTTCCATGATGGACCAGCAGTACAAAGTTTGTTAAACCAGTTACTCAATTTCACAACGTATTTCAAAGAGTCAAAATTAATTCGGTGATTAGAAACACAATTTGCATAGAAACTGATCTTTTCGGTTGAATTCGTGATGTCAGCTATTTCAATGAGATACAAAGCGTTGATTAATTCCAACAACTTGTAAATTGTAATGTTAGATATTTGGTGCCATTTATCATCACTGATATCAATAATAGAAGAATCTTTTATGGCATGATATAGTGCTTGCGCAGCTATTCCATTTAACATATCTTTGGATGGATTATAAGAAACTTTGGTATGCGCCACAAAAAGATGTAATAGCATTTCCTTGAGTTTATGGTGGAGGTCTGAATGACTTATAAAAGGAACAATAGTATTTTGATCATTGCCAGGTTGTTCTTCATCGGATTCCATAGAATTATAATCTGAGTAGTATTCAGAGAATACTTCATCAACTTCCATATAATTAATATCTGAGTAGTAATCAGATATAAACACATCGTTAGATGTAATTTTCTCCATGGATATGTAGTTATCCAGTAAGATATTGGGAGAAATAGAGTAGAGATTTGAAGATTCACAAATATCTTGGAGTCAATTATTTTTTAACAAAGAATCACGACTGAAATTCTGTTTAATCTAGTTTAAAATTCAATTAAAGACGTGTTTAGAAAACTGTTTTAATATAGCATATAAAAAACTCCAATTAATATTTGTTTGTAATAATTAGGGAGTTGAAAGTTGAGGATGCAAAAGATATTCCAGTTGGTAAGTTTTTATTTTTTTTGGATGGTATTGAAATAAGCAATTTCTTCTATATATTCCGGAAGATGGGCTTTTAATGAAACACACAGGTTTGGAAGTTATTAGCTATCCTTTGAAAATTTCCTAGCTGACAAAAAAAGCAAACTTGAGTTCATATTTTGATTTATCATTTTTAGATTCGATTGATTATAGTTACCTACAATAATAAAACGATATCTTGCATAATTCCAGTAATAAATAGATGATACACATAATTGAATTAAAGGGAAATCTGTATATACGATTACTTATTGTACTTACCAACAAAAAATATCCGGTTGATATCATCTATGATATCATTAATTTGATAGACAAAAAGCATTTGTTTTGAAACATTGAAAGTTTACCACAATGTGTGAATGCAATATTTTTTACCAATCCAAAAGGCCTGAGCACAATTAAACCATCACACATTGTGATTTAATTAATTAGAACAACATTAAGAAATCCATATTTAGTGGCGATTTAATTTTTAATCTGATCAACTTTCCCTTTTTATACAGTAATGTCTACACCAGAGACTCAACCAGCACAGCGAGCTGCGAGAATGGCAGAGTTGGGAATATCCCTTCTTCCCAATGGCCACTTCACTCTCCCCCCGGTCACCATCACCCATTCAAACAGCGAGTCCCAATCAATTAGAATCGAAGTTGGCGACGTCATAAATCCGCCTTCAACAACATCCCCAAACGATAGCGGAGATCCAAATGACAACCAGCGGGTCATGTATCTCCAGCAGTTCTTACGTTCTTTTTCTAGACCAGCTTTCTCTCCAGAAGCTTCCTCTGATGTCCAATCTACAACTAGAAATCCATCTGAACCAGCAAGCGAAGTCACTCCTTCACCACAACCATCACACGTAGTACAAGATGCCCCACTGAATGGTATTGATCCACCACAAAGAGCATTAAATGGTATCCGTGGGTTAGACTTCCCTGCATTTGATGTATCAAGAAACGGAATATACAATGACGCATCACAACCAACAGGTGTATTGAGACCATTAGAACAGATTCTAAGTTCTATTTCATCCAGAACACAAACACCATCTACCAGCGCTGCAGCAAATAGTCTATCATCCGCACGTACTTTACCAAGATTAACATTCCCAGTAACGTCATCAAATGGGGTTGTACAAGAATCAAGAAATATAATATTAACCGTCAATTACGTTTACGGTGGCCAACAGAATCCAACTGCAAGTACTACAGGGTCTTTAATTTTACATGTTCCAAGTATTAATGAGACGAATCAGGATAACATTGAAGTTTTAGTTAGATTAGCTACCTCAATTGCTTTGAGGACTATCAGTTCAACTGTGAAACATTCATGGGGTGTTTCAAAGGATACATTTAACCATTTAAAAACAAAAGAATTAAAGGATTTAAAAGATTCAGAAAAAGAATGCCCTATCTGTTACGAAAAGTTTGAAGAAAAGCAATCAAATAAGAGAAAGAGGGATGATGGTAATGATGATAATAGTGTTGACAAACAGGAGAACAAAAATAAGAAACTTAAAGATAATGATGGTTTAGCAGCCTCAGTACTATCAAGTGATACCACAGAAAATAAAGTCAAACCTATTGTTGTGAATCCAACTGATTATTGTCATTACCCAGTTGAACTGACGTGTGGTCATATATTTGGCCAATCTTGTTTAGCAGAATGGTTTAAATCAAGTAATTCATGCCCACTGTGTAGATCAAAGTTACCAGCAATTGGTGGTGGCATTTCAAGCCAAACAACAATAAGTTTACCAAATTTGGCTACAGTTATAAGCAACGGTCGTGAAGTTATTGATGATTTAAACCATCGTCATTTGGCAATTACAATTCCAGATGAGCCAGCAGCTCCAATACCACAAACTTTTAGCCAATCAGGGCCATCAACAGATAATTCCACAAGTGTCAATCATGATAATGTAAACATAAATAATGAAAATGTCATGGAAGGTGATCTTGGTGGCAATGATGATGTTAATGATGATGTTAATGACGATGAGGATGATGACGATGAGGAGGATAATGATTCCAATGGATTAGATGCGTTAGCTAGCATCCTGAGAGATGTATATAACAGTGTAGCAGAGAGATTTGGAGCTCAAAGAACCACGAATGAAGAAACCACCAGCACAGATGATAATGAAATCATGGATATTAGAATCAGTAGGGATGGTGAGTTACAACCTGATGTGTCAGCAAGGCCAATTGCTGGGTTTAGATTTTTAAGGAATATTAATAGAGATAGGGTTAATGGTCCACCTCCAACAGGTGGAATTTTCCCTTCAGGTGTTATAAGTCAAAGACAAAGACGTGGTGGACCCGTTGAAACGATTGAAATTAATGGAGATGATCCACTTGAGAATCATGTCAATAATAGTGAGCCAAATCCAAGTCCCGATAATAATGCTGAAAGTTAACGCACATAATTAACATTTTACAATTTAATAGATTTAAATATGCATGTTATAAACTTACTCTGGGTAATGTTGATATGTACATAAAGAGCGACGGAAGGTTGTGCGAACATACTTAGAGAGTAATAGATTAACTATTCAATTATTAGCAATCCTCATTGTCAACAACAGGTTTAAATTCGAAATATCCTTTGTTTCTAATTTATTACTATCAAATCTCAACCTTCCATTATTTTCACCTTTATTTTTCGCTTTTTTTTACCCTCTTCCTTTTGAAAAAGGAACGTGAAACCTTGGTAATTTCGTTTGAATCATCTTTTTTTTCTACATAAAATGTAATTGGTTCAATTTCACTAACTATTGATGTTGGTTCAAACACAGCACCATAAGTTTTTGCATATTTAACTATATGTTATGGTGTATTATTATTCTCATTGTAAATTTTATGTGTTAGTATATTAACCTCAGAAGCTTTAGATGGTGCAGCAAATTCAAATTTAAAATTCGTTTTTGGGAAGTAAGTGTTATATTTCTCCTTTCCAAGCACACTTATTATTAAATAATTGATCTTTCAATGTTTTAAGATATTCACGTCATAGATCCTTTCTTAATTTCTTCTTGGCTTTCCAAAAATCTTCTTGCTTCACAGCAAATCTAGCAGCCCTGTTTTTGTTGTTTTCCTTTGGTTTATATAAGAAAATTCATTTATATTAAATGTAGCTTTGAACCTTTCGTGCACCTGCATCCTGATAATCACCATTAACTTTCCCGAAATCAATTTGATATTCATTAAAGTCATCATAATGATCATCACCTGAAGAGGTCGCAACAAAAAAAAACCAAAACAAAACTACTGAAAGCCAAAAGAATAGTTTTCCTTATTAAACTTTTAGAGAAACAAGAAGTTGCCTCTGTTAAAAAGAAAAAAAGCACATGAGCATTTTTTACAATAAGAAGTTATCAAAAGATCAACACTTTTTTTTTATTACTAGTGAAGATGGAGGCTGGTCAATTGGTGAAACGACACGGGGCTTTACACTTGGCCAACATAAAGTTTGGATACATGGTCTTGGCTGTGTCTGTAGGGTATCTTTGTTTGCGGTACCTCTCATTGGCTATATATGACAAATCATGGTCAGCTTCACGTAGATCAACCACAAATGCCAGATGGGTCAAACTGCCAAATTGGGTTATAGTTGGACTGTTTTGCATAATGGTAATTTTTATGAGTTTGATTGATACCCATTTTGATCACATTACAACCCATATTAGAAGATTAGGTAGAATTTCATATGCTTTAGTACCATTGGATTTGATACTTGCGGCCAGGCCGGCTTATATTCCACTAGACAATTACTTGGACACTATGTATTTACATAAATGGATATCCCGATTAATTGTATTTCTAGGGATAATCCATTCAATTGGGTTTTTAATTTGGTACCAAGATCAAGGGAAATTAAAAAAAGTTTTGAAATGGGAAAACATGCTTGGTGTTGTTGCATTTATTGGCTGTTGTATTATGCTTGCATTCTTAAAACCATTAAGAAACTTCTATTATAAATTATTTTACATTTGCCATACTATATTCATTATCTCATTTATTGGATTGATTACATGGCATGCAAGACCTGGAATAACTGATATAACAATGATTAACGTGTGTTTGTTATTTGGACATTATTTTCTTAAGTATTTGACCTCCAGGGATATAACTTTCAGTGAAATCATTGAACATCCAACATCTGATTTGAAGATAATCAAATTCCCAAAGCAGATTTTACCTGATGATTACTTACCTGGCAGTCATCTTAGAATTGGGTCTAGTAAATGGTCACCTTTCTTTTTGATTTTGCCTTCACATCCATATACAATTGCTACTAACTATAATAACAGAGATAACTTGGCCAGTTTAATCGTTAAGGATACAAGATTTCAAATAATCCCATTTGACACATATTCAATGCAGTCATATTTTAAATCCTCTTTGTCACATAACTTTTTTGAAACTGCAGAAAATATTACAATCGTCTGTGGTGGATCGGGAATTTCATTGGGCGTGGGTGTCTATGATTTTTTCAGGAACAAAATACTTTCAAGTGCAGATGAAATTCATTTGAAATTGATTTGGATAACTAAATCAGAATCAGACTTGTTCATCTTAAAAGAACTTGGTGTTGTTGGTATTGAAGTTTTCGTTACAAACTCGGATTCTGATAATTTTGATGATGTTCCAGTGAATAACAACGGAATCGAATTGGACACTCTTGTTAATCCATTTAAACACCCAGATGATTCACCTTCTATTTCTTCAATTAATGCTGTTTCAGTTGGATCCAGGCCAAATTTAAAAGAACTGATCACTCCCCATTTAAATTTGACAATTGATTATGCTAACAAATGGATTATATCATGTGGTCCATCTTCCCTGAATAAAAGCTGTGAACAACTTGCTACTAAGTCAAAATGCCAATTTTTCTCTGAGGAATATTCAATGTGACATATTACGTAATATTTTTTATTTGGATATATTTTTATAGAAATCAATCGATATCTCACTTTTATTGAAATCTTTCATTTGGTATATTTTTATATAAATAATCAAAATTCCATGGCAGGAGTATGTTTTAGATGTTTAGTATGATGGAAAAATAGCTACTAACATATAATTTAAAGCTTTTTTCAAGAGCGATTCACTTTGCAGTTGACGCAACTCTTCTTGCAGGTTTACTTTCGGGTTTAAAGAAAACATCTGGTTACACACCAAATTTCAGTTTAGTGAACCAACCAGAGGTTGAAAAGTATTTACAAAAGTATTTAGATTATGGTGATTATGTTTATTCAGAGGCTTCTGGCATAATTTCAACCTCATCGTTTTTCAAAAAAGGTTAACAGTCCCTTTGATTTCATTTTCATTTTTCGTTTTCATGGCTAACTCTATAGAAATTGGGCTTTTATACATTTATTATATCACTTAAATGGTCGTTTTGTTAAAATCTATAAAATTAGGGGGTAATGGGAATAAAGTAAAAAAGGATAACATTACATTTACTGATCATGATGGGTTGAATGGCATTAAATAACCAGAATTGGCTAATGAATTTGCTGGGTTATGACCATTATTATTAGAATTGGCGCCGTTACCTTGTAAAACACTGTAATACATCCCATATTGATTTGCAATATCCATATCTTCTTCTTCATCATCATCATCGTCATCTCCATTTGTATAAATCCCACCGAAATTTTGGGCATCAGTTCTATTTGTTAAATTAGAAACTGATGGAGTTGTTCTCTTAAATTCGTTTGATGGAGTACCCGGAACTGAAGGTGATGACATGTTAGGAAACCTTGAAACACCAAATGAATCTGATGTTTGATATGGTAATTGAGATTTGAATGTTGATGGTTGTGAATAATGTAAGGGGTGATGTTGTGAAACAGGTTTATTATTTGAAACCTTTGGTTGAGTGATAGATCTCATTGCTTCCCAAAAATCTAACTCCTCTTCTAAATCTTCTGTCAGATAATTCCCAGTCTTTGGTTTTGGTATATCAGTTTCTACATGCGTCGGTGTTGGCGATTTAGATGTTATCAAATTGGACAAACCGGAAGGCGACATTGTTGTTGATGGGAATAATTGTTGCCTTGATGTTCTTGGGAAATCAGAATTTGATTTATATTTGGATTTATCATGATTGCTTGATGAGTTATTGTTAATATCATCAGTGGTATTGTTGTTACTTGTATCAGTATTGGTATTATTATTGTTGTTGGAATTCAGAAGCTTCAACAAACTTGGATCGGATGTCTTATTTGAACCATTTGAATCAACTGTGTTATCAGGCGATGAAGATGAAGTCAATTTTGGCACCTCTGTTAATGGTGGCAAATAATTAAAATGTGAATATCTATGAGCACTTGTTTGTGGATCATGCATTTGTGTTGATGCCGATGAGTAATGGTGATGAATATGTTGATGAACCGTTATATTAACACCATTGAATTTCGCCAATTCGACCAATTTTTGAGCGACATCATTTGAATTAATTGGTCCAGAAAATGAGGGTATATCCTCACTCGTGGATGGATCTACTAATGAATATTTCCATTCGGTTGAATTTTGAGTGGGGGTTCCATACCTGACAGTTGATATTGGAGGAGAGAAAACCTTTGGCGAATTTGATGACGATTTGATATCTTCCAATTTGTTCTTTTTAATAATTTCATTCTCTAATAATGTTTGTTGTTTTCGTTTTGATATTATTGATGTGAAGTCCTGTGGCTGAGATGGGTTCTCCTCTTCATTAACATTATTTTGTTTTTTATTTGTCTTTTGATTAAGTATTAGTGGTGTACCTTCATCGTCAAGAACACCTACAGCCACTTTAATCTCATCACTTGCAGTGCCCCTTGCAATATCTGTCATAATTTTTCTCCACCTGTTCCTACATGTTAAACTTGGTCTACCAGCTAAAGAAGTTGCAATTGTCCTCCATTTTGTACCATATGTTTTTACTCCTTCAATTAATGTTTTATCTTCATCTAATGACCAACTCTTTAATCTCTCACTTGTATCACTATGTAAAACTTCTGTATATCTTTTAGAACACTGATCATCATTTCTACCTTCAATCTCAAGGGCGATTTTCTGCCAAGCTGGTCCATATTTCTTATAAGCATTCACTAATAAATCATCTTCAACTTGAGTCCATTTTCCCTTTCTTAAATATGGATCTAAAGACCCCATCCATCTTTTTTTACATTCTTTAGCTTTTCTTGTAGTTAAACTATTAGCGATTGCTATCCAATCTATTGAGTCTATGTCAATTTTTTCATTGTTATAACTTTCAAGTGAATTGATTGTCATGTATTGTTGAAAGAGGTGTTTTTTAAGTAATTCATCTTCATCTGAAGTCCATTTATTTTTTTTTGTTTTACGAAATATCTGGTATCCGAGAGATTCACTTATAGCAAGGTGGTCAATGGAGCCCTTCGTTTTTGTTTTAATAAGTTGCGTTGCAACTTCCTTTGAATCTGGCATCCCAATGGAAAAAATTTAGATTGAAAGATTGATGTGTGTTTTTATTAAATCAAAAGAAAAAGAAAAGAAATCAAAATTGAAGTATATAAAATTTTTTTTCCTATTGCTCATGACACATATTTTAGCACAAGTTTAATAAGTCACAATTGTTGACTATTTGTCTTCTTTAATAATATACAAAATATAAAAGGAAAAAAAATTGAGTGTTCAAAGAAATGAAAGAAGAATATGGGCCAGCCTGTGATTTATTCTGTCCAATTGATTAATCTGTCTACTAGAAAATCATCAGTTTCAGTATTTGAACAATCACTATGATCAAGGGTCTGGTGTTTAGTGTATTTGTCACTTAATTCGCCTTGGCGACGCAGCTGGTGTAATAGAAACTGCTCGTTTAATATTGGCATTGATGCATTTTCCTGATGAATATGCTGTGGAACTGGTGAGGGAATTGGGATTTGATGGTCATCAGTAGATACATTCGAATTAAAGTGGAAATTCTCATTAAAAAATGAAGCTTTTGCTTGTGGGGTATTTGATGATTGTGCCATCAGAAGTGGAGATGCCTTACTATCAAGCATTGGGTTAGGAGAATTAACTTCATTTGACTCTAATAAATATTCATCAGGAAAGTTCAGTGTTGATGTGGAAGAATGCGTTAATGTGAATGGTTCCGAATTTAAACATGAATCCACTGAATCACTGTTACTGACAGTTGTGATCGTTTTCCTTCGTCCACTTAAATTATAATTTTGATTTACGCTATTCCTCTTTTTATATGTATAATTATCCATACTTGAAGCATCATTACAATTTTCAAGTGATCTTGAATTTTTTTTAAGAGTAAACAGGTTTTCATCATTAATGCCAGTAATCTTGGTTGATATAATAATTGATTGACATGATTGGAAACTTTGAATGAATTCCATTTTGTGCCTTTGGATAAATTTGGAACATTTATCACCGTACGTTTTAGGTGTTACATTTGTTATTGATTTAAAAACTCTGTGGAAATGCCAAGGTGACATATTACATTTCTGTGCCAATTCTTTAAACCCCAAAACCCCGCCTCTTTTTGTTTTGTGTGATTGCTCGTTAAAGTAAAAAATGCCTCTTTGAATGGAATTAATTGACATATCCTGTTCATTATCCATAACATTTATATCAGAAATAGATGTCATAGCGGCTAATGCTAAATGTCGACATGCGATATTGACCAGTTTTAACCTTTCATAATCACTTTTTGTTGTTGACATTACTAATGATCTGTTGATCATTTCATCATATGTATTTTCCTGTAAACTTTCTTGTTTAATAATAGGGTTTGATTTACTATTTCCATTTGATGAGATATCTTTAACATCAAAATCTGCTGGGGGAATAAACCCAATTTCTTCATTAATTGTTGCCACAGTTTCCATCAATAATTTCAAGTCCACGGAGACAAAAGAACTATTTACTAATACATCTTTATCAACAACATATTCCGGTAAACTATATTGACATGGTTTGTAGTCATTATCAAACGCCCATTTCATATCATCAATGAACAGTAAAGTTGACCGCTTGACATTGATATTGTGGACATCACAATTTGACCTGCAAACTGTTTTATTATCTGAGTTACAAATGTAGAAAGAAGATGCAGCAAAGGGATCCCGCCTCTGAAATGCATCCAGCTTTGCATTGTTGGTCAAGTAATTCATAGCCATTTTACAGTGTGTCCCGCCTTTTTTAACGTTTCGAGGGATATTTCAGGTTCTTTTTATATAGTTGTGACTGTATATTATGGCCCTAAAATATATTCCCTTGCATAAAAAATAGGCACGCCATAAAATTTAAAATAGAAAGCTCAACCTGCATAACATAATAACGCCCTATTGTCTAGTAATCCGGGCGTTCCATCAATTGATGTGGTGCTTGGAAAATGGTAATCCTAACAAGTTCGTACCAACACCAATCAGATAAAATAACTAACCACTCCCTAAACTGCAAAAGCTGATGATGATGAAAGAAGGAAAAATTTCACAGTCGGGCTTGGAAACAAGGGGTTTGGAAATCTGTTTACTTCTACACATTACATATTGCACCTCCATACCCCTGATATTCTCTAATACTGCAAAACGATCAAAATATCACCGCGCTTTAAGCCAGCAGTGGTTAAATTAATTTGCGCTTCTGCAATATTGAAAGATATCGTTTTATGGGTGAAATCCCAAATTAGATTAACTGGTGTAACAACAGGACCTAGCTGGCATCCCTCGGAATGCCTTTTCAATATGAATATGATAAATTACTTTCCAACCAGCAGCTTGGATTTCCACTCTGCATATTAGAAACTTAAAAAGTTACGGGAGGCATAAAATTAGTTAAATTATAATTCGCCGGGATAAATTAAAAAATTTTTCGGGAATTTTGGAAACAATAAAATAACATCTGGACCCATAAATATTTTTCCCTTTACTCTTTAAGGTCAAGGAGCCCACTTTTGTTGGCTTCCAACATTTCCACCTGATGTCTTAAATATGGTTTGAAATTAGCGATTGTGCATCAAGCCCACCTGAAATGACCATTCCCAAACATGATGCAACCAGGCCAATGGAACCCAGCTTACTTCTTCTAACACGGACCGAATATAAAATGTCATAAATACCGTCCTATCCTCACCCTCAACTTTTGTCTAGACGAGAGACTAAAAACCACAATAGAGTTTAAGGTTGCTGTATTTTTAGAATATATATTTTTATATATAAATTAAATAAGGAAATAAGTTTACTAAGTGTGGTCGATTTTATCACTACTTATTTATCTATTTCTTTAGTCCCGGTCTCGTATATATTTAAATAAATAGTGACCAGAGCCTGTAAATATTGGCAAATTTTTCATTCATCTGAAGAGTTTTTTTTCTCTTCTCGCATTTTGATTAAAAACTTTTTGTCTCTACGTTTAGAATCACGTGACATTAATATAAATTACTTTAACTGGAAAAAAATAATAGCAAATGTCTATTCTTTAAACAGAACAACATAAGAAAGAGTGTATATATGTCGGAATTTAAAAAGGAACCTCCAAAAAACACCCAAATCAAAAAGCACCTTCCTTCTAATAAAGATTCTAATAGTTTACCTACGGGCCCACGTTCAAAAGCCCCAATCCAAAAATACAATAATCATAATAACTCCACTGACAGTATTAACCCCAATAAAAGAAGACAAAATGATTACTCTAAAAGAGTCAACAATGACAACACATATCCAAAGAGACATAATTATAAAGCGAATACTTCATCTGTTAATGGATTTGATAATGATTACGATGTATTTGAGAATCTAGCCTCGAAGAAACCCAATAATGATAAACCAACTTTAAAATTTATGTTCATGACTCAGATAACTTCACAAGAATCACCGATTCATGAAAGAATTCAACAAGTGGGGGAAGGTACATATGGTAAAGTGTATAAAGGTAAGAATAAAATAACTGGAGAATTAGTTGCGTTAAAAAGATTAAGACTAGAATCCGAGCGTGAAGGCTTCCCGATTACCTCACATAGAGAAATAGGTTTATTACAATCATTTAATCATCCAAACATATCTGGTTTATATGAAATGATGGTGGAGAAAAACCAGGTTTTCATGATTTTCCAATATATGAATCATGATTTAAGTGGAATACTACAACAATCAAATATAATTATAAACGATGGAGAAAGGAAAAATATAATAAATCAAATACTTAAAGGGATTGAATATATTCATTCCAAAAGGGTGATGCACAGGGATATCAAAGGTTCTAATATATTAATTAATAATGAAGGGGTTTTGAAAATAACTGATTTTGGTTTAGCAAGGCCAATGAAAAATATAGATACTGAACTAATTGAACCAAATTATACTAATAGGGTTATAACTCTTTGGTATAGACCACCTGATATTTTGTTGGGCTCAACAAAGTATGGTAGAGAAGCCGATATTTGGGGTATTGGTTGTATATTCATTGAATTATTTACAAGGAAAGCAATTTTCCAAGGTGTTAATGAAATTGATCAATTATGGAAAATTTATGATGTAATGGGTACAATAAATCAAAAGGAATGGAAAGATGCAGAGAACTTACCATGGTTTGAATTATTAAGACCTGATTTTCATTCAAATTTCAAATTTAGGGAAAAGTTCGGACATGTATTAATATCTCAAGCTTTTAATTTGGCAGTTGAAATGTTACAAATGAATCCTAATAAAAGAATATCCGCTTCTGATGCTTTAAAACATCCTTATTTTGAAGAAACACCATTAGAAAGTCCTTTGAATTTCTTAAAAAACGTTCACGGGGAATGGCATGAATTCGAGGCAAAACAAAAGAGGAAACAGAGGCAAAAAGAGCAACAACAACAACAACAACAACAACAACAACAGCAGCAGCAGCAACAACAATCGGTTAAATCTGAAACTTTATGATTAAGCATTTTAAATTTTAGTTGCCCTCGCAATTGTACTCCTAAATAAACCAACTATTTTCTTATATAGAAAACCAATAAATCGTTGCTATTTTATGAGGAATTTTCCTTTATTCTTATTGGCTTGTTTTATAACACCTGTTTTATGTTCTACTGATTTATTTGCAAAGATATACAATCAACCAAATGTTGCTGATATGTCTGTTTTAAAATCTTATGGATTTGATCAATGTCTTACGGATCTTGAATCAGTTCTCTACATTCTTTACGTGGATGTTGTGGATGGCGCAACCCCTGAGAATTCAAAAAATGAAACGTTTGTTACAACCGATTTTATTCAACAATCGATGTCCGTTTGTTCACCTAATTTTCCCCAAGATGAATTATTTAAAGCAGCTACTAAAAACTCCAAATATAATGGCATATGCCATCCATTTGATCCCTTGGTGAAACCTGAATTGAGAGATACCTGCTTCAATGAATTGCGGTTGATACTCTCAGATCTCAAAATTAAAATCCCAGATATAGAGATTGACGATGCTGTAAAGGGATTACAAATGGAAAGTCAAAAGTATTGGAAGAAAAAGGATAAGAAAAGTATGAAAGAGAAAAATAAAATAGCCAAGAAGTTGAAGAAGAAAGCTGAAAAGGAATTAGAAAAGTCTGCTAAAAAGTTGAAAAAAGAAAGAGCAGATGCTGAGAAGGCTAAAAAGGATCTAAAGAAAGTCCAACAGGATTTTAAGAAGAAATCAAAAGCTGGAGAAACTGATAAAACTAGAACACCTGAAAAAGGTTTTCAAACTTTCACAACAAGTATGAACAATTATCATGAACACACTCATAATGCAAATGATGATTGTCCAACTGCAGAAAAGGGGTTTAAACTCCACTGGGGTCATATTCTACATACAGTAAATTACATGGCATATGAAGAGATTAATTGTGATGACATAACATCCACTATTGATGACTACAATGTTCCTGAAATTACATTAACTGATGATTGTGAAGACTTCACGAAAAGTATTATGGCAGATGATTGGGATAAACCAATTCCCACTACTACTGATGGTGGCTGTAATTATACAACAATGCCAATACATCATATAACTCAAAAGGATGATCCTCATATTTTTCAATTTAAACCACAGGATACAATGGGTACCATTACCAAAGATAAACACAGTACTGGTTCGAAGCTAACAGGGGTTCCTTTGAATAGCGGTATGGTAATTTCATCAAGCACACATTTTTTGATGTCAAAGACAACTTCATCCTCATTTCAATCAAGCAGTATTCCTGATAATGGTACTTCAATGGGAGATAATCCATTGAGGTTAAATTCAACAAGACAATTTATTCAATTTGTCGATGGAACAGAGATTTCAGGCGTTTCTCGTAGCATAGATAAAGTACCATTTCCCATAACAGTAGTAATGGGTATTGCTTTATTAATTCCAGTTTTTATTTAATACAGATTTATAGACAAAGATAATAGAAATATTCAAAATTCCATTTGCTGAGCGCATGAGCGATAAGTTTTTAGATTCCAAGTTTTCTCAACTTTTCTGAAAAATTTTTTCTTTAATTACAGTTTCAAACCTATTGAATAAAGAAACATAAAATGGCAACTATTGGTATTGCATTTGGTAACAGTTCCACATCTTTTGCTACAGTAAAGGACGGTAAGGTTGACGTTATTGCCAACCCAGATGGTGAAAGATTCATTGCATCAGCTCTCTCTTACGTTGATGGTGATGAATACCACGGACAACAAGCCTTAGCTCAAATCATTAGAGCCCCAAGAACCACCATTGTTAACTTTAGAGATTTCATTGGGTTACCATTTGCTCAAATTGATGCTTCAAACTCAAAGCACGGTGCCACTCCAATTGATGTTAATGGTAAGGTCGCATATACAGTTAACGGTAACAACTTGACAATTGATGAAGTTGTTAAGAGACATTTCAAGCAAATTAAGAATGCCGCTGAAGATTATTTAGGACAAAATGTTGAAGGTGTTGTTTTAACCATTCCAACTAACTTCACTGAAGAACAAAAGCAATCATTAATTAAAATTGCCGCTGATGCCGGTTTAAAGGTGTTACAATTGGTTAATGAACCATCTGCTGCTTTATTGGCACATTTGACACAAAAGGATCAATTGTTAGAAGACAAGATTTACGTTGTTGCTGATTTCGGTGGGATTAGATCAGATGCTGCTGTTATTTCGGTTAGAGGTGGTATCTTAACCTTATTATCAACTGAACATTCAACTACTTTAGGTGGTGAAAAGTTAGACAATGCCCTTGTTGATTTCTTTGCTGCTGATTTCCAAAAGAAATACAACGCTGATGCCAAGAAAACTGAAAAGTCACTTGCTAAATTGACTGCTGCTTCAGTTATTACAAAGAAGACTTTGTCGAATGTTGCCTCATCCGCTGTATCCGTTGATTCTCTTGCCGAGGGTTATGATTACATGTCATCTATTAACAGATTAAGATTAGAAGTTGTTGCTAGAAGTGTTTTCTCTGATATGGTTACATTCGTTGAATCAGTTGTTGAAAAGGCTGGTTTGACTCCATTAGACATTGAATCTGTATTATTAGTTGGTGGTACATCAAACATTCCAAAGGTTGCATCAAACATGCAATTTGTTTTCCCAGAAGCAACAGAAATTATTGCTCCATCAATTGATTCCAAGTTACCAAATCCAAATGAATTGAACTGTAGAGGTGCTGCTATTCAGGCTTCCCTTATCAGCGGTTATGACGCTGAAGAAATTGCAGAATCACTCACACCGGTTGTCGTTAATACTCAGCATTTATCAAAGCCAATTGGTGTTAAGGATGCTGAAGGTAAATTCGTTACATTGATCTCAAGAGAAACTGCATACCCAATCAAGAAAACTGTTTCATTTAAATCATCTAGTGAAAACGTCTTAATTGAACTTTACGAAGGTGAAAGAAGTATTAAGGAAACTGTTATTGAACCAGAAGTTTACTCTGATGCCGATGAAGATGACAGTGAGGAAGAACCTGAAGTTATTAAGGAATTAGAATACGTTGTTGGGTCATTGCTTGGTAAGATCGACTTGGCTGGTGTTGGCTCAGGTAAGACTGTTGATGTTATCATTAACATTACAAAGGATGGTAAACTCCAATTTGCTGCTAGATCAGGCGATAAGATTGCCAAAGTTGTCATTGAACAAAACTAAGTTATAGCTTATGTTTAAGTTTAGTTGTGTGTATTAAATCGATTTAGTTATAATGATAGATATTCATATTAATTTCTTCATTCATTCATTCATTCAATTAATAAATTATTCCCTATTCTTATATTATTCTTTTTTATTATCTTTATTGAAGATGACTGGAAAGTCAATTGAAGATCAAATTTTTGACTTTTATATAGATGGATGCTTGTATCTGGCTAGTAGTTGGATTTCAGATGCTATAATGGTACTTGAAATGGCACTTGATTTGTCAAAAACTGTCAATCCAAATATCCATTATTTGAATATTCTTCTGAAATTGGCCGAATGTTATACAAGGGAACGTACAATACCAAAAGCATTAAAGATGCTAGATGATGTTTTGGAAATAGAACCTTTTAATTGCAAAGCAATTCTATTAAAATCAGGATATTATACATCTGTTTTAAATGAAACCGAAGCTTTAACTATATTAAACAAGGGTATATTAAACGTTGAATCACATCAAAACGAGAAATTTGATCCTCTATACAGTACATTAATTGGAGAGAAGATGAGATTGACATGGGATACGAGATCAATGCCTAAAATTAAACGTCAATGTGTTAAAAATACACCTTTATTAGAGAAGTTACCACCTGAATTGATTACAAAGATTATGGAACAGTTGGACCAAAAGAGTTTTATCAACTGTTTGGCAACATGTAGAGATTGGAGATCAAGTTTGTTAAGTATTTCTAAATTACTTGGGTCATTTGTTTTAAAAAAGGGTATGACATTACCAATGTTCAATAATTATTTAAATTACATTAAAGAAGTTGCTCCATTAGATTCTTTGAAAATTGATAACTTGAATATTGATTGTACAAGGACTGATGAAAAACAAATTGTTAAAAAGCTTCTGGCAAGTGGACTAAAGATTCAAAATTTGAAATTGTCATTGATTGAGATAACAAATTTTGAATTAGTGAGAATGCAACAGACTACATGTACAAGTTTATTTTCTAATTTGAATTCATTGAATTTGACATTGAATTTAACTACAAAAGGTACGAAATCAATTGAAAGTGTGATTGAAATGTGTTCTCAATTGAGATCATTGAATTTGAATATTAGAAATTTTGTTGAAAGGGAATCGTATTCCAGGGAATCTACAACAGTTCAGTTACATTTTAATTCAAATATTGAATCTATTAGTATATTTAATGGAAGTGAACTATTTTTAATGAGGTTATTTACACATTTTAAAATGTCTAAATTAACATCCTTACAATTGAGAGAAACGGTGTTTAATAAGCAGTTGCTATATATTATATTATCGTCAACTAATTCATTAAAAAACTTGGATTTGACAATTAGGAGTGGATACCCATTTTTGGAATTTTTATATGATATATCTAAACATGAAAAAAGAGATGAAATTATTAAGCAATTAGAAAGTATAAAGATATGCTATCAAATTTATCAAAATTCATTTGATTTAAATGATAGGTACATGGAACCAATGCTAATACCGAATTTGAAAACTTTAGAGTTGAAAAAGGATAAAACTCCATTCAATGAATTGATGAAATATGTTAAGAGATGTACATCATTAAGAACGTTCTCATTGATTGAATTTTCTGTCGGTGGTGGCGGTACATCATCCTTTAGTATTAAATTGTTGTTAGAGTCACTACCAGCGTTGAAAAATTTGAAATTGATCACTCATACCTTACGGGGTGAGATAGTAAATGTGTTATACAGAGAAGTCATGGATCTGGTTGATGTCAGAAAGTTAGATGTCCTTGAAACCAATTCAAAGGGAATTGTTGAAATATTAAAGAAGGGGAAAAGAATTAAAGTCAAAAAATTCATTTCAGTTATATTCCATAATAACCATCAATCAATAACGGACATGGAAATCAAACCTTTGATTGCTATGGGTGTAATAGGTACTGAAGTTAAAAGGTATGATCGATATTCTAATATATTTTAAAGAAATTTATCCATATTTTTCGAATAATTCTCTTTGTTTTTGTTCTCTCACTAAAGCATCGTTTGCTTCTTTTTCTTTAAGTTTTGCAGCTGCTTCTGTTGGGTTAAATTCAGTTGAATATTTAGTATCGGTAACTGAAATATCACCACTGCAATCTTCATCAGCTTTAGTTTTTTGTGTCTCTTGAATTGACCTTGTGAATTTCTTCAATTTCTCAAACTCTGCAGCTTCACCTGTTAAGTGGGGGATAAATTGACCCCTTTCATTTAAATACCCCTCTTTTAAATCTTTATAAACTCTTGATTTTGGGTTATACCTTAATTCTTCACCAGTTTTAATAACTTCAAGGTATCTTGGTTTTTCATCAAGAGATCGTCCTACGTAACTCTCATCTGCTTTAAAGTTGGATTTATCTAAGATTGCTTTAATAGTTAAATCTTCATTTGCTGTGGATGATACTTTATGCGTACTTTTATAATCTACAATTGCCTTAAGTTCTTTCTTTTTCAATTCATCAACAACTTTAGAATAATCTTTTTCATTGTCATAGCCATGCCAATTATCTCTAGTTTCATCATAATTTTGAAGATTGTTATCTCTAACATATATAGTATTATTTGAATTTGATATCCCATTATTGTGATTTTCTAAACATTCAATTTTCTTATGATCACCAGCCCCGCAATTTTCACATTTACCCTTTTTCTTCCATTCACGCACTTTCCTCTTCCATTTTTCACGTTGTTTCTTATCCATCTGAGGAAGCTGTGTTTGATCTACAATTACTTTTTTGAAAGAATCATTAATACCCAATCCCCTTTTAGGTTCATTATTAGCCATTAATGCAGCGTCGGGGTTTATTCTTTGATGCTTTAATCTGTTTGTGTCAGATATGTCAAGAATGACTTCCTCATCAGTTTTCCTTTTCCTGATATTTGAATCAGTTTGCAATGGAGTTGAAGAGGAATACCATGGGGCATTTGCTATAAATCCCGGAATATAGTCATTAACTATATTCCCCTCCTTATCAGTGAAACTTCGTTTTCCATTTGAAACCGTTGTTTTATTTGATTTGTTCATTTTCTAATGATGAAAAACAAGGCTGTGCAGAACAGTTTTTTTTAATATTCTTTTTTTTTTAATATTTTTCATATACTATAATTTTTTTTCATTTTCTTTTCATTTAAAAAAATCCGAGTTTTAGAGAGAAAATGAAGACAAATTCGTTTGTGAAACAATTAGCATCTAATAAGAGAACAGTGAGAGAAAATGCATTGAAAACACTTAAGAAATTTCTTTCATCAAGGGAGAAATCAAAGCCTTTAACATTGTTAGAATTGAAAAAACTTTGGAAAGGGTTGTATTTTACTATGTGGTTTAGTGATAGACCATTACCACAACAGCGACTTGCAAATGATTTAGCGTCACTTTTTAGTGATTGCGTTGTCGAAGAACAATTTTTGAATTTCGTTGAAGCATTCTGGGTTATTATTGGATCAGAATGGAGGGAATTGGATAAGTGGAGAATTGATAAATATTACATGTTGATGAGATATGTGATTAGGGAATGTTTTGTTAAGCTTGGTAAAGAAAACTGGGATGCCAAACTTGTTAATGATTATTTGGAAGTTTTGAAAAGGACAGTTTTAAGTGAAGGGTCAAGATTCCCTGTTTCAATAACATATCATGTAATTGATATTTGGGTTGACGAATTGGAAAGATCTTTATTTGGTGAGTTAGAAAAGAAGGAAGTTGAAGAAACCGATGAGATTATTGGTGAAAGTGACATTGAAGTTGAAGAAGAAAGTGAAGAAGAGAGAGTTGAAAGGATAACTAGACGTAAAGAGATTTTAAAAGAAGGGAACGTCCCTATTGATGCCTTGCTTGCTGTTTTTAAAGAAAAGTTCCACAAGCGGACAAATGCTGCTTTGAAGGAGAAGATGAGACTTGAAGTGTTTGAAGACGACCGTTTAATAGAAATGGAGATTGATTTGAGTTTACCAGAGGAAGAAAATAAGAATAGTGAAGAAGATGAAGAAGATGATGATGAGGAGGAGGAGGAAGAAGAAGTAGCAGAAGAAGAAGCAGAAGAATGGACAGGATTCGGTACTTCCTCTTAAAACATAGAAATAACAGTTTTGTAAAATTTGAAAATAAAATGCTGAGCAGATGAGCGGCGTTTACTGATTTTATTTCCTTCGTTGGATTTTTGAACACGTCTTGAAACTGAATGATCTTTCTTCTTTACAATAAAATGGCTGAGATCGAGAAACTGGCCGAGACCCCTGTTGATTTTGTGAAGGACGGCGTGCGGTTTGTGCAAAAGTGTACCAAGCCTTCCAAGAAGGAGTACATCCAACTTATCAGGGCCGTTGGGTTTGGATTCCTCATGATGGGTGTTGTTGGTTACGTTATCAAGTTAATTCACATCCCAATCAGATACTTGATTGTCTGAGACCGTCAAATACGTATTTCTGTGTACACCTATTCTATACTTTAAACTATAATTGTCCTTTAAACTCTTATTCATTAATTCACCACTTGTTTCTTCAAGCTAACAAATGGGTTTCGCCTCCCTCCTGTCTGAAATATCATCTGGCAAGACCCCCAAGGGTATCCCCACTTCATCTAATCCCACGCAACGGATGAGGAAACCCAACTCCGTTGTGGTTGCTCCCAAAAAGCCTTCTTCTTCTCTTTCTGCCAAATCCCCACAATTCCCTTCCTCTAATGGTGATGATCCTGCTGTTCGACGACTCAAAGAGGCAAGGAGAAAGGAAAGAGAACTCAGAGAGGCACAATCTCCTGCCTCAAAGAAAAGGTCCCTAACATCAAAACGTGCATCTACAACTACATCATCAAACCCAAGATCAAAATCTCAACTAATACAGAAGAAACAACCACAACCACAAGCTCCTCCTAATCCACAAAGAAACATCACAACTGGTCCTAAATTGTCATTTAAGCAACTAATGAAACATGCAGATACTATAGACACGTCAAAATTGGCATTAGTTTCAATTAAAAAGCCAAGTTTGTCTGACTCTAAGCCAAAACCTTCTAAATCTTTACAATCTATAAAGAGAGCAGAAAAGATCCAACTGAGTAGGGCTAGTCCACCGACAAGATCAAGAGTTGATGAGAAACTCCCGGTTAAAAAGCCTAACGTTCCAAGATTTGCAAAACCATCACCTGAATTACTTAAACGTATTGAAGCAAAGAAGAAGCTCCAAAAACATCATAATATGCAACAAACTGGTAGAAAGCCAATTAATAAGTTTAAACCAGAGAAGAAGGTTAAAGATTCTTTTGGTATTGATGCCGAAGAAGACAGTGATGAAGAAGATAGTTATGGTTATGGTAATAATGATTACTACAATGATGATGACGAAAGTTTTATTGTTGACGATTATGATAACCAATACAGTAAGGGTGAAATATGGAATATGTTCAACAATAAAAAGGCATACAATGATCGTTATGATGATTATGATATGGAAGATGATATGGAAGCAACAGGTGCTGAAATATTTGAGGAGGAAGAATTGGCTTTAAAGCAAGCTAAATTGGATGATAAAAGAGAACAGCTGTTGTTGGAAAAGAGAGCTGCTGAAAAGAAAAAGAGGTTAGGTCGTATGTAATTAATGGTATATTTCTTATATGATGTATATACATTTTCTAAAAATCGTTCATAAAGTCATTAAATTCACTTTCATCACCACCTTCTCCCTTTGTGTTGTAATTTAATTCATCTTCTTCATCGTCGTCGTCGTCGGTGTGGTTTACTAAGTTAGTATCTCTATTTGTACCAAACAATCCTAATCGTTTCTTTTTCGGTTCTGCTGACTCTTGCATATCATCAAAATCACTGAGATCTAATTCACTATCATGCACTAAATTATTATAATCATCATTATCATCATCATCTCCCATATCGATCTCACCAACTTGACTTCTTGTCCTTGTAGAAGGTAAAAATCCAGCATATTCTTCATCATAATCAATTTCTTTTTCCTCTTCTTCATCTTCCTCACTGGTATAAACTTCACCATGTTCTTCAATCAATCTATTCTTAATTTGCAACTTTGTTAAGAAGATTCTCCAAGATCTCAAAATCAACAATTCTTTTCTCTTTTGATCATCTTCATCCTTTTGTTCTTTCAAACTATCAGCAACTAACTCAACAGCTTCTTGATATTCTTTAAATGTAACAATCCCTTGAATCTTAGCCTTGACCTCTCTTCTTCTTCTTTTACCACCACCGTCAAAATCAAATCCAATAACCGCTGGTACATATTCAATCCTCATTATCTTTGCAGCCTTTTCTGCTTCCTTGTTTGAAATATGAACACATCCCTCTGGGATCATCCAAGGTTCATAAATATCAATGTTTTTATACGCATTTGTTGGGATTTTGCCATTAACAATGGGAGGTGGAATATACCTTTCTGTTTGCCTTTCTGCATATAATCTTTTCTCATTTTCTTCTTCATCTCCAACATCATCCCTCTCTTTACCAGCTGTACTATTTTCCTTCTTGTAAATCTTCAGTGGTCTTTCACCTACCTTCAAAATTAAACCTCTCATATACCAACCTTTGGCACTTCTCAGAGTTAAAACATTTGATCGTTTATAAACAGGCAATAATCCCGAATCCATACCACCCTTGGTTTTCTTCCTAACTGTACCACAACTAACCATTGGTTCTAAAATTTCATTCCACTTTAAATCATTCTCCAAAACATAAATAGGATGAGATTTGAAATCACTTATACTTGATGGCATTCCTTCCCTTTCATTAAACTCTTCGAAATCAATCTCTTCAAATTTATCAACCCTATTTGGATTCACCCTAGAAGATGAACATCCAGCAGAAATTAATCTTTTCCACCAGTCACAATATCTAAGTTCTCTATCAATCCTTTTCTTTCGAACTTTAGCATTGAATTCTTTAGCATATCTTCTAGTTATATCACGCACACCACCTAATCTGTCATATCCAATAACATACCATGCATTGTTCCTAATACAATTCATTGGTGGTTCCAATTTCGATTTATTAACAACTATTTCAATTGTCTTTTTAACAACTGGATCAATGGTAATATACTTTTTAGCATCCTTATCCCAAACTTCAATCCAAAAAACAGGCCAATTCCCATATTTTTGATTTCCATCATCATCATTGTTATTATCTATATGTAATTTGTTTTTTATCTTTGTTGGTTTCAATGCTTCTAAAATTCGATCTTTTTGTGAAACTTTGGGTTTCTTTTTTGGTCTTTCAATCGTTTGTTCAGATTGCTCTCGTCTCTCATCTAAAACTTTACATTCAATCATATTGGTGAAATCCGGCGGTTGTAAAGAAAATACTAATCTTGCTGGTAAAGACAATGATCTCAAAAGTGAACAAAATCCCTGAGCACTTAAATCTCTGGAACCAAAACGTGATGTAATCGAATCTCGAAACTGTGCTAATTTCAACTTCTTCTTCTCTTCAAATGGATATTCTTTATTACAAATTTCACTCCATGTCTTCTTATATATTACAGGTGCATTTGCATCGTTTGACCAGATTGATGTCCAATAATTCATTAAATGTCTTAAAAAATCTAATAATTTTCTAGTCCTTGTACCCGTTGACATAGCAGAATCCTTTCTACATTTTTCATATTCTAGATATTCCCTTTTTAAACTATTTGGTAATTGATCACGTAGGGTATTTAATAATATTTCATCACTTATCCATTGATTTCTAACTTTACCATGACTAACCATGACAAATAAATAAAGAACGTGAACATCCCTTCTTAAAAATCTTTCTTCACTAGAAATAACTGTTGGTCTTGACTTTCGTTTCTTTGTTGGAGCTAATGTTGATTTCTTAATTTTGATAGTTAATGGTTCATTATCAATCGAATTTTCAATTTTGTCTGATGCTAACTCTTCCTGGGGTATATCAATGTCTTCAAAGTCATCTGAGTTAAAATCCACATCTGAGGATTGTTTTTCTAATTCTGGTTCCGGTTCTGGTTTCGGTTCATCATCCTCTGGTTCATCTTCAGATTCAGTTGAAAGTTCAATTACACTCGCCTCCTCCTGTTGTTTCTGTATTTTCATCTCCTTTTCAAGGGCTTCTTTAATCTTTCTAAGACGATCTGAAGTTGGAGGGGGGTCCTGTTCTTGTTGGTTATGATGAATTTGCTTTGGTGTTTGTGGTTCTGGGGTCACTAATAACGCGTTTTCGTGTCTTTTCCGTCGTCTTTTTTGCTTCTGGTCTGAACCATTCTGTTCTTTCTGCTTCTCTGATTTCAATGCTGTCCGAAGCATTTCACGATACTCAACGGGGACACTCATTATTTCATTAGTTAAATTAACTATCAAATCAAATTGGGATTATTATAATTATTTTTCACTCTTCTCTCTCTCTGAATTTTTCACTTAACTTGCATCAAGTTGAATTGTAAAATGAAGGAAATGGGAGGCTTCATAAGGAAGTGTTGTTTTCGAACTATAAGGACGTATAGCAGCAACGTGGTGTTTTCTTCGGGGGGAAAAAATAGGGTAAATTGGTTAACCCAGTTTGAACAGAAGCAGAATTCAATACCGTATCATATAACATTCCAAGAGCTGTTAAAATCATCACCAAGTTTATTCCAATACACAGAAAGGACTTCTAATTTACAACATGTTTTGACTAGCCTGCTTATAGAGAAACCCACGCAGCCTTTTCATGGGAAACTTGATAAAGGAATAATATTCAGATCACTTGATGATTTAACCACAGAGGAATCAGCTTTTGTTCTCTTAGTACTATGTATAATCAAAGCACTTGATTCAAAAACCACTATTGGAACTGGTAACGTAAAGGTGATAAAAAAATGTTTAAGTTCATTGAAAAATGATAAGAGTTTAAATATGAAACCAATGACGATAAGTAGAAATATAATAGACATACCTCCATTTGGAAGAGAAAATATTTTTAAAATAGTAGAAGACGGTGATGTTCAATTATCTTTGGCTTTTTTAAATAAAAAGTTGGGTAAGAATTATACATTTGATGATATATTTTTGTGGATTAATTCATTATTTGAACCATCAATTTCTACAGCATTGAAACAATTGGTGAATACCAAAACAATACCGAACACCATCCTTTATGATATGTTATTGAGGAAACCGGTGAATGAATTAGAATACCAATATGCATATGAAATTTATAAATCACATTATTCAAATTTGAATATAATTGATCAGGAAAAGTTTCACCAATTGAAACAATTTGATCATCATTTCAATAGACAGTTAATTATTCCACCATTATTTATGAATCTTTTTCAATATGCTTTAAGATATAAATGTGAAGATTTACCGAAATTGATTGGAATGTTTTTAGAAAGTAATTCTTTACCTGATGAAAATACAATTAATCAATTGGGTGAAATGGCATGGCATTTATCTATTGATCATACTGGTGAGTTTATTGGGAAACCTTCAAGGTATTATTATATTTCACAATCAATGATTATTAAATCAATTAATGAAATGATAAAACAGGATAAATCATTAGAAGTTGATGTTACTACTATACTTGCAGTTTCTAATTTATCATATTATAAGAACCCACAAAAAGCATATAAGTTATTTAAATCAGCCAAGCAGCATTTTGACCATTGGAAGATTCAAGCATTTAAACCTGATGATTTTGAAAGAATTTCCACTACTTCAAGTAGTGGGGAAAATTTACCCAAGGGAATTGTTAATGAAATGATTGATGATTATAATATTAAATTCCTTTGTAATTCAATCATTTTATTACATGTTAATGAGGAAAATCATTTACAAATTTCTAAAGATTTAAGAGAAATTTTTCAACAAGTTGAATCAAAAGTTTTGGAAAAATATCCAGAAATATGGCAATTTATTTTAGTGAAATTATCATATCATCATATGATTAGTGGTTCAATATATGGATTTTTAATTGATGGGTATTGTTCACAAATAAATTTAAATAAAAATTCATATGAATATGCATTGGATGTTTTAATAAAAGATGCTAATTCATTTAGTAGTATTCAACCAATTTTGACAAATGTTGACATTTCAAATTTTGATGAGAATAATATTGCACATTTAATTTCAAAATTATATAAGTTCAGTCAGAATGGAAAATTAGAGGATGATTTCCAATTTATTAATGTTATTGAATTAGCAAGGGATTTATATATAAAATCTCCATTTAAATCTTCTAGGGTTAATTCTTCATATCTTTTAGGTGAATCAATTGTTACACCAAATGAGACGTATGATAGGTATATATCAATGAATCAAAATTTCAAAGTGAGCCCATTGACTATCTCTTCATTGTTCTTCTCAATATCTAAGATGGTTGAAATGGGTGAATATGATGGTGTTAAATGGGGGGAAGAGACGCCTGTCGAATTTGCCTTTGAACAATATGATAAATTTGTATCTAAAGTATTCAATGATGGATTGATTTACCCTAATGATCATTTGCTATGGATTTATATTGATGTACTAAACCAATTTGATAGTAAAAATAGGTTGGTTAGCTTATTGGATACTTTAGTTGATTTAAAATATCCAATGAGTGAAAAACTATTTGAGAAATACCTAGCTGGGTTTGGTAGTTGGGATAAGGATGAGTTACTGAACTGTTTGAATACATACAATCGTGGGTTTGAAGAATTGATTAAACATTCCCATGGATTTGGGATGAGGGGAAATAAAAGCACGCTATCCAAAGTGAAGGCTAGAGGTCAGTTCAAGAAATTCGTAGATGGATTGGAACTGAACTGGGGGGTAATTGGTAAATGGAAGTGGAATGGGAAAGACTCGTGATAAATATATAGAAAAGAACTAGTTTAGATATGTATATATGTGCATGTGTATAGTTAATCGATTATGATGAAGTTTAAGGGTCCAATTCAGGGTTCTTTTGATAAGTGATATTTAATTCATTTTTTTGATTAGCATGTTCTACATCTTCTTCTTCGAAAGATTCTAAACCTTCCTCTTCAAGTGAACCCTTCCTCCATTTGAATCTTAACCACCAAATTCCTTGAGAGACAAACAATCCAATTTCCAAAGCCAAAATCACAACGTATAAAGACATTCCCATAGGGTCAAATACATCAACAAGCATACTAGCCATAGAAAATACAGCACCAGCAGAGTCCATTGCAAGAAAAACAAAGTTAATCCCTATAACACGACCATTTCTCTTTGCTAGTTCATAATATGGAGGAAATAACCCTAATGACAATACAACAGTTGCTATAATTCCAAACACCAAATCCGGGGATTCATTCCCACCAGCATATACAGGTTTGAGCCATATAACAAATCCGACTTCACAACCAACCCAAACTACAATAAACGCTGATATTAGCCAAATAATGTTTCTCACCCGGTACTGATATGGTGGATAATACATGCTCTGAACCCACGCAATCCCACAGAAGAAGCAGAACAGATGTGGCTGGATCTGGAAAATGAGGTAACTGTCCGCTATCATGAAGTAAATGGCCATAGGGATTGCCGAAAGACACCATAGGAACATGAATAATGGAGGAAACCCTTCGGAGTTCTTCCGTTTGTAGAGGAAGTAGATCTGCGGGATCAACTGCACACACCATAAGACAGTTCCTACAATTCCCAAAGCCGTTGCTGTAGAGTTTTCCACTGCCATAGATTAAGTTAATTAAGTTATATACAAATTGTAGGGATGATCAAGTAGTAATTAGAGATTTCAAATGTGATAAGTAAAGGTCTTGGACGCCAATTCTCTCTAAATCATCAAGCAGCAACAGCAGGTATTCATCGTTAGCACCGCTGTCTCCGTGAGCTATTTTTATAATAGAGGCTGTCTTTTCTGGGGCTTCAGGCCCAATAAAGGACTCGTTATCTTCTGTTCCAACATACACTACACATTTCACCAAATCAGACCCGTTGAATATCGGGTCTGAGGAATCATTCACATGAAATTCCACAATCTGCTTATCATAACCATCCTTCTCTCTGAAATCAAGATATTCAGAAGCTTCTTGGGCGTGTTCTGGAGGGATATAATAAACACATCCATTTACCTTCAGTTCATTACGGAGTTGATCTTCATTTTCAAAGAGCCTTTGTCGCTCCTCGTGAGAGAGATGTGCAAGTTCATACTGTGACACATCTTCTTGGAACTTCTCATTGCATGCAATACTCTCTGATGGGATTATAGTAACAACTCTACCTTTAAATTCAGGTGTCCCCCGATTATCATAACTGGATTGCCAGAAGCGACGTACAAATCCCGTTGAGTGTCCATCAAATCTTCTGAAAGCCTTGTGGATCTCCAAATGGTGAAGTGGCGGTTTGAAAAGCAAAGACCCGTAGCCAAACAGCCAAATTCCAGTATCTTGAGTCATTATAACAAAAGAAAGAATGAATCGAATATATATTGTAAATATATAGATCTATCTAAATCTAAACACCTTTATTCATCTAAGGACCCCAATCTCTGTCCTTCTCCTTTAAAAGACTGTAAAACTTTAGAAGCTGGTTCACTGCGTGTCTTTGCTGGAAAAACAACGAATCCAGAACGGTTAAATCCAGCTGCATTGTAATCAACGCCTGTTATACGAATTACAATCGCTTTCAACCAATTTGGAGCAGTCAAACTCCCCGTGGAGTAAAACCAAACGTTAGTTAATGAATTAACTGTCCCCAATCTATTAGAGGATCCATCTTTTGGGGGTTCAACGCCAGTAATAACCTGGACTAATGGACCCAATGATTTTGTTTCAATGCAATTGTAAACATAAGCTGCAAATGTCCCCACCAATGCCAATACAAAGGAAGGTGTCCCGTCAACAATTAACCGGAATCCAAGTGAAACTGCTGGTAACAGCGAAGCCTTGATTGGCATGAAATAGAAATTAACCTCTTGATTGTAGTTCAGTACAGACCATGTATATGTCAATGCAGAAAGTAAAGCTGGGTTCAAAGAATACAGAGGTGGAAATCCCATATATGCAATGACAAGCATAATTGGAAGTATAATCAAATGATAATATAGATAATCGGGTAAGTTCTTTCTGAACTTAACCTCTTCAACACCCTTGGAGAATGAATATAGCATATATATCTCCATCATTCCCTGCATTGGTTGTGAATTAGGTACCAAAAACCCAGTGAGAAGTCTATGGAACTCCCATTTTCTCGTCACCATGCTAAAATCCGGACAGAACTCTGATATACTCACCACTTGAAGAGCATTGAGCCCTGCCATAACAACAGCTGTTAATGTGACTGTTCTTGTAACGGGAGGAATTGAGCTTATGAACTGCCCAAGCTCTGACATTGTTTTAAGAAATAGTTATAATTATTAAGAAGAAAGATGTGGCAAGTCTCATCATGCTTTTATCATGTATATTATTGATATCAATATATAATGGCATTTGCAGTAACCACTGCCATTTTATTTGTTGGATGCTGTTTAATACTTTCACAGTGGTATTTCACCCAACTTTCCACTGGTTTCTATCATCCCGTTGGTCAATCTGACGTTTGTGAAGATTACACTTCTTATTCACAAAGAAGACATCCACCTTTTTCAAATGGCCCACTTCATTTACCATCACAAAGACCTCCCAAACATTGTCGTAAGTTCCGTTCTCAAGTTGTAGATGATTTTATTGTAGATTTACAATCAAAGATTCAAGATGATGATTTAGGTAAATTAATAGAGAATACCCTTCCTAATACATTGGACACTGCTATTTTATGGTTTAATAACGATACTGCTTCCCCAAGAACATTTATTAGTACTGGTGATATCCATGCTGAATGGCTTAGGGATTCTTCAAGACAATTATCTGTTTATATGAAATTCATCGATAAGGACCCTAATTTATCTTTGATGATAAAGGGAGCAATTCTCCAACAGGCTGAGTTTATCCAATTGGCACCATATTGTAATGCATTCCATGCACCTGAAAAGTCCAAGGTTGAGAGAAAACCTTCTTCAATTGATGATGTTTTCCCAATCCCTGATTGGGATCAAGTTTATGAATGTAAATGGGAATTGGATTCATTAGGATCCTTTTTGGAGTTATCTAATGAATACATTGAGAATTCTCATGATTGGAGTTTAGTGAAGGATAAAGTTTGGTTAAATGCTGTTGAAACTGTTTTAAATGTTTTAGAAAGGCAATCACAGCCAACGTTTGATTCAAATGGATCCCTTTCACCTTTTACATATACGTTTAAAAGGGAAACGAAAATAGGAACGGAGACACTACCATTAGATGGGTCTGGAAATCCTGTAAATGGTGGAACGGGGTTAATCAGATCAGCCTTCAGGCCATCTGATGATTCAAATATATACCAGTTGTTTGTTCCAGCAAATGCCCAGATGTTATGTCAATTAAGGAAAATCGGAAGTTCTCTTCCAAAGGAAATGGGAAAGAGAGCATTAGTGATTTTAAATGGGATTGAAAGTGGTTTACAAACTCATGCAATTATTAACCACCCAATTTTTGGGAAAGTATATGCTTATGAAATAGATGGTTTTGGTGGACAGAATATCATGGATGATGCAAATATCCCTTCATTATTATCATTACCTGATTTTGGGTATGGAACAATCCATGATGAAATTTATCAAAACACTCGTAAGATGGTCCTTTCCAAGAAAGGGAACCCATATTACCTTCAGGGTGAACATTTTAGCGGAGTTGGAGGGCCCCATGTTGGGTTGAAACGTGCTTGGCCAATGTCGTTATTAATACAAATTAGGACAAGTGAAGATGACGATGAAATAAAAGAGCTTTTGAAGCTGTTAAAAACATCTACTGGCGGTTTGGGGTTAATGCATGAAGGTATTAATGTTGATGTGATTAATGGCGATGATTACACTCGTAGTTGGTTCAGTTGGTGTAACAGTGAATTTGGGAAGACAATACTTGATTTGCTTGAGAGGAAACCCCATTTGGTTATATAAAGTCTCCTCATTACAATGGAACCACCCTGGAAAGACCAACTCCGATCGCATCATGTTATTTCATATATACATTTATATAAACCTCCATGTTTGGTTCATGAGCTAAAAGCAAGGAACGCGCATTTCAATGGAGTTGATTTGTATTCTCTCTCCTTTATCAAGATGTCATTCAAGAAGGTCCCTCTCTATTCGCTTTCCGGGTTACGTAACGAAGCCGACGAACATCTTCATGAAGTAATGCAGAGTCTGGGCTTTGAAGAGTCATTCGCAGTTTCAGACATCAAGTTGGTGCTGGGATACATATCTGTTGGATTAGCTGGATTGTTGTACTGGGCAGAAAAGAAGTACAAGAACGATTTCAATAATGTGGAATACGTCACAATGACTGTTAACTTAGTGATGGGGTATTTCCTCATTCAGGGAGGGCTTTTCCTTTACGACAAGTTAATTGTTGAAAAGGCTAAATATGTTGGATACAAAAAGGGAAAGAAGATGATTGTTAGCACATGGACTGATGATATTAATCAAACTATTCCTCATTATTGTATTGAGTTGGATTATGATGGATATGAAAAGACAATCGAAAAGGAAATTGGATGTTTCTTTTATGATGATGGATTCTTAAACATTGAAGAATTAACTTCAACAATATCTAAAGTAATGGACGCTGTTGATAAATCTAAATAATGGATGGCATGAGTCTCTTTCTCCCTATCTATATATATAATGTATAAACTAATTATCTATGCCACTAATGGATCGTAAAAATTTTTGAATTATGAATGGTAATATTTTAACAATTGGTAAGAATCTACCATACATTGGATAAACAAATTCACCATTTAAACTTGAATCTACAATTTCCCCAATTCGCTGTGCAAGTTTCCTGGATTGAATTATCGGTGCTAACATCTGATTTACCTGTTTATCCTCAAACATTCTTGTATTTAATTGTCCAGGTATTATTGTTGAAATTGAAACTAAGTCAGGGTTAATTTCCTGTCTTAGAGAATCAAGACAATTGAAAAAGGCTGATTTAGTCCCACTGTAAATCCCTAAATTTTTTGGAGCTAAAAACCCTAACACTGAACTTATACCAATGATATGAGTGTACAATTGAGATTTTATCCTCTTTGAAAGAATATATTGGATTAGGGCAATTTGATTTACCCAATTGACATTTATAACCTTTGAAAAATGAGATTGTGTTGTGTTAAGTAAATCAGTATTCTGTCTAATACCAGCGTTACATATCACAATACCAATTTCATTTAATGAGACTTCTCTTTCAATGTCTCTAAATAAATCTTGAATGTTATTACTTTCAGAGAAATCATAATGAATGTAAATGGAGTTTTCAGGCTTAAATTCAGGTTCTTCAATATCAATTATAATGATTTGACCAATATCAAGTTTATCATGAAATTCAGTCACAATATCTTTTCCTAATCCATGGGATCCACCCGTTATTAATAAAGATTTCTTTAAATGTGTCTTTACTGGGCCCTGTTTCACTTTAATGTTCATGTACCTTATTATCCACAGAATTGATATTATATACTTGTATCTGATATTTAAGAGCCACATGAACAGTGGATTGAAAAATGTCAATAAAAGAATGTATATAAGACCATCTAAATTGAAAAAATCATTAGTAAGTGGAGAATTGGGGACTAAACATCGTTGTATAAACAGCCACACAATTTTATAGCTGGAATGTCTTAACATTTTGAAATTCTTGATTTTTCACTTAGAGAAAGTGAAAAATTTAACATTATACAGTTTTAAAGAGAAAGAAGATACAAAAATTCATTATGAATTCTTATTAACGGATTTGTTAATATTGACACCGTTCAATTTACTTTGATGGCTTTGATTTGGAACGAACTTCTTCACCATACGAATTTCATCAATGGAATACCCAGGGATTCTGATATTCCATGTCCTTTCAAGTGGTAATTGGATATCTCTAACATCCAAATTGTCACTATGACGATGTCTTGCCAATCTGGCAGCAAATGTGGTCACATTTTGTACAAATTCATCAGCTAAATCCAATAACAGGTCCTCCACATCACCATCAATCCCTAAATCAATATCCCCCTTTTCTGCCGCCACTGATGCAACTAATTCTTTTAGTTTCCTCTTATTCAAAACTTGCTCTCCATCATAATTAAATGGTTGTCCCTTGGACATGGGAGGCATTGTTAAACCAGGAGCATAAATCGCATTCCCACCTAACATTGATGCCCTATTATTAATCCTAGAATTATTAAAATCGTTACTGTTTATCCTTAAACTATCAGGGATATTCATATTATCGAATTTAGATTTATCATCAAGTAAACTGGACATATTTCCAGTTGTACTGGATCGAGTGAAACTAGAAGGACCTTCGTCTAGTTTCTGCTTCTTCATCTGCTGGTCCATACCATCAGGTTGTTGTATTGAATTTGCAGATCTTGTCCTGTTGATTATATTAGTTGATCCTGGGGATTGGATTGGGGAACCTCCATTAGGTGAACCTGCAGAAGATTGTTGTGATGCTATTTTCAATTGTGTTGCAATTTGCTGTGTCACCTTCTTACAATTCTCTATGCGCATAACCATTTCCTTTTCCTTTTCAGCATAATAAGCAACGGTTTTGGCATCTAGGTCAGGTTCGTTTTTCCGCTGTTGGATAATGACCAAACTAGACTTGAACTTCTCAGCCATTTGCATCACCTGCTGGTATTTACTCAGGATTTCCTGTTTCTTTAAATGGAGTTGCTGTTGGGAGTTCATTGACTGGAGCTGTTCCTGTTTGATTTCTCCTCCCTGAGGGGTTTTGGACATTGGAATCTGTTGTTGCTGTTGTTGTTGCTGTTGTTGTTGTGCCTGTTTCTGTTTCTTGGAGTACGTGTAGAGGATGTTCCTGATCTTCTCTGCTTTCTGCATGTGCGACTGGCCCACGGGCGTATCGAGCCCAGCTGCTTCGGCCGCTTTCTTTTCCACGGCGTACTGGTTGAGGAGCTGTCTGGCCTGGTTCGGCGCCAAGTTGATCGCGCGGTTGGTTTGTTGGTCTGCCATTTGCGGGGGTCGTTAATAAGAGAATGTGTTGTTGTTGATGGGCTGAAATTTTTGGGGTTTTTGATTAATGACATTTTGTTTTAAAGGAAATTGTATTTTACCTATTTTTAAAGGTCTCCACATTGGAATTTTGTATTGGGAATGTCATTTTTGGAATCACCGTCTTCAATTGAGGCATTAAGCGAAAAGTCCCGGGAATTATTGGGGAAAGTGGACTCATACGTGCTGGATTTTAACATTTTCTTATTCAAGGGGATAAATGAAACACACACGAGGGAAAATGACAAGCTTCTCGCTTTCATTAACCAACTAATGGCATCTATCCCATTAGAATATAAAACTAAGATCTTCAATCCCATTGAAAATGATAAAGTTAATTTAACAACAACTTCTAAACTGCAATTGAGACTTTTAGAACTCTTAATTCATGAAAGACATCGTAGAGATATTGAAACTATCAATTCCCAACTAGGTGGGAAACTTAAATACATTCCCCTTCAACACCCACAAAAATACGAAATCAAGTCCCCATTTTATTTAACTTTTAAGCAATCAAACGATGAATATGAGAATCAATTTTATAAATTGGCTTTATTACAATCTTTAGAGTATGATTTTGAGCATGATTTGAATGAAGCAGATGATTATCAAAATGATGATGATTTAGTAAAGGAGTTTTGTACTGATTCAATTTTGGAATTTCAATTAAAGGATGCAAAGAAAGAATCGGATATAATGGATAGTGAATTAATTAAGGTTTTAATCCCATTAGCATCTCAAGTTATTCTTATGGAGGGTGATGAAGAAAATGTCCAAACTTAAAAGGTTAAAAAATTACATTTATATATTTTTAAATATAAAGAATCTAATGTACACTTCTTCTCTTTCTAACTTTAACAATGGTATCACATATGAAATCTTTTAAATCGTGTGGATTTTTAAATGTCAAGGTTACTTTACCTGATTGACTATTTAATAATTTCATATCATACCCAATAAAACACCCAATTAAAGATCCCTTTTTAGAAGTATCCTCATCTAACTGATAAATTTCACAACTATCCTTACCTGATATGAACAATACCTTGTCATCTATATTAAAAGATGCATCATAACATTGAGTTCCAAACCAAATAATATGGGGTGAACTTAATTTATATTTCCCCATTGATGATTTAAACCTTGCAGCAAATTTTGAATAAACAACTAAAGTTTCAGAAATATCCAATTTCTTATTGGGGGATTTGAAAACTTTAACAGGGGTTTCATTTTTTAATATATCTTTAACATCAAAAGAAGTCAATGGTTTAAATCTAAATTCATTTAAATTTGAAATACACCAATTTGCTTCTTCATCAATAACATGACCAATCCCAAAATTATTTGCATACACAGGTTGTAAATTGATAATTTTATTATTAGTTTTAAATTGTTTCCAAATTGAACCCATTGCTGAAATATCCAAATAATTAACAAGTCTATCCTCCCAAGTGAATAAAAATGTACTACCAGTACCTAAACTATCAGCTTGAAACCCAATTGAAAATCCATTCACATTATTTAAATGTTGATCCTTTGATGGTCTAACTTGATCAATGGATTGTTCATAATAATCATTATAAATTTTCTCAATTGGAATTTCATAAACACTTGTTCCAGCTAATGCAAACAATGATTCATCATTAATGGTCATGGATTTAACATTGTTTAAATTGTAGAGTAATTTCCATGACTTTGGTGAATTCACTAATCCTAGGTATAACCCATTTGTTGTACCAAGGATACAATACCTCTGGTAATGACCAGAAAAATCACGTCTATTAAAATATTCAATTGATAATGGTGAAGCAGATATATTAAATGTACCTTCACCATCTTCATCATGATCTCTAAAACTATTGAACTTGGATAATTTGGAAATTGGGTCAAATTCATATGGGATTGGATCCACATGTTGTTGAATTGGAAAAGAATTTCTAGAAATGAATGTCCTTTCATTAACTAATTTAAAAGTGTACACTTTATTTAACCTTTTCCAAAGGTTATTAATCATTTCTTTAATCAATTTAACAAATTTATCTAGTATTGTAGAAGTAAAATCATTCTGTTTCCTAAATTGATAAATGGTACCACTACCATTATCTAAAACCTTTAGAATTTTATGTGAACCATCATCAATATATTCCAAATGTATATATTGTAATGGAATTGGTCTACTTGATAAAATAAATCCTTCTTTATCTTTTAAATTTAGAGGATTAGGTTTTATTTTCAATGGGACTAAGAAATTATCAAATAAAACTAATTTTGAATCAACCCAAGATAATTTTGTCTTCATCTCAACAGAAATTGGGTCTTTTGTTATTCTTTTTGGATTGAACATATCAATCATTTCCATGTATGAATAATGAATATCTGTTTTATACGATAATTTTTCATTAAATGAAATTTTCTTTTCTAAATCAGATGTTGAATCACTGATATTGTTGATTTCCTTAATAAGGGATTCAACTTGTTCGGCATAATTAGATAAATATAAATCATTCATTTCATCATAAATTGATTTTAATCTTCCAAATAATAATTGTACAGATGTGAATAATTTAATAAAATATGAATTGAACAATTCATTTGGGGAGACGGCGGATCTATTTTGGAAATCTGGGTCTAAATTTGATATTTCATTAATCCATTTTTTACGTTCTGGTGATGATGTTAATTGAGTTAAATACATGATACTTCCTGAAATATAACTATATTTACTTTTCAGTAATTTAAACCAATTCCTTAAAAGTTTCATAACTTCTATATCAGAAACAATAAAATTATTATCATATAATGGTTTCAATTTGGTTGTTATAAGTTTGTTTAGGAAATTGTAAAATTCCATTAAAATGCCAAAAGTTTTATCATAATCAGATTGAAGAAAATTTATTTGTTTCCCATTAAGTTTGAATTGTGTACCATAAACATTAACAAGTCTATTCAAATTGAATTTAATTTTCCTTAAATGAAGGAAAACTTCAAAAATTGTATTTTGTTTTTCAAATTCTAATTTATTCCACTCTTTAAAAGTCTTACCTTCTTCCGGTGATAAATTCCAAAATTCAACATAACCAAGATTATTAAATTCATCCATTGAATGGGTATTTTCCTTTGGTCTTGAATTTATAATGATTTGCATTTCCAATGGGATATTGAGTTTAGTAGCCCTTTTCGGGCTTCTCCTTGTTGGACTTGACGATTCCGATATCGTTTGGTTAAATATATCATTAAAAACTGGTGATGTTGAAGGTTCGTATTCATTTTGAGATTCAAATATAATTGGGGAATGAATATTAAGTTCAGAAAAGGTTGATATTTCTGAATTTAACGTGGTTGATCTTTGTAAATTTGGGTCCAATGATCTCAATCTCTTCAGTGGGGAAAGATCTGGAATATTAGAATCGGCCATTGGGACAATCCCGGGCCCTGTTTGTTCACCTAGTCTCCTATTTAAATTAAATGGGGATGCAGATGGGGATTGAAACGGTGAGTCCAATGTTGAAAAAGAAGAGTCGAATACCAATGGAGCAGAAGGCGATTGGTTCAATGGGGGTTTCCTATGTGGGGAGGTGTTTTCTCCCGTTGGGGTTCGCAATAATTGCCTGTAACGTTGTTGGTAAGCTGATTGAGTCGGAGAAAGGTCCGGAAGCGACCGTTGAGGGGAGCTTTTCCCCTGTGAACGCAGATGGGAAAAGTACTGACTCTGCTTTGCATTGGGCGACGCGTTTGGAGTCGTCTGTGACTCCAAATTCATTTGCAAAACGCGTTAATTGTGAAATGGAGAAAACAAAAACATAACAAAAAAAAATGAAAACAAAACAAATCCAAAATTTAAATCCAAAATGAAAATAATAAAAAAAAAGAAACGAAAAATTAATTTTTCAAGTCAAAAACTTTTTTAATATAAAAGAAAAGAAATTCCCAGATTTTTCCGTTTTTTTTTCAAGTCACTTTTCTTTTCCTGGCAAACCTTTTTCTGCCCCATTTCTAAAATGTCATTACAAAATTGCAACAACGCCCTTCAATTTTTGCAAAAGTATGCTACCAAAGACGGTTTGTCAGTCCAGGAATTGATGGATTCCAGACAAAACGGTGGGTTGACTTACAATGATTTCCTTGTTTTGCCAGGTAAAATCGACTTCCCTGCTAATGTTGTCTCTCTTGAGTCCAAATTGACCAAGAAGATTACCCTTAACACTCCATTCGTCTCATCCCCAATGGACACTGTCACCGAATCTGAAATGGCCATTAACATGGCTTTACTCGGTGGTATTGGTATCATCCACCATAACTGTACTGCTGAAGACCAAGCTGCTATGGTTAAGAAGGTTAAGAAATACGAAAACGGGTTCATTAACGACCCTGTTGTCATCTCACCTTCTGTCACCGTTGCTGAAATTAAGCAAATGAGTCAGCATTTAGGTTTCACTTCCTTCCCTGTTACTGAATCTGGTAAGATTGGTGGTAAATTAGTTGGTATCATCACCTCTAGAGATATCCAATTCCACGATGTTGACTCAGATGCCGTTTCTGTTATTATGACTAAAGATTTAGTTACTGCCGAACATGGTGTTTCTTTATCTGAAGGTAACGATATCTTAAGAAAGTCAAAGAAGGGTAAGTTACCAATCATTGATGAAAGTGGTAATTTGGTTTCCATGTTATCAAGAACTGATTTACAAAAGAATCATGATTTCCCTCTTGCTTCTAAATCTGCCACCTCAAAGCAATTGTTATGTGGTGCTGCTATTGGTACTATCCCAGCTGATAGAGAAAGATTGGCTAAATTAGTTGAAGCCGGTTTAGATGTTGTCGTTATTGACTCTTCCCAAGGTAACTCCGTTTTCCAACTGGAAATGGTCCAATGGATTAAGAAAACCTTTACTGAATTACAAGTTATTGCTGGTAATGTTGTTACAAGAGAACAAGCTGCTTCCCTTATTGAAGCAGGTGCTGATGGTTTAAGAATCGGTATGGGTTCAGGTTCTATCTGTATCACTCAAGAAGTTATGGCTTGTGGTAGACCACAAGGTACCGCTGTTTTTAATGTAACTGAATTCTCTAACCAATTTGGTGTCCCATGTATTGCTGATGGTGGTGTTCAAAATATTGGTCATGTTACCAAAGCCGTGGCCCTTGGTGCTTCATGTGTTATGATGGGTGGTATGCTTGCTGGTACTACTGAAGCTCCTGGTGACTACTTCTACAGAGATGGTCAAAGATTAAAGACTTACAGAGGTATGGGTTCAATTGATGCCATGCAAAAGACTGACACTAATGCCAATGCTTCAACTTCAAGATATTTCTCTGAAGGTGATAAGGTTTTAGTTGCTCAAGGTGTTTCAGGTTCCGTTTTAGACAAGGGTTCAATTACCAAATTCCTTCCATACTTGTACAATGGTTTACAACATTCATGTCAAGATATTGGTGTTAAGTCTGTTTCTGCTTTAAGAGAATCTGTTAATTCTGGTGAAGTTAGATTCGAATTGAGAACTCCATCTGCTCAATTAGAAGGTGGTGTCCAAAACTTGTTCTCTTACGAAAAGAAGCTTCACAATTAAGTTTAGCTATCAAGAATGCCATTTTATAGTTATTTTTTCTACGACATTGAATACATAATATACATATAATAAATTTCTATTTATTTTAATATAATCAAACAAACAAAGTCATTTGTATCTTTATTTATTCGATAATGTTAATAATGTTAATAATATTAAGTAATAATTATCAATCGTAGTCTTTAAGATATTAATCAAAGGTAATTTTTGTATGTATAGATATAGAAAGAGTATTTAAAAACTTAAACGGTTTCCAAAACAACATCCTTGAAACCGGATGAGACCTTCTTTCCCTTAGCATCAACGGAACCTTCACCGTGTAAAGCCAATAAGTTACCTAATTCGAATTTTGGTTGCTTCAATAACTTAACCTTTCTAACGTGAACGTTTTGCAATGGCAAGATTGACTTGGTGGCATTAGAGATTTCGTTACCAATAGATTCTGGAATCAACTTGGCGGTTAATTGAGTCAAGGTTGATTCAGAAGCTTCCTTGGCCATAATTTCCATCATAACCTTTCTAACTTCTCTCAATTTGGATGACTTAGCGTAAGTTGACTTCTTAATTTGGTTTGGTTGTCTCTTGGTGAAAGCAATAGCGAAAATTCTAACAACATAATCATCAGAGGTCTTAACGGTAACGGAAGCTTCAACAAGGGATTGCCACTTTCTAACAAGGGACTTTAACTTATCAGTGGTGAAATCCATACCGTGGAAGTTAGTTAAAAGGTTCTTACCTTGAACTTCATCAACTCTTAACTTAATCTTCTTGTGAGCGTGATCTTCTGAACCTTGTAAATCAGCAAGATTAACTTCAAAGACTCTACCCTTTAAACCATCAGCGGCGTTCTTTAAACCAGTGGACTTGTTAATTAAAGTTTGACCAACATTTCTGTTTTCAAAAGTGGTTGGGGCCTTAATGTCGTACCATTCCTTCTTGGTGAATGGGTCAACAACTCTCTTCTTGATTCCCTTCTTACCCTTTGACAATCTCTTATTCTTACCAATGGCCATGATTAATTATAAACTTTGATTGGAATTAAGATAATTAAAGTGAAAGTTCTAGTTGTGAAAATTTTTGGTTTGGTATGGAAGTTTGAAAAATTACAAGAGCGATTTCCTAATTGAGAAATTATTTGTGACTGCTTTTTGCTGCTTACGTCACACCCGAAAACCAAATCAAACCCTTTACAATTTCACGTGACAATTGCGTGACCTGTTGAGGGCTTTGATGTTGAAAAGGTAAACAAATAAACTCTCTAAATACTATTTTATAACTAATCATATATCCTCCCAATGGACAAACCCACAAACTCAGTAACATTAAAAGTGGCTCTTGTGGGAGATGCCCAAGTTGGTAAAACTTCCCTAATGGTGAAATATGTTGAAAATTGCTTTGATGAAGCTTATACGCAAACTTTAGGTGTCAACTTCATGGAGAGGACAATATCAATAAGGAATACTGATATAACTTTTACAATTTGGGATCTAGGAGGTGAAAGGGAATTTACTAATATGTTACCTTTGGTTGCAAATGATGCAGTTGCCGTATTATTCATGTTTGATCTTTCAAGAAAATCAACTTTGAATTCTATTAAAGATTGGTATAGACAATCAAGAGGATTTAATAAAACTGCAATCCCGTTTCTGGTTGGTACTAAATATGACTTATTCATTGACCTACCCGATTTGGAGCAGGAGGAAATCACAAGACAGGCAATGAAATATGCAAAGGCAATGAATGCTCCATTAATATTCTCATCAACTTCAGTTTCAATTAATATTCAAAAAATATTCAAAATTGTTATAAGTAAGGCTTTCGATTTAAAATTGAAAATCCCTGAAATTGTAAATACTGGTGAACCAATTTTACTATATCAAGACAATTAATTATTATTACTATTACCGTTTGTACTAGTACTACTTATATACCCTCCATATTTTGAAACTAATTCTTCTATTAATGGATCCTTTTTAAAGCATGTTAAAATTTCATCATCACTAACATTTAATCTTAATAATCTACTTCTCTCTGTTTTAACTTGTTGCATGGCTAATATACCCGCTTCTTCAAATTCATTTAAGATATATGAAAACCCATTTACTCTAAATTTGGTTGTTGGCCCATTTATACTCGACCCGTACATTGTCTCAATAAAGTCCATATCCTCTTCCTTTAACTTTCCTTTCAATGATCCAAATAATAAAACTTCAAATTGTACATTCAATTCATCAATCATATGTCCAATTGGTATTTCTGCTACACCTAACCTTTTTTTACTAATTAACAATGTTGCTAAAACCATCTTACTCATAAATGGTAAAGAATATAAATAATTTGTTATTGGAGATGAAGCAGTTTCATTAACTGCCTTCATAATATGCATGATTGTAACTGTATATTTTCCATCTAATTGTTTCCTTTCCTTTTTTGATTTATTTAAATACTCCATTTCTGCAATTTCAACAGCTCTGATACAAATCATTAATGATCTTCTTGCATCACCACTAACAGATGCAACTTTACGTGAAGCAAATTCAATTGCATCATTTGCTATAATTAATTTATTATTGGATTTACTCAAATTCTCTAACCTGTGTCTAATAATTTTAGCCAATTCATCATAAGTATAAGTAGGAAATGAAACTCTATTTAAACCTAATCGTGATGCAATTTTATTAGATACGAGTCTTTCTGGTAAATCCATTGTATTTGCAACAGCAATAACAATCAATTTGGATGTTTCAATTGTTGGCCAATTGGAGAAATTATATATTACAGTTTGATTCTTTGTAAGGATTTGATCTAATTCATCCAATAAAACAACCAATGGTAATCTCTCTGATGAATTTTCATTTGATTCAAAATGTGATTGTAAATATGTTAGAGCTGTATTTGCAGAAGCTTTCTTACCTGAAATTTTCTTCCAAAGAGCTTCATATGATGATTGGGGAGATACTAACTTTAAACCATTGATTTCGACATAATTAAACAATACTTTACCGTTATTTTCAACTTGTAATTTTGCTGATAATTGTTTTATAACTTCTCTAATTGTTGCAGTTTTACCAACACCTGGTGTCCCACTAACGTATATAAATTTACCCTGTTGAGATGTAACAGATGAATGAATTTCATGGTACAATTTATGGAATTGTGCTTCACGACATGGTAATGATTGAACTTCAGCACCTGTACCTAAAATCTTTTTAGCCTTAATCAAAACTTCTTGTGTTGATTCCCCTTCTCTATTTTGATCCGTAGAAACATCCAATCTCCTTGAAACTGTAGGTAATTGAGGTAACTTCTCTTTCTTTACTTTACTATTAATCTTATTAGGTGATTTTTTCCTTCTCTTTGTTGGTGCTTCATATAATTCGTCATCAATAATATCTTCAAGCTCCGATCCAGAAGAATCTGATGCTGAATTATAATCTGATGATGAATACGAATAAGTGTCTTCTAGATCTTCGTCATCATCTCCAAGAATTTGCATTTTAACTTTATTTATAACATTCTTTCTTGGTGAATGGTCAACCATGTTAGAAGATTCGTCGACGTTTCTTTTTCTTCCTGATTTTCTCGTCGTTGTTACAGATGCAACTGTTGCTTTTCTTAAATGATTAATGGATTCGCTTTTATTTTCAATGAACATTGACACAAATTCATTAAAATCAATTATATCAGTAAAATAATTCCCAATGCTATCAGAGAATCTCCTACAAATGAAAGTTGAATCCATATTTGACTCATCTAGAACAATTTTCTGAAAACAATCTTGATTTAAAACCCTACATGTTTGTAATATATCATTTAGATCAACTGACATCATTTCAGGTGTCAAATAAACTTCATTTGTTTCAAATTTTAGATCATCAATTTGTGAATCGGGGATATCTTCCTTGGGAATTGAACTTCTCCTTAACATATTAAACGCCATTATTGTTAACTTATCCAAATCCAATGTGATATCTTTCACCATTGAGATCTGAGGTTGGTTATTTGATCCATATAATATAAAATCTCCCTCTTTAACTTCCAAACCATCCAATTCCCTGCGCAAAACCGGTGAAGTCCTCAACACACTTTTTCTAGTTAATCGGGAACTGTCTGTTTCCCTTCCATCAATGGAAAGTTCCCAGCCATGGAACTGCATCGATGATGCCATTGCAAATCAGCTGCCAAATTATATAGAAAAAAAAAATATCAGATTGTTGGAATCTATATTATCATCTTCTTCATATTGAAATAATGGGAGTGATCAAATATGCGAATGATCTTTCCAAATTCATGAAACGTCCCTTTGTCAATCTTAATAACAGGGCGAAAATATTGTTTGCTTTGCGGTTCTTTTCATCTCTGATTTTATTTATTACATTGGCTACATTACTTAGTACAAAATTCCGAGGTAACTACATGTACATAGCCCGTATTGATTGTAAAAGACAGGATTTGGCGAATGGTTTATTTTCTGCTTTACAGACAAATTTCAAAATCTCTAATACACTTGTTACTACATCTGAAATTAAATTATTGGCCCAGTATACAGAAAATAAGGTAAGGGACACACCAGAGGTAATATACGCTCATTTAGAATATTCATGTTACAAACAGTTTGACACTATAAGTGGATTTTCCTTTAATGGATATGAATATGATTTTGATGAATCTGATAATGATGGGGACTATAACAACCAGAAAAACAATACCCATACTATAACATGTGAAATTCCCAGTTCTCATTATACTTTAGATTACAGAAAGGAGTTATCTCAGATTGGGTTAAATATCATATTGGCATATGCATATGACGCTGATTTTTCATTTGTCAATCAACAAAATAGATTCTCAAATAATGTTGTTTATAAACCAAGTATAGGCTATGAAAATAGCATGGTACAGAGAAGAAAACAAAGCAAGATTTGTTTAGCATTCTTAAAGATTTCATTAGCATTAAATGCTTTAATGACAGTAGGTTGTGTTGTATATTATGGTTTAAGACCTGATGGTGAAAAGGATGATTCTGGGTATTCATTCTTATGGAAAAATATTGTTGCAGGGTTTAGTTCATTTTTATTTATTTCTGTATTGACTGCATCACTTCCAATGCTTATCCTTGTGGTTCAAATGCAAAAAAGTGTCAAGGCAGAGTTATCAAGTTTTGGTATCAAATTGAAGTTAGGACCTGCATGGTTTGGTGTTTTATGGTTTTCTCTTGGGCTATCCTTTTTACTTTTCCTATTTTGGGGGGGTGTAATTTGGTGTAATAATGATGTTGATGATGCTTCAATAACTAAGAAAATTCGTAGCCGAGAAGATACCGATATTAATAATAACATCACAGATACTGAAAATGAAATTTCACCTTTGAGTACAGTTGGTAAATATGATAATGCTAATAGCAAAGCAGAGAGTTTCTGGAATAGTAATCCTGACCCATTTGTCAATTCTGAAAATTATATTCCCTTGGATGATTTTACCAGTATCAATTCCAACATAACTGATGATCATATTATAAGTAAATCTCCTATTGGGATGAAAACATTTTTTCATAGAGATGGAAGACATGACCATAAGTGAAAAATCTCGGAGTTCGGAGTTGAAGATGAAAATTCCATTTTGCCCTTTTCGAAAGGAATTGTTTTACAAACCAAAACCAATTGGCTAATTATTTGCATTAGGATCCTATACAGTGTTATCTTAAATGCCAATGATAAGAGCTTTTGATGGTAGTGATGATATGGAGGAACCAAAGGTAACTTTTTTTACGGATCCTGATGATCAATACAACTATAATAATTCCAGTCAGAACTCTGGAATTGGCCTTGCTTCAAGAAAAAAATTTGGTATTGGCAAGACTATTGTAGAAAATCCTTTTTCTGGAAAACCAGTGTTAGTCCCGGGGATAAATACAGGAATAATTAATTATAACAATCCATTTCAAAAGGTGAATAACAACAATGGGTTGTCTAAATCAAGATTTAGTTCAACAACTGATGATAGTAAGTTTCTGTCATCATCGGATTCAACAACATATGTTTCCCAGTCTTGTATTTCTGAAAAGGAAAGAAAATCCAGTTTATATTCAAAATCAAGTTTAAATGATGAGTATAAATCACCAACAAATTTAACTGAATCAAAGAGGTTAGAAAGTGCGAGGGCTCAATTAGTCATGAGATCGTATTATAAAACATTTAGGATTATGGCAATTATAACATTATTAATTTTTATTTGTCCCATTATGGCAACAGTTATGGAAATGACATGTGTTTCATCCTCAACGATATGTTTGCCAATGTATGAGATCCAAACATCAAAAAATTTGCCCTTTGAAAAGGAAGGGTATTGGATAACAAATATATTTGCAATGAGGGGAATTCAATCTTCAAAATTAACTAATAATAAGGAAAATATTTTGAATAATGGCTCTAAATTAATACAGAGCTTTTCTGAGAGGGTTTTAAATTCACCAATGAAATTGAATGTGATTTACAATAAGCTACAAAATATATTTGAAAATAAGGAAAGGGTAACTTTTAAAATTGGGCATTTAGGGTATTGTAAAAAAACAGAAACTGCTACATTCAGTAAAATATCATGTCATTCATTGTTTGAAAATGGATTTGATTTGTTTTCTGTTTTTATCAAGGATATATTTTATGAATTAAGTCTAGATGAGATTGAAGGCAATGCTGACTTTGTTTCTGATATATTCGTTGATTCATATAAAACATTCATTAATGATCAAATTGTAACAGATCTTAATTTTGATAAAATTATTCAATTTGTAAATTACAGTTCAATATTAAGTAAAGTTATGACATGGGTTTCATTAATTCAATTTGGGTTTGATTTTTTTTCATTAATTCTATGTTCGATTGTATTTTTTCATTTGAAGAATAAGACGACGTTGGAGGCAATTAAGATTATTAAGAGTTATGTTAGTAAATCATTGAGTCCTGTTGATCAAAATAAAAACACAACATCAAAATTGATTAATAGACTTTTAACTCTAGCAAATGCATCATTAGTTATTTCTTTGATATTGAAATTATCAGTTATAATGTATGAGATTAATTATATTCAAAAGATTGAAATATTAATGAATTTATTAAATTTTCAATTATTTGAAGGGATTAAATTAGTTTCTAGTGGAATGCTAATTGATATAATTAATTGTTCTTTACATTTGATGATTATAAGTTTTTTATCAATTGTAATAATTTTCAAGCCATGGGTTCTGAAGATTGTTATTTGAATTGAATTTGTATAGCTACACAATATTATATAATGAATTGTCTGGTTTTTCAGTAAATCTATAATCCCAAGATGAAATACATTCTAAATCAAAATTTTGAGTTATTGAACCATCGACAATTAAAGATAAAACCACACCAAACGCCTTTGACCAATTTGATTTTTGTACAAGGCCATCTTGATGAAAATTTGAAGATTGACCTAATTTATTGAATCCTGATTCATCGAATTTAACTTTTAAATGACAAAGGATAATGAATTGATTTGAATTTGGGATAACATGAGTATCAAAGGAGGTAACTTGATGTTGAGATTGAGGCAAGGACATCCAAACTTTTTGAAATTGATCACGAGAACCAAATGGTTCACCGTTTATTATTATACGTGGATTTTGATGTAATTGTGGTAAGATTAAATTAGGTTGAGATTGTTGATCAAGAGTTTTCAGTATGTGATCTAAGAATGGGGAGATTTGCTTTGTGGGGTCATTTACTTGGTTCATGATTAAATTGTTGTAAAGAAAATAGGGGGGGAGGAAAAAATATGGATTAGTTGATTGTATAAAATCTTGAGTTAATTAGTTAATATTTGTGGGAAAATGATGTAGTTCAAAGCTTTTTGATTGGAGAATGACATTTGGGAAGAAAGCAGATAATTTATAGAGTTTATTTCTAGCTTTTAAATTAGTTTTACTTGGATATATGTATATTTTAAATTGGGAATTAACCACTCAATGTTGAATAAATTTAAGTTTTAAAAATAGGGTAGATGAAAGAAAAAGACGTTAAATTGGGATTTTAACCCTGTCGATTTTACAATAATATAATAACACAGTTCACAAATAAAGGTTTAATGGTTTCAACTTTGAAAAAGGTTTCAAAGGATGTTTAATTTGAGACAACAGAGAAATATGACGTGGAGAGAAATAAATGAAAATAAAAATATTGAATAAATGAACAAATTTTCTACACTTATTTTTGAATAGTTGACAATTAAAATCGAATGTTTGGAGCGTTCAGAACCACATTTAATCCATTAAGTGGGTTACTATGGAAGAGGTCATGGAGACTTTCCCCAGCACAAAAATACAGACAAAGAAAGAGAATGCAGATGGTGGATTCGAATGTCGAGAACTTATTCCAAGGTTTAAAAGCCAATGGGATGGAATCCAAGAGGATTAATCATTTTATGACTGAAGTACCAAAAGAATCTGAAATGTTACCAAAGGATAAATACACTGTTTTTAACAAACATTCAAGAGGGTACAGGAAGGGTGCCCATTTTGTTCCAAAATGGACAAAATTGTCATTGAGAGACAACCCAGAGAACTTTTAAATTTACTTACATACTCTAATACTTGTTTATAGTTTTAAATATATATATATGGTAATGAAATTTACATATTATCCCAAATATAATTTGAAATGAAATAATCACTATAATTATCATCAATTTTCAAAGATATTAATCTATTTGTTGATTTATTAAGTATTGTAATTTGGGCTTTCTCAAGATCAACTTTTAAACCTAAACTATCAAATAATTTCATTTTTATTATCCTGGCCCTATCATTTATAACATTTGGGTTTGATTTATCTAAGGAGGAATTGGAGATATCTGGTAATGAAGAGAAAGATATCCTAAGTTGATTAAGATCAGTTTCTAATTCATCTAATTTCTTTAAATCGTGATTATAACTTAATTTTAATGTGTTTATTTCCATATTTAATGTTGTTAAAGATCTAGCAGTTTCGAATATTTCATTTTCTAATTGTATTATTGAAGATTTAGTTGTTTTAAAAGAGGAGGAATGTTTCAATGATTTTATACTTGCTTTAACATTATCTAATTGTTTTTTAAGATCATCAATTTTTAAATTGAAGGATTGTATCTTTTGATGTGAGGTGGAATCCATTTGTTTGAATTTTGATGAAATTATATTGATTTGATTTATGTCATGTTGTAGATCGAATAGGGTGAGTGTTTCACCAATTGCTGATGATAGGGATTCCATGCTTATGTAATCAAACTAAGAAGAGGAAGAAGAAGAAGAAGTTGATAATACAAATTATCAACAAATACAATTTTTAATACAGTAGACTATTATTATCATCATTACCAGGATCTCTTCGTTCTTTAATGTCACAGGATCCAAGAACACTTAAACTTGACAGGGAGATGAAAGTCAACACTCGCGAGCACATCAAAGGTTTGCCCGTTTGGATGTTGACTCCCAAGGAGGAAAAGGAGGTGTTGGACCAGTACGAGGTTGAAATCTGGCGTAAGTGTGATGCCTTTTCGTTGGCCTTTAAGAAGTGCGAGTCACAAGCCGGCGTGGGTGTATGGTTCAAATGCCGGAGTGAGTCCACTGCTTTGAAGGATTGCATTTACGGTCAACACACTCATGAAAGGGTTGATGAAATCAGAGACGAATTCATCAAGCGGAAGCGGGATTTGCTCAAAGCAGAGGGTAAACTCTAAATGGAGACTCACTCTACCCCCACAGCGTGTATATATCAACAACCCAATTGAGGGGAAAAAGAAACAGAGGGGAAAGGCCATGTCACAGAGGAAATATATATATTTGTGTATTTGTGTGTATATAAGTATAAACCCCTCCTTCCATTCCTGTCCCTGGCCCCACTCCTATTTTCTATGTAATAAACTCACAAACCACCCACCCACCTTTACTCTTACTCTTACTCTTACTATTATAACTACTATTACTATTACTATTACTATTACAAATGTCATTCGTAGATAGATGGCTTTATTCGTCCAAGACAGGACACAACGCAGGCACTCGAATGCTCAACACAGGTGATAACAAAACTACGCTGCAGAGCGTTCATGGCCAATTCCCAGAATCGGAATGGGCCACACAGAAGAAAACGGGTACTTCCCCAAATTTAAACAACGTCCCCTGGAGATACTACAAGGACGTTGAGAATTCACGTCGGGGGTCTTGTTCCTCAACTTCCAGCGTTGAAGAGGATCTTAACATTTGATTTTCTTCTTTCTTTCTGATACTTCTTTATACTTTATCACTTTATACTTTTTTCTTTAATTAGAATTGGTTCTTTGAACAAAGACTAACACTAACCTAAAATGCCAATAGGTAACACAAACAATGGAATAAACCCCCCGAAGATTGTTGTTTCCACTTTTTCAGATCAAAATTCATCCGAATCTTTATCTCATAATCAAGAAGGACTAGAAGGAGAAACAGAAGAAGAAGAAGAAGAAGATTTTGACGATTATCAGCAAAAACATTCAACTTCACATTTGATTCAAAGTCCCCCTCCAAAGAGGCGACGTAAATCTTTTGAAAAACCTCTTAATGATGACCCCGACATCATTTTCAACCCACGTTCACAACAAACTGATTCAATAATACCCTCCAAAAATGATTCAACTAGTAGACGTTCTTCAATATCAATTGCGGATTCAAGACACGTCTCCCTTGATTACAGTCAAAACCTTTCTTTCCTAACTGATGATGATGCTATCCCAAATGACGATGGTTCACGTTTATCCCCTTATCACAGTGGTAGTTCAGGAGGTTACCATGAAACAATCGAAGATAAATTACTCAATAGATGGGATAGATATATGGTTAAGAGGAAACAAGGTAAATTAAATTCAAGCAATAAACAGCAAACTAAACCAAAATTACAACTTGACATACCAATAAATTCAACTTCACCACCGAAATTATCACCAAATATTCTTCAATTACCCTCTCTTAATAATGATTCTAAAGTTTCTGTTAATAAAGTATTAGATGATGATTTAAATGATTTAGATTTTGCTTTGAATGATACTTTGAAAAGTGCTTTAGTTAGTTCAAAACCAAAATGGGAAACTAATTCTAAATTAAAGGATAGATTAAACCGTCAAAATGATTCAAATCTTTCCTTTCAAACTGGTAATGACTTAGAGCTGGGGTTATCAAAACCTTCAATAAAAGAATTTGATAATGATATAGAATTAACAACTTTTCAACCAAATGAACTAACTTTTCAATTACCTATGAATTCATCACAAATTTCAGATAACCAGTCAATCTCTTCTAAAAAGACTTCAAGTTCATTGAATTTCTTTTCATTACTTGATAGAGTCGCCAAGAATATTAATGCTGATGATGAAGATGACGATGATTTTGATGAAGATGATAATAATAATAATACTGATGATGATGAAGAAAGAGAAGGAGCAGAAGAAGAAGATGATGATAAAGAAAACCATAATCTTGTTAATCATCGTAATCCAAATGATAATCGAAACTCATTATTTTCAAATGATTTTAACGATTTAAGTTCATTAATTTCAGTAACAGGTAACCATTTAGATAATCAATCAACATCATCACATGTGAATCCATTTAATGATTCCAATGAAATAATAACACAACAGAAAACAAATACCCCAGTTGAAGAAATTAAACCACTATTTGGTAAATCTCTTGGAATATTTTCCCCCAAATCTTATATAAGGAAACTATCATACAGGATACTTACAAATTTTGCATTTCAAACATTTATTTCAATTTTATTAGTTATTCAACTTAGTCTTATATCAGTAATGCAATCTAATTCAACTGGTGGGTATAGCGAAACTAAAGAATATTCAAAATATGATTGGGCTTTATTTTCATTTTATTTAGTTTATACATTTGATTCAATTTTAAAAATAATTTCATTTGGTTTATTTGATGATTCTCAATTATTTAGAGAAATGAAAATTGAAAGGTATCAAAATTTATTAGAAAGGTATTACCATGGGGTAAGTCATTCATTTAAAATGGGTGAAGTTTTAAACCCAAAATCATTTATTAATGCAATTAAAAGCCATTCTAAATATTTTAAATCTTCATCTAAAAATATTGATAGTGATACCAATTCACTTAAAGAAGATGAAAATGGTTTAAGAGAAGAATTATTAAAGGATTATAAATGGAGTTCAAATAAAAATAAAAAAGGCCACCCACGTAGGGCATTTTTAAATAATGATTGGAATAGGGTTGACTTTGTTTCAATTTTAGCATTTTGGATTTCCTTTATAATGTCAATGAATTCAGGTGTTGATGCTGGCAAATATCAAATTTTCAGATCTTTAATGTGTTTAAAAATGCTTAGAATTTTAAATTATAGTAGTTCTTCAAGATTGTTTTTGAAAGGGATTAAAAATGCCATTTTTCAAAGTAGGAAAGTTATTGGATTTTTATTATGCTTTTGGATTTTATTATCAATTATAGGTGTTGAATCATTTAAATCTTCTTTAAGAAGGCAATGTGTTTGGACAAATCCAAATAATTCAACTGATACTTTCCTTAATGAGTTTCAATTTTGTGGGTCATATTTAGAACCAATAACTTTAAAAAGATTACCATATCTAAACGAGGATGGATCATCATCAGGCAGTATAAAAGGTTTTGCATGTCCTGTCAACTCAGTTTGTATAACTAGGGAAAATCCTTATAATGGTGCCATTTCATATGATGATATTTTTAAATCAATGGAATTGGTTTTTGTTATTATGTCGGCAAATACATTTACTGATATAATGTATTATACAATGGATAGTGATACAATGGCAGCTTCTTTATTTTACATTATTTCAATTTTCGTTTTGGTTATTTGGTTATTAAATTTAATTATTGCAACTATTATTCAATCATATAGAGAATTGGCAGAAAAGGAAAAGAAAAAACAAAAACCATCAATATGGAAGAAAACAAATGCTTTACATACAGAATTTTATAAAAATTCTGCTCATTATGTTAAATTTTTCAATAAATCAAACTCATTATTTGTATTTGCCATTTTATTCAATATTTCCTTTGATGCAACTAAATCATACAAAACAACTGATTTTGAAAATTACAACAATTGTGATTTCACAATCTCTGTTATTTTATTAGCTGAAATAGTTTTCCGATTCTTCTCTTATGTATTAGATCATAACCCAAAACTGTTTTTTTATTCAATTTACAATAGAATTGACCTTTTCCTTGCCATTATCACATTTATTTTAACTTTACCTCCATTGTACCGAAAAATGGACATGGTTGCTTATGGTTGGTTAAGTGTATTTATCATTTTCAGATTTTACAGGGTCATTGTTTGGTCTTCATCACTGAGAAAGTCATGGGAAATTGTTTTTAATAGAGCAAGGACTTTATTAAGGATGACATGGTTTGCTGCTTTATTTATTTATATTGTGAGTTTAATTATGTCACGTTTATTTGATGGAATATTATTAGCAAGTGAAGATCAACCATGGACAATGGATAATCTCCCAAATTCTATTATTTCACTTTACATTATAACATCAACCGAAAATTGGAGTTCTATTTTATATGCAACTCAAGAAGCTACTGAAAGTTCATTTACAAGATTCTGTATTGCCATTTATTTATTAAGTTGGTTTTTTATTTCAAACACTGTATTATTATCAATTTTTATTGGTGTTATTACAGAAGGGTTAGAATTAAGTATTAATGAAAAAGCTAGAAATCAATTAGAGAAATTCATTGCTGATTGTGCCAATAAAATGAATCAACCCGAAGAACAAGGATTATTTGAATTAGTTAAGGCTAAATTGGAAAGCGATACAGGGAATTCAAATGTTGATTCAGCTGAATTATTAGATCATGTTAATTCATTATTGATTAAGCTTGGTCATCAACCAATTGATCCAAGTGATTATAAGCCAAAATCATTTTTCCAAAAAGTAAAAAGCATTGAGGCTATAAATTGGAGTTTAAATATTATCACAATAATTAGTAAATATACTCGTTCGAAAATTATGGCAATTTTCACAAATGTTCTTTGGTTTAAAAGAAAATCAGATGATTCACCAGATAGAAGATCATTTGCGCCACCAAATTTACTATCAGATAGAATTAAAAATTTGAAAGCTGAGGATAGATCATTATACATTTTCTCCAATAATAATAATATTAGACATACATTTCAAAAATGGACAAATCCACCTATTGGGACAAGAACGGAAGGGGCTCAGCCTAATCATTTAGCAACTATGTTATTTAATGGATCGATGTTTATCTTTTCAATCGTTGTGGTAGTATTTGCTTGTTACGTTACACCATTATATAAATACAATAGTAAACAAAAATTTTCATATGACTATTTTGTGGATATTGTATTTATGGGAATTTTTACAATTGAATTCTTTATTAAGGTAATTGCAGATGGGCTAATATTTTCTCCACATGCATACATAAAATCATTTTGGAATATTTTAGATTTTATTGTTTTGATTTCATTTTGGATTACGGCCATGGAAACATTAACTGATTCAAATAATTTGTTAATTACATTTGGTGCTTTGAGAGCTTTAAGAGCTTTTCGTTTATTGACAATTACTAAGGTTTCTCTTTGGAATTTTGAAGCTGCCATTATTGGTGGTGCTAAACAAATTTTAATTGCTTCATTTATATCAATTTCATTGTTAGTGCCTTTCTCACTTTGGGGGTTAAATATTTTTAATGGTAGATTAACATCATGCTCTGATGGTTCATCACTAAATAATTGCCATTTGGAATCACTTGTTGAAGTTGGAAAATGGCAAGTTTTAAGTCCACGTTTTGATGATACACCGAATTTAAACTTCGATTCTTTTAATTCATCATTTAGATCACTTTTTGAGATTGTTTCACTTGAAGGATGGACTGGGTTACTAGAAAATGTAATGAATATAGTTGGACCAGATGAAGAGAGTCGACTTTTTAGTTCACCAGCTAATGCAATATTTGTGGTACTATTTAATTTCTCTTCAATTATTCTAATTTTGAATTTATTTGTCTCTATTGTCATTGATAGTTATGCTAAGAAAACTGGTACCGCATTTTTATTGGATGTTCAACATAGTTGGTATGATGTTAAAAAGGTACTTAAGAAAATCAAACCATCAAAAAGAAGAAATTTAGATAATATGCCCCCATTTAAAAGAAAATTGAATCATATAATGTTAAATAAAAGAGGGTTTGTTAATATAACTGTTAACACTTTATTTTTTATTCATTTCATGGTTTTAATTACTGAACATTATCCTTACCCTGATTATGGTGATACAATTAGACATGCAATATTTTTGTTTACAACAGGTGGGTTTTTAATTCATATGAACTTATTATTATACGCTATAGGATTGAGAATGTTTGTGGCTAATAGGTGGAACATTTTAAGATTTATCATAGTATTCACTTCATTTATTATGAACATTATTGCATTCAAGGCCAAATCAGCAAGTGTTTTTATCAATATTGATAAAACAATGTCAGTTGCAGTTTTATTATTTGTTATTCCAAGAGTTGATACATTAAATCAATTGTTATTATTTGGGTCTGCAAGTGTTACACCTTTGTTTTGGATGATTTATACTTGGTTGGTTCTTTACATTGTTTTTGCAATTGCAATGAACCAAATTTTTGGATTAACAAGATTAGGTCCAAATTCCAATGGGAATTTAAATGCTAGAACTGTTACAAAGGCATTGATTATGTTGTTTAGATCAAGTTTTGGCGAAGGTTGGAATGATACAATGCTTGATTTTGAAGTGGAGCTACCATATTGTATAAATAGTGTTACTGGATATTCTGATTGTGGTAATTCTACATTGGCTCAGTTGTTATTTATGCTATGGAACATTCTATCAATGTATGTTTTCCTTAACATTTTAATTTCGGTTGTTGTCAACAATTTCTCTTACGTTTATCATTCTAATGGTGAACATAAGTTATTGACTAGAAATGAACTGAGGAAATTTAAATCCGCTTGGAATAAATATGATAATTATGGTACAGGGTGGATTAATTTAGATCAACTTTCTGAATTTTTAAGTTCATTGGATGGGATTTTATCCTTTCATATTTACCCGAAGACTATGAGAATTGATGAATTAACAAAGAAATGGATAAAACCAAGCACAACATCAGATCCTTACAATATCACTTTGAATTACAATGTTATTAACGATCATTTTGCAATTTGTAATTTCAAGTCAATAAGGAAGAGAAGAAAGAGATATGATAAAATGTGCATTGAAATCGAACAGAGTGCAACCAAATATGAAGACACAGATGGAGAACTCATTCATAAAGTTTCATTTAGGAATGTTATTTTAGCTGTTGGGTTTTATTCAAGATTTAAAAATTCTGATTGTTTGGTTATTTCAGATCGGATCAAATATAATTATAATTTACGTCGTGTTCAACGTATTCTTCAAATTACAAAGAATATTGCAACAATTAAAATGGTTTATACAACATTGCAATGGAATTTTTTGCGTACAAAGAAAAATATTATTGAAAAATTGAAAAACGCCACACCTTTTGAAGCTTCAATAATAAAGACTTCAGTTATTGAAAAATTGAAAGGAACAGAAATTGATCATGATGAATTAATGGAGAATATCAGGAAAGACTTAGAGAATGATGAGCCAGTTTTGCATGTTGGTAATGATTTGAGTAGAGTAACATCAAACGCCTCCAGTATCAACCCATTTGCAGATGTTTATAAGAAAAACGTTTATCGCGATGATTTATAATTAGCGTCATGATAGACAATAACATTAAGTTTACAATTTATAGAATCGATAAATATAATCTAATATCCACTACATGAATGCAAACCAGATAAAACTAGAAACTAATGAGCCGAATGTATTCAAAGCAAAATTGGAATTTGCACCACCAAAGAAAATACTATCTGGTGCGCCTGTCATTTCAGAATCATGTGTAGATGTAGATGTTGTTATTTCAAAGTCATGTGTGGATGTAGATGTTGTGATTTTAGAGTCAAGTGTGTCTGTATATGTTGTCATCTCAGAACCATGGGTGAATGTAGATGTGGTGGAAACCGTTAATTCAGTTGAAATTAAAGATTTAGAAGAGGCAGTAACAGCCAGGTGAGTAGGTTTGATCAATGTTTCCGATTGACAATTGCATGGGTGTAAAACAACTATGACAGTGGAAGTAACATCACCATTTGTATCTGTACAGTCAGACGTCATTGTGGTAATTACTGTAATATTTTCTGTTGTGATATCAATTGTTTCACATGTAGTAGTAGAAACAACAACAATCTCTGTGGTGGTCAGGTTTCCATCAGTATCAGTTAATGTAGTACTAATGATGTCAATTGGCACGGCCCCAGTAGTAATAGTTGTGATGACAAATGAAGTGGTAGGGATGACAATGACCACCGCTGTAGTCAGGCTACCATCAGAGTTGGTAAACTCAGAAGTAGTGGTGAACATTGAATTAGTACCAGTAGTGATAGTTGTAGTATCAAATGGAGTAGTTGTTGTATCATATGGAGTAATTGGAACAACAATGATCACCTCTGTAGTCAGGCTACCATCAGAGTTGGTAAACTCAGAAGTAGTGGTGAACATTGAATCAGTACCAGTAGTGATAGTTGTAGTATCAAATGGAGTAGTTGTTGTATCATATGGAGTAGTTGGAACAACAATGATCACCTCTGTAGTCAGGCTACCATCAGAGTTGGTAAACTCAGAATTAGTGGTGAACATTGAATTAGTACCAGTAGTGATAGTTGTAGTATCAAATGGAGTAGTTGTTGTATCATATGGAGTAGTTGGAACAACAATGACAACCTCTGTAGTCAGGCTACCATCAGAGTTGGTAAACTCAGAAGTAGTGGTGAACATTGAATCAGTACCAGTAGTGATAGTTGTAGTATCATATGGAGTGGTTGGAACAACAATGACAACCTCTGTAGTCAGGCTACCATCAGAGTTGGTAAACTCAGAAGTAGTGGTGAACATTGAATCAGTACCAGTAGTGATAGTTGTAGTATCATATGGAGTGGTTGGAACAACAATGACAACCTCTGTAGTCAGGCTACCATCAGAGTTGGTAAACTCAGAAGTAGTGGTGAACATTGAATCAGTACCAGTAGTGATAGTTGTAGTATCATATGGAGTGGTTGGAACAACAATGACAACCTCTGTAGTCAGGCTACCATCAGAGTTGGTAAACTCAGAAGTAGTGGTGAACATTGAATCAGTACCAGTAGTGATAGTTGTAGTATCATATGGAGTGGTTGGAATAACAATGACAACCTCTGTAGTCAGGCTATTATTAGAATCAGTGAATGTTGTTGTATAAGAGTATTCTGGAAGTGTACCACTTGTGGTAGTGGTTGTTCCAGGTGGAAACACCTGCGTCCCCGTACAACTATCATCATCAATTTCTGGGGCAAAAATTTGATTATGATTATCAACAAGTGATCCTGTTGGATCAGTCATAGAAAAGTCAAGACTTGCCCATCCACGCATGTTCACATAAACGATCCTAATTGGTATGAAATAATCACTTGGAACAAAAATGACTGCGGTTGTTGCAGGCGTGTTCCAAACCACAGCTGCCAAGACACTGATAGCCAAAGTGTCTGCTGAATCTGACGGAATATCCTGTGGCTGACAACAATCAAATGCACCAGAACCAAACCAAACAGCAGCACCATCATCTGAATTTTTAAGAGTAAATGTATATAACCCACTAATAGTGGGTTTGAAAAACCCCTTGAATTCTAAAAGCATATTGGTATATTGAACATCCATACCATAGATGGTGGTTCTACTACTTGGATTAATATAGTAATATGAAAAACTTGGATTAAAAACACTTACTGCTGACGTGTAATAAGTTTCAGTGGTGTACTCAGACGCAACGTAGGGCATCGTTTTAAACTTATCATCATCATATGGGTAACTATAGTATTTCACAACGAACCCCTTTTGTGTTGGTGCACTAATGAGACAGGCACTAGCAGATGGATATGTGGTAGCATTTACACAAGAACATAATAAAGCTAACAATCCTACTACTGTTATGTAAGAATATTCGAAAATCATTTTGGAATGTATTTCAAGTAGACCCTATCATAAAAGAATTCTTTCCCCTTTTAAATGAAATATTATTTTAATAATAGCCGAGTACCATAGTGTACTGACGAAACTTATGTCATATATAAATTTCGGTGTGTTCCGGAAGGACGACTTTTGTCCCAATGTGGAAAAAATCTGTATGTCGGTTAGAAAACCTCCCTCCTCATTTATCGTAAGGAACATCTAGAATGTAATTGCCAAATGAACATACTAATTAATTTGTAAGATATAGTTAGGTTGAGAAACTGATGTTTAAATATATCATTGAAAAGTCACGATCACCCACATATTTGGTTTCTAGTCTAAAACATTTTGTTTAGCTTCATTTCTGGAATTCCTTTTTCGATTATTTCAGGGCGTGTTTCACATCATTTTTATTGCTTGGTGCCTTAATTTTGAAATTCAATTTTACGAATAATTGAGTTTTAACGTTTTCCTGGTTTAAAGACGAAGCCATAGAAAGGTAATAACCAACCATTAATAAAAAGCTGCGTATCCGGGGAACGTGACATGGCCATATGTCAGCAGATAATTGTAGAAATAGTTTCTCCTCTATTGAAAAGCGATCAACATTCTGAGAATGTTGATACCTACTAAATTTGGACAATTTAACATTCTTTAAATAACTGCAGTATGCAGACCGTACATGTTTTTTGTTTCAATACATTATCATGCTATCATTGTTTAAACTACCATTTCAAGTGCCAATACTGGTACAAATACAATTACTTACACCCAATACTGAAGGATGGTATCTTTGTCATAAATTAAAGATCAAACATTATGGTTCGTAAACTATATACCGCCAACACTATTAATGACCTTCGCATGACTTATTCGTGGATTACGTCAGAAAGGTACAGTTTTCCATTTATTGCTTTTAGAAATTTCTACTTTTGCCGAACAGTTCCGTTAATAGAAAAATTCTATGTTTTTCTGAGTTTCAGTACAAAAACCGCTCATCAATTTTTTTTAGATTTATTGTTCGGGGAAGCATGTAATTTTAATTACTATAAAACCAGTTCACATCTGGTTTTCACAATTAACTTCACTACGAAAGAATTTTGAACTGCAATTTTGAACTGTTAATGGTGCTTGTTTAGCTATAATATGTTATTAAGTAAGAGTTTTATAATATAAAAAACGTAGAAAAGGTACAATGTTCATCACAACTTGGGCCGACTAATCAACAACCATATCATTTAATCCAAGTTCTTCATTTTCTTCGTTAGTTCTTTCGTATGTTTCTATTTTCATGTTTGGGTCAGCATCTGGGGCATACACATTTTGGATATACGAAGCAGATAAAGGATCAATCATTTGAATTGTGAATTTAACCTGGCCAGCAATTGCATTATCAATGACGTCAAAAAATGTGTTCCATCTAGCCTTAATATCTGGTGCCATTGAATCTGATGTTTGTGTAAAAATTCTTGAGTGTAATTCATCACGAACTTGTGACAATAAACCCTCAATGGTGGTAAATCTACCACCCAATGTACCAGGAGTCAAATCTAAACTTAATTCTGGGATATGCATACCACATGTTTCTGATTTAAGAATATCTCTAGCTAAATCTGTTGGGTCGTCACATAAAAGTGTGATTTTAGTACCATGATCTGGGATAGCACCACCAGTCTTAACTTCATTTGATTTATAACCACAATGGTCACAGACTGTTGACATAATGACAACATCTTGGAAATGTGGAATGTTGACTAATTTCATATGGGTAGCACATGGTTCATAACAACCAGAGCAAGTTGCACGGAAAGTTTCAACTTCATTTTCAAAATTTTCAATATCAGTTTGATCGGATATTAAACCGTGAGACATTGGGTTACTGTTCTCATCTAATTTATCATGTGTTTCAATTAATTTCTTTGCTTCGATTGATTTTTCCTTTTGAATTTGTTGTTCTCTCTGAGCAACTTCATCTTCCGAGATTAAACCTAATTGAACATTTTGTGCAGGGCTTCTTGCGTAATAAGTACAACTCCATTTGTGTTGTGGTTCACCCGGCTTGTATTCAATCCATGAGTTACCGGCTGGATCATCAATAACTAATGTAACTGGTAATGATTCTGGTTTACAATCAATAACACCTTGGACTTTTTCAATAAAAGCTGCAACCTTTTCATATAACTCTGGTTGAGATTCTTTTCTAGAATCTTGGTTCATTGTTAAGTTATCAACTAATTCAAGTAATAAAGCTTCAACAGTTAATAATTGACCTGCTTGCGGTGGGATCTCTAAATCTAATTCAATGAATTTACAATCACATGAATTTGACTTGACAACTTGACGATTGAGATCATCTCTTGATTCAATCTTTAAACTATATTTCGATCCCTTCTCTTGGATTTCACTAGCAGCTTGAATTTCACTATTTTTGAATCCACAATGTGGACAAGAGAATGACATGAGGACAATCTCCTTAAAGAATGGGATTGAAGTTAAAAGAAGACGGGTAACACCTGTCTTATGACAGTTCATACATAAGGAATCAATTTCTTGAACAGGACGACCTTGAGAATCCTCAGCACCAGTCTTTCTTAACCCTTGTTCATCAACTTCTGCTGTTTCAGTTTGTTCTGCAACCTCACCAACAGATGGAAATAAATTTTCAGGTTGTTCTTGAGACATTTCTATTTTCTGTTTTTTATCAATGTGGTTCTCTTGAGACATCTGCTTACAAATAAAGTATAGAGAAAATGTTTCAGTTATAAATGTGAAAAATCAGATGAAAAAAAATTGATTCAGAATATTCCAGAAGAAGTCACGTGATATCATATTTTATTGAACTATTGCTTTCAAATAATATCCTCTCCCTTTTCATTTTGAAACCCCACACTTGATATTTAATATTATTTAAACATCAATACTGTTACCATCATCGGTTTTTGTGTCAATTTAAAACATAAAGAAAATGTCAATTTTTTTTTCTCCATCTGTTTGCCACTCAATTTATACATCAATTAACACGCCAAAATGAATCAAAACGACTGGCAAAAATTTGCAAAGGATCTCCAAACAAGAGCACAGAAAGCACAAAAGGGTGGAATGCCTAAGGGTGCTCCAAATCCAGCAGGGATGTTCATGGGGATGGGAGGTTTAATTCTTCTTGGTGCAGTTGCTGTTGTCGGGCAAGAAGCTCTTTACAACGTCAATGGTGGTGAAAGAGCTGTTATTTATGATAGAATGTCAGGTATTCAACCACAAATTGTTGGCGAAGGTACCCATTTCAGAATTCCATTCTGGCAATTCCCAACTATTTATGATATCAGAGCAAAGCCAAGATCCGTTGCTTCATTAACTGGTACAAAGGATTTACAAATGGTCAACATTAGTTGTAGAGTATTGTACAGACCTGATACTACTCAATTGCCATTAATTCACAGGACTTTAGGAAAGGATTATGATGAAAGAGTTTTACCATCAATTGTCAATGAAGTTTTAAAATCAGTTGTTGCCCAATTCAATGCAGCTCAATTGATTACGCAAAGAGAAAAGGTCTCAAGGTTAGTAAGAGAAAATTTAGTCCGCAGGGCCTCTTACTTTAACATCTTATTAGATGATGTTTCATTAACTCAAATGACTTTCTCACCAGAATTCTCATCTGCAGTTGAAGCCAAGCAAATTTCCCAACAAGATGCTCAAAGAGCTGCTTTTGTTGTTGACAAGGCAATTCAAGAAAAACAATCCATGGTTGTCAGAGCAGAAGGTGAAGCTAAGTCTGCTCAATTGATTGGTGATGCCATTAAGAAATCAAAGGATTATGTCGAATTAAAGAGATTGGATACTGCCAAGGAAATTGCTAGTACATTAGCCAGATCTCCAAACAGAGTTTTCTTGGATAACGAAGCTTTGTTATTGAACACTGTTGTTGATAGCAGATCATCTAAATAAATGACAATCCCACATAACTTTTATTTTATTTTAGTTTATTTGTTTTGTTCTTGTAGATATAATCAGGTTTTTATTACGTTTATTATTATTATTATTATTATTATTATTATTATAATTATTATCCATGTTCGTATTCTTAATCTTTGTGAGTTGTTTGATAATATTAATACTTCTGTTTTTTAAGGAATAAAATACAACTATAAATGCAAAATAGATTAGAGTTTAAAACTCTAGTTTAATTCTAACCATTTTAAGAACTCACCAACCTTAACCTTTTCATCATTTCTAAATTGATCTAGTCTTTCAACATTCTCTTCCCTACCTAAAGTGGATTCAGACAGTAACTTCTCCTTTTCAGCTTCCTTTTCGAAAACAACCTTTAACCAAGCAATAACAGCTTGTTTATTAGAAGCTAACCATGCAGAACCTTCACCAGTAGCACCAGGTGCCATGAGTTTCATAACAAGGGCAAATATTGGAGTGTTTTCTTCAAAACCGGTTTGTAATGGCAAATGAGCAAACAAGACAGGTAAGATTGAACCTGATGGAACTGATTGTTCATGCTTTAAAGCTAAACGTGAAACACAACCACATGCATTTGCAAAAGTTCTGTTAACAGCTTCTTTAGTTTCTTCACCATTATCACCAGAGGCAATGGTTGCACCTCTTTGAAGTAACTCAGATAAAGCAGCTAAGACGGTAGTATAAGCACCTGATGTATCAAATGATGCATTTTCAATGACAACACCAACACCATATGCAGCATTACCTCTAACTTCAGTTGCTTTATCAGTTGTTAATTTGTTAACAAATAATTCCAACATTTCTTGAGAGTATGGATTTGATGGACCCATGCTGTTTGAAATTTCAGCAAGACAACCAAGAGCGGAAACTCGTTTTGATTTTGATTTGGAGTTTGTTTGACTGTAGATGTCAGTTTTGAAGTTTTCAAAGATAGCAGCAAAGTCACCATGGAAAGCACCAGCTAATGAAACAAGAACTTCTAATGCAACATCGTAAAGAACAGCATCTAGCTCAGAAGTATCTTCATCATCAGGAGTATCTGGATCTTGTTCAGTAGATTGACAAATATGTTCATTCTTTAAGATAACGGCAACTTGTTCCAACAATGTTTGTAAAGATTCATGATCTTCAGCATCAACAACAGTTAACTTACCAAATTCCTTTGTGAATTCAAAGAAACAGTCTAAGATAGTCATGATCATATTCATGTCAAACTCATCTGGCAACAATTGAACAGAAAGCTTTCTAACAGCGGAAATAAGATGTTGAACGGTTGAATTATCAGCACCGAAAGCAAGGAACATAGCCTTGACAATTTTCCACATTGTTGATAAAGCAGCTTCTCTGATTGAGTAGGATTCATCAATTTGTTTAGTTAAGTTTTCAATACATGATGAAACGTATGGGGCAAAACCTGCCTTAGTACCTAAAGCTAAATCAGACAAAGCAATTAAAGCAACTTCCTTCTCAACGGAAATACCAGTGTGAATTTGAAGCTTTTCAGCCAATGCAGCATCATCTAAGTCAGCGCCATCTTCTTCTTCATCTAATTGTAAATCAAATTCTTCTTGGTCAACACATTTCAAAATTTCTGGGACGATTCTTTCAAGGAAACCGGTGAATTGATCGCCATAGACCTTAGCCATATTAGAAACAAAAGCAAAACCGGCCTCTCTTAATCTACCATTTGTTGAGTTGATAGCAACATAAGATGCTTCCATTAAAGGTTCAGCATACGCACCGACAGCTTCAGAACCGACAGCTCTAGCCATAGATGAAATATTTTCAAAGGTTTGAGCACGTAATTCAATATCATCATCTGTCATACCTTCAATGTGATCCATGTTAGCAATGAACTTTTCAAGTAATTTAATTGAATGTTCAAAGTATGGAGAGAAAGCTTTACCAGAAGCGTAAGCAACTGAACCAATTGCGGAGACAATAGCAGTCTTCAAAGAAGAAGATTCAGCAGTATCCAACATTTGGAATAACTTGTTCATCAGTGGTTCAATATATGCTCTAATAGCTTCAGAAGAAGTGTATTCAATTAAAGTATCAAGTGCTTGCGTTGCGTACTTGTAAACCATAATCTTGTTAGTTGAATCAATAATGGTGATGATTGGTTGTAAAAGAGATTGATGGTATTCAGCAACAGCGTCCTTTAAATCTTCACCTAATTGGACCAATGTTCTTAATGCAGCAGCTTGAACAATGATTGAAGAATCTTGGAAACCAGTTAAAATCATTTCAATAAATTTTGGTAATTGACCAGACATGTAATCTGGGGCACCTTCAACAGAGACACAAATAGCCAAAAGAGCGGCTTGTCTTTGATATTGATCTTGGGATGATAACAATTGTGGAACTAATTCCATAATTGGCACAATAACTTGATTTGGTGGTAAGTTAACAGCTAATGTATTCAAGAATCTTAAGGCAAGAGTTGTTGGTTCATCTTCTTCATTTTCATTTTCTTCATCTTCCTTTGATAGCTTTTCTTCAGCTTCTTCATCTTCTTCAGAGGCAATACGTAAAGCAGCTTGAGTAAGAGAAGGACCCAATTGAGCTTGAACAACCTTGGATTTTCTGTAAGAGACACATTGAGTAAGAGTTTTCAATGCGAAACCTCTAATTTCAGGGTCAACTTCGGTGTTAACAGAAACTTCAACCATGACATTCAAGATGTCAATAAAATTGTTGCCAAGGAATTGCATATCCAATAAGATGAAGGAATTGAAAGCAGTAAACAATTCTCTTGTCTTTTCAGAATCATCAAATGAGAGAGAGTTTCTTAAGACTTGAATCATAGCTGGGAAAAGAGTTGAAAATGGTGCAGCCAAAGTACCAATTAATTCTTCTTCTTCTTCAATAAAAGAAGCCAAAACTTCCAAACCTAAAATAGAGTTAATTTGGACATTTGGAGATTGGACATCTTGTAAAGTCTTGGAAAAGAGATCCATGAAAGATTGTGCATGGTTCAACCATTCAATTGGGAAAGTTTCCAAAATACAGAAAAGAATGTAAGTGGCCATTTCTCTAGTTTGTTGATTTGAGTCAGTGGCAGATTCAACAAGGGAGTTCAATAAAGAATCCCACTTCTTAGCAGGGATATCCAAGTTTGAAATTTCAGCAATCAATCTTGCAGTTGAGTGTCTGACAGTTTCCTTTGGGTAAGTGAATGCAAATGGCAAAATGGTATCTCTAATTTGTTGCTGAAATGATGCATCCAAAGTTTCCCATTGTTTTGGAACCAATTTGTTTGCTTCAACAGCTGCAAGTTTTTTCAACCCATCGTTTTCGTTTGATTGCAAAATTTGGATCAAAGCTGGTAAAGCCATTGGATTCTTATAGAAGTTGGACTTCAAAGCCGAAGTTGCCTGTTTAATAGCAGCATTATCTGGAGAAAGGACAGCGCTCAAAGTCTGCTCAAGGGATTGCACAAAGGAAGCGTCCATTTGATGGCTGATGAAGAAAGAGGGTCAAAAAGATGAAAAATTGAAAAGTTTTTTTAAAAGAAAAATAAAAAAAATATTTTTTTTGCATGCGCCACAAATTAAAAAATGTTATGCGCCACAAAATTTATCACATATAATTTTTTCAAGTTCAGTTTCATTTTCAAATTCATTAAACGGCATTTGACAAAGAAAGTTATTGGAAAATGCCATCTCCGAACACATTGAACGGAGTTTACCAGATGGCCAAGGCGGTCAAGGAAGTAGCAATTGCTACTGGGGAAATAGCTGGATCAAGGTACCCAATATTGGCGGGATTACAATCCAGCGAGGGCATATACGAAGACCTGAAGATCAAATCAGAAGAGGCCCGTGCTGCTTACAATCAAAGGGAGTTTAACTCTTTGAACGTGGAACCTAAGGTTGAATCGGATGTTGATATTTTTGAAAGTGCAAAGTTAAAATCTGCAAGTGCTAAAGCTAAACATATCAATCATTCACAACAAGCCCGTCAATTCCATTCATTTAGACAATTGAATAACAAGAAGGATACTAATGATAAGGATATTGAGGTCAAAACTGTTGGACATAAGGAAAAACGTGAATTTGATATGACACAATCTGCTGTTCCATCATCAAGATTAGGTCGTTTATTTCATTATGGTACCCTTGCAGCTTCAATGGGTGCACAAGTTTTAGCAGATTCAGCCACTGAGTATGCCAAAACAGGGAAAAGCCCCGATGTTAGATCATTAATTATGTCACCAAAAAATATTGAACGTATGGCTAAGAAATTCACTCAAATGAGAGGTGCTGCTCTGAAAGTTGGACAAATGTTATCATTCCAAGATTCATCTGTTTTACCAAAGGAAATTCAACAAATTCTATTAAGAGTTCAAAATTCTGCACATTATATGCCAGCAAGTCAACTAGAGAGGACAATTTCTTTTGAATTAGGTGATGGATGGAGGGGAAGGTTATTTGCTTCATTTGATGATATTCCAATTGCCGCTGCCTCTATTGGACAAGTTCATACAGCTGTTACTAAAAAAGAATTGGAACAAGTTGTTGTCAAGGTTCAATATCCAGGAGTTGCAGATTCGATTGATTCCGATTTAGATAATATCCTTACACTGTTGACAGCATCTAATTTATTACCACCTGGTTTATTCCTTGAAAAGTCAATTGCGAATGCCCGTGTTGAATTAAAATGGGAATGTGATTATATTAGGGAATCTTCAAATTTAGTTCGTTATAGGGAAATGTTAGTTGATGAACCAGTTTTTCGTGTTCCTAAAGTTTTCCATGATTTATCAGATGAACATGTTTTAACAATGGAAAGAATGAAGGGTACTGAAATTGTCAAGGGTAATTGGGATCAAAGTGTTAAAAATTTCATTGCTGAAAATGTTATGCGTTTATGTTTATTGGAAATCTATAAATTCAAATTTATGCAAACAGATCCAAATTGGGCTAATTTCCTTTACAATGAATCTACAAAACAAATAGAATTATTAGATTTTGGTGCATGTCGTTCATACCCTGATGAATTTATTAAAGATTATGCAAATTGTTTGCGTGCTGCTGTTCGTGAAGATAGAGAAAAAGCTAAAGAATATTCAATTAAATTAGGATTCTTAACTGGATTAGAATCACCTGCTATGACAGAAGCACACATTGATTCAATTTTAGTTCTTGGTGAACCATTTCGTGAAAATTTAGCTGGACCAGATGGATTATTTGATTTTTTTAATCAAACCATTACTGATAGGGTTAGAGGGAATATTAAATTAATGTTGAATGAAAGGTTAACCCCACCTCCAGAGGAAACTTATTCATTACATCGTAAATTAAGTGGTGCTTATTTATTATGTGCTAGATTAAATGCTAATATTAATTCCAAGGATATTTTCGAAAAAGTTATTGGCTTAGAATATGAATCATGATGAGATACGTATATCAGAACTGTACATATTAAAATAAATAAATTAAAATTAAAATTAAAACTAAAGCAACTCAAGTAAATCTTCATCTAGTTTATCAAATAAACCCACAACTTCCACCATCATTATATTCAACTGTTTAACAACTGCCTCAGTTACTAAACAATAAGTAAAGAATAAAACAAATTCTTCATTATTTAAAATTTGTCCCTCTTTATTATTAGGGTCAGATCTTTGAATTGCAATTGTTTGTCTTCTAACATCAGATAATTTTGCAATGACTTTTTCCATTGAATATTCAGTCCCAGCTGCCCTTGCCATCAATGGCATCCTTAATGTCATTGCACTTGAAAGCATATAAAACATTAAGAAGACTCTATTTTCCAATTCTTTTATTTCGATTTTTAAATCGTTGATAATATTAATTTCAATTGAACTTAGCATTGGATCAATGTCAATAATTGAATTCATATTTTCAAATGAATCAATTATATTACCGGTACAATCAATTAAAGTTTGATATTTATCAGTTGGATAGTCACCCTTCATTCTAAGTTCCATTGGTGCTTGTTTATTTAAAGTTAGTAATTCAGAATGAATCAAATGACAACCATTTAAACCATTTAAACCTATTAATTTAGAGCCTCCAGAGGAATCAAATTCATTAAATGATGATAATGGACCTGCTTTCCAAATCAATCCCATTCTTAGCCACAAAGTGGTTAATCCCTGTTTAACTCTAGCTCTTGCAGACATTGGGAATAATGTTAAAGTAATAATAACTGCCCAAATAACCCCAATTGAAACTCCAATGTATCTATGAAAAGCAATTTCAAATATAATTGGAGTATCACCACCTTCCCAATCATCACCATCACCAACAATTGGAATATGATTCAATGACATAGTGTATGAATATAATACTGTTAAATTATATGTTAATAATATGAACCTTCCAAAGGCATTATTACTCTTCCAATTTAAAATAATTCCAAAACATGGGATTGAAACAATGAACCCACTTAAAGCTAATAGGAAAACATCTGGATAAAAAAAGACCCAAACCCAATATGCAGTGAATGCTCCAACAAAAGTCCCTAAAAATCTCCATTTAACCGTCATGACTGTACCACCTAATGATTTATTCATAATAATACAGAATGTAACTAAAATCCATTCCCCACGCCATTCATTGAAAATATGACTTGTTAAAGGCATAAATGCAAAAGACCCTAAAATTAATGATCCCATTGCTACACGTAACCCAAATTGGAAATCAACCCCACGAAAGAATTTAGTTAATTCCCATATTTTATAAGTGAGTTTATTATTTGAATTTTGAGAATAATTATTAAATGTATTAAATACTCTACCCCTTTCCAAATCAAGTGACTCAATAATTGGGTTTTTGTTAATTGAAGCTTTCCAAAATTTTAAAAATTCAAATGATTTAGAATTAGAAGCCTGTGATTGATTTAATAAAGTTAATGTTGTTAATAAAGTTTGAAGTTCAATAGAAAATTGGGTTAATGAATATGAGAAATTAGCACATGTTGCAGCAATTTCTTCATGTGAAACTTTACCATCAAAATTATAATCTTTAGAAAAGATGTCTTGTTTATAAACAGAATCAATTGCTTTCAACTGATGATCTTGATAAAGGGATTTTGCAATTCCCAAAGACCTTTCATATTGGTTAACAACGTTTTTAACTTTTAAAGATTGATTAAACATTGGATCATTAAGTATTTCTTTCATTGTATAAACAAAAGATTTAGTACTTGGACCAATATAATAAAAAAATAAATCAAATAATTCTTGTGGTTCAATGACAGCATTTGAATCAGGTTCTTCCAAAATTGAATCATTAGGATCACCATTTGATGTTGAATCAGTTTCTATAACATTTAAAAAATCATGAGTTGTTAAATCATAATCATCATCTTCATCTGTTTCATTATTCATATTATGTAAACGTTGAGTTTGACATTCTTGTAAAATATCCCATTTAAATTCCACCGCTCTACTTAATGAACCTAAATTAACAGCCATTTTTTTTTCATAATAAACTAAATCATTTAATAATGCATATTCCTTTTCTCTACCTGAAATATACGTTTCAAATTGAGTTTCTTCAAGACACGAATCAAGTTTATTCAATTTAGTTTGCAGATCATTAAATATTTTCAAAGTTTCTAATTTTGAATCTTGAAGTAATTTCAATTGGGTTTCAGGATCATCATTTTGATTACTATCCCAAGAAACCATAAATGAATCACATAAGAATGCAACAGTTGAACCACATAATTGTTCTACTTCATTTAAATTATTAATTAAATTATTCTTTGCAGATTCCCGCCAAAGTGTAAAACATATTGTAACAGAAATAATACAACCAGTTAATATACATTCTATTGAACTTAAGATTCTATCCCATGGGATTGAAACAGGGGAATTTGGATCAGTTGAATTAAATATCTTCGAAAAGTCTTTAATAAGACATGAAATGATTAAAATTGCACAAAGGGAACAAGATGTATTAAAAGTTGCCTTTGAAATTCTATGTTTAAAAAATGATATAGTACCTAGTGCAGTTGAACAGATTAATAAAGTTAAGATAATTGAGAAAGTTTCAATATCAGTTGATAATGGAATTGGATGATCAAGAATGGTTGCTGGGTTATTATCCTGATTTAACATTAATGAAATTACCTTTAAAGTTGAAACACTAACAGTGATACCAAAAATTAGGGAAATTGCCACAAACATTAAAGATTGAATCATTGAGCCTACAGTCCTTGAAGAATGAAAATATACAACAACAGTGCAAACAATATGTTTGGAATCAGTTGAACCTAAACAATTTGCAATTTGTGGGACATAAACAAAGAGAGATGCAATGAAATAAGTGAAAGAGGCTTTTAGAATGGGAGTTGTTAAAACTGATTTTAAATAAGCCCAGGGGATAAAAGTAGAAGTAGAAATAGGAATAGTAGTTGAATGGGTATTCTGTATGGGTATTATTCTTTTTAATTGTGAGTATTCCATGTGTGTTGTTTCCCCCGAGACTGGGATGACAGTTTCAGATGTACGTTTTGGGGCAATAACAAAGGAAGCATGGGATTTTGAGCGACTGACACGGCGATTTGGTAGAGATTGTCGTTTCTGCATGGGGATATCGCAGAAGGAAACTGTGAAGTCTTCATCTGGAGTGGAGGCCATGTTTTACGTAATTTGAAAGAGAAAGATTAATTAATATATTAAGTTAGTAGTTAATAGAGAGAAAATCATTTGATCAATAGAAAAGTGAAATGTCATTGAATGAAATTGCTCCAGAGCCTGTGAAACTTCCCGTTGGGGTTCCTTTTGGGGCGCCCAACGGAACACGCGCTGTAGAAAGGGCGATTGGGATTTGTTCGAAGGTCCAGCGATACACGGTTTGGCCACTGTCGTTGTTTGCAATGGTGCATTTGTCCTCCGTTGTAGTGGCCCCAGCTGTTTTTGGAGTGGACATGGGGAACCAAATGATTCTCATGGGGAGGGAGCTTTACCAGAATCCAGCAGTGGAATGGGGGTTGCTGTTGTCTGCTGCCGGACACGTTATAAGTGGGATTTCCCTCAATCTCTTGCGTAGGTACTTGAGGTACTTGAAGTACGGCAGCAGTAAGAAGAATACTGCCACCGACCACAGTGTGTACAAGAATGCCGAAGAGGTAAAGGACATTGACGAAGGACTTGGTGGAATCACTTCTATTCTCGGATTGGGGTCTAGGAAGTCCATCACTGCCCGCTGGCTAGGACTGTCACCCCTCAGCTTCTCTGGGTATCTCCTTCTGGGGTTATTAGCTGGCCATGTATTCTACGAACGTGTGCAGCCGTTACAGGTTTATGGGGAAAGTGGGTTTGTGGACTTGGGCTTTGTTTCCAAGGCCATGGCTACGAAAGGACCTCAGGTAAGCGTCTCACTCTTTCTCCTTGTAGCAACTGGTACCTACCACATCGCCGCTGGGTGGAATTGGCTATTGGGGAAGTTTAAATATCACGACAGAATTCGTAGTTATGTTTTTATTTCGGCGCTGAGCAGTTTTGCGCTCATCGCGCTGTCAAAAATTTCCTCGGAGTTCGGAGGAAATTAAAAAGCGGAGGGAGTTTTAAGTTTTGTATTTCTTTTAATGGCAACTTGTTCTTCATCTGAAAATGAGTGAATTAGACGTTGAAAGGGTCCTGACAAGGATATTTAATAAATATGCAAGTGAAAATTCTGCTACGGGGTCCATGCATTTATCCCCTGCTGATTTCACCGCTTTGCTCAACTCAAAAGATTTGAAACAGGAGGAACGTGTTCATTACCTTTCTCAAATCACTTCTTTAATGCCTATTGACGTCATGCATTTACTTTATGTTATGGCCGATTCAAATAAAAAAGGGTTCGTTGATGAATCCGATTTTAAAAAGTTAACAAAGGACCTTATTTTAGCCGATGACACAAATATCGATAGGGTCCTTTTCAAAATTTGTAAATTTTATGATTCTCATGGAAGTAATAATCATCATGAAGATTTTACTTCCCCAATTTCAAAATCTCATTTGGAAAATGTCCTTAAGGATATCCATTCATTGGATTACCCATATCTACATAATTTGTTAAATTCAATCGATTCAAATTTTATTGATTTGGATAATTTTTCAATGCTTTTAAAAGAATTACCTGCAATTAGATTTAAAGATTTATTCCAAAATGAAGCTGCATCTCAAAATGGGGTTATTAGCCCTCATCAATTAAAAAGTTTAGCCAGATCAATGTTTTATGATCATTTACCCCTTTCAATTGAATCCCAATTGGAAGACTTTGTTAAAATTAAATATGGTGAAAAAGTCAATTATCAACAATCAGTGGAATTAATGAAACTGATTAGTAACTTACCAAAATTAAATCATTTAATTTTTGAATGGATTAATGACCCAACTTTAATCAATGATGTTGGTAAAGATGATAATATTAATATTGATAAATTTTTTAAGTATACTTCATCATCAAATTCCCCAATTTTAAATGATTTCTCTAAAAAAGATTTAAAATTATTTATGAATTGGAATTGGCTTTCAGTTGAAAATTTAAAATCAAATCCAATGTTATCATCTGATGATTTATTAGCTATTTTTACTGATGATATGGTCATTCCTGAAACTACAACCAAAACTTCTTCAACTTTACCATTGTTCAATTCACTCTATTCTTTTATGTTAGGGTCCGTTGCTGGTGCTTTTGGGGCTTTTGTTGTTTACCCAATAGATCTGCTTAAAACAAGAATGCAAAATCAAAGAAATTCATCAAAACTTGTTTATAATGGTTATTTTGATTGTTTTAAAAAAATCATCAAAATGGAAGGTGGAAGAGGTATGTATTCTGGGTTATTACCACAATTAATTGGTGTTGCACCGGAAAAGGCAATTAAATTAACTGTTAATGATGTTGTTAGAAGTTTTGGCTCAAAATATTCAAAAAATGGCCAATTAAGTATTGGTTGGGAAATTTTAGCTGGTTCAACTGCTGGTACTTGTCAAGTTTGTGTTACAAACCCACTTGAAATTACAAAAATTCGTTTACAAACTCAAGGTCAAATTATTAAACAAGCTTTAACTGAGGGTAAAATAATTGCTGAGAAATCTGCTTTTACTATTGTAAATGAATTAGGAATTAGGGGGTTATATCATGGTGCAGGTGCATGTCTGTTAAGGGATATTCCATTTTCTTCAATTTATTTCCCAGCTTATGCAAATATTAAAAAATACATGTTTGGTTTAGATCCTTTAGTAGAAGGAAAGAAATCTCATTTAGAACCATGGGAATTATTAATGTCGGGTGCACTTGCAGGTATGCCTGCTGCATATTTAACAACTCCATGTGATGTTATTAAAACAAGATTACAAGTTGAAAGTGTTGGAGCTGAAATCCCATATAAAAATATTAAAGATGCATTTACAAGAATTGTCAAAGAAGAAGGTTTTAGTGCATTATTTAAAGGTGGATTTGCAAGAGTTTGTAGATCAAGTCCACAATTTGGGTTTACATTAGCAGCATATGAATTATTTCAAAGAGTTATTCCATTAAAATCATTTTACGACCCAGATTCAAAAATTTCAAAAATGAATAATGGGTTAAAAATTAACCCAAATTATAAAAGAGGTGGAATTATTGAAAATGCTCAAATAGGTATGAAGAATAATTCATCAAAATTTGTAAGTGCCAGTCTAGATTTGAATCCATCAATGGTTAAAATGTCAAATTATTATAAAAGAATGGAAAAAGAAAAGGATATAAAGTAATATAATAATTATCCATTCACGCCCCCCACTATTTATTTATTTATGTGTAATGATGTAACGAATACTAAAATTTACTTATATGTACAAATTATATTTTTACTAATCACCACCACTGACGAATAAATTTAAGTCGATTTGGAAGTTTTCATTAGAAACAAGTTCATTTAACTTTGCATCCCTAAATTTCCACATTCCACATTGTACACCATTCTTAACTAAAAAACAAGAATGGAAAAGCCTTAAAAGGGCTTTTCTTTGTGATTGTAGATCCCTCTTTTCATTTCTGATAATTTGATCTTGGGTATTAGGGAACTCCGATCTAAACCAATCTGCTGGCGTCTCATCAATTATCCATCTTTTAACTTTATTTGTTTTCGTTATATCATCATAATATCTTTTATAATCTACTAAATTAGTTTCATTAATTTCAAATTTGAATTCATTTAAAATATGTGGATTTAGTAAATTCCTTTCTGGATTTTGAACAGGTGTAATTAATTGTGAGTGTAAACTTTGCTGAGTTGGAATAAACTGAAATTTTTCTAGAATTTGTGAACCAAATGTTATCTTATTAAATTTTTTCATTGTTAATTCTTTGATAAATTCTAATTGATTTTCATAATAAAATCTTGTATTTGACGGAATACGATCTAAAGGCTGCCCATAATTATCATCTATTTTATCATATCCTTTAACTAATTGAAAATCTTCGGGATACCAGGGGCCACTTGTTTTCGGGTTTTTAGATAAATTTATTCGGGTATCATGAGTTTTACTTAAATTGAATAACAATCGGCGTTTAGAAAGAGATTTAGGTTCGATATTTGATGCTCGCCTTTTTGATACTTCAGTAGGACTTGAAAATACAGTATCATCACTTTCTAATTTTAGTTTTCCCGGAGATTTTGATTTCGAGGGTGATGGTACACTAACATAGTTTATCACGTGTTCACTTTTTGTACGAAATGGAGAACTCTCCGGTTTCAAAGGTGAGCTATTAGTATTTGAAAGTTGTGTCTGGAACATTGGATCTTGATAATCATCTTCAAGTTGAGTTACTTCACTCAATACTGATTTAATATTAATCTCTTCATCTTCGCTTAAAATTGGTTCCTCATTATTTAAAATTGGTTCTTGTTTTATACTCGGAACAACAGTAGTTTGTTCAACTGCATGTATTACTTGATTCTTTAATGCTTTATTGGTTTTCACCATATCATCCATAACTTTCTTTAATTGTGTGATTAGCAATTGACTATTTAGAAATTTAGTAGTTGATAGTTCCAAATCAGCCTTTAATTGTGTATTTTCCCTCTTGACCTTTTGAAGTTCATTTTTACAATCATTAAAATCAGAAACAATAGTACTTGGATCAATATTTTCAAAGCTTGGCCCATCGCTTTCCATCACTACTGAACTATTAACATCTCTCTTATTCTTTAATTTCTCAATGATATCCTCAGTATTGTCATTGCATTCCTTTTCTAATTTAGTCGAAGTTGTACCTACAGGTTTATCCAATATATCCATAGCAGAATGTAATAAATTCTTTAACAAATTAACATCTTCATTAGCTAATGATCCCATGGTAGTGGAAAAGGTCATCTGACCTTTCTTTTTACCGGTCATATCATTTAAAAATGCAAATATTTATAGTTTATAAACAATAACGCGTTCTATAATTTTAATAATTTTTCCACTAGATAAAAAGTGCTCATGAGGTACAATATTTACAAACCAACAGCAGTACCTAATTTCCTCCAGAAATCACCCTGGCCAATGAAAACACCATCTTTTACCCGAATACCATTCATAGCACTGGCCGGTCTAATTTCAACAACTTTATGGCCTTTTTCGTTTAATTTCGCATACAATTGATTATCTGTTGGTGGTTCAACTGAAACTTCATTTGGTATCAATTGATGATGAACACGTGGATTGGCAATCACATTAACAATATCTTTTCCATAAATAAATGTCCTTACAATAGCTTGCAAAATAGCAGTGCAAATTCGGGATCCACCAGCAGCGCCAATAATTAATTCTAAGTCACCATCTTTATTAACAACAATACTTTGCGCAGATGATGACAATGGTCTCTTAAATGGTTCAATGTAATTAAAAACTGATGGAGCTAAACCAAATGCATTTTTAACCCCAGGTTGAGAAAAATCATCCATTTCATTGTTCAGTATAACACCAGTTTCTGGATCATGAACTAACGAACCAAATAATAAATTGATTGTCGTTGTTAAAGTAACTGCATTCCCCCATTGATCTACAATACTAAGGGATGATGTCCCATGTGGGTCATTTGGTTCAAAAGCAGGCTCATAATCCTTTAACTCCAAAGTTTCATTAGATTTAAATTTTGATGCTGCATTCGAAACAAATTCATCTGTTAAGAAATGAAGATATTTTTCACGATGTAATTCAATTTCAGTTTCATTTTTATTCTTCACATTGATATCCCCTAAATTGGATCTAACTGATGAAAGCCACTTCATTGCTTCAATTAATTTATGAGTTTCTTCAACGCCGAAATCTTGATTTGAACCATTCTTTGTATCACCAAATTCATCAATTATCCTAAGAGCAGATGCTAGTGCTATACCCGATGATGTCCCATTAGAGGTAAAAACAGTTAAATTGTCATCTGTGAAATTATCAATCCTGATGGCTTCCTCTAGAACAACTTTATATTCACCAAAATCTTCAGCAGTTATAATTCCACCATATTCTTGAGCTTTCTTAGAAAGTGATTGGGCCACTATACCCTTTGGATTATAAAATGCTTCAACACCATATTTACCAATAGACTGTAATGTTTCACCGTACTTGACTCTTTTCATCAATTCACCAGTTTTAAGTAACTCACCATCATCCCTATATAAAAAACTCCAATCTTTTTCAAAAAATTTAAATGAATCTTTCATGTAATCTAAAGCAAATGCTAACCTTATATCTATTTTCCAACCAATTATAGCTATATTTGCAACAGGTTGAATTAAATCATTCCATTTTAAATTCCCTGACCCATGTTCATTAAATAAAGTCCAAAGACCCATTAATTCCCCAGGAATAGCAACTGCCAATCCACCAGTTCTACTTAAATTGGGGTCCTCCTTGAACATATTAATTGATGCACCACTTGGTGCCATTTCCCTTGCATCAATTGAAATCGCAAATGTTTCATTAGATAATTTAGATGTAATAAATGCACCACCTCCAATACCACTGGAAAACATTGTATTGGTTGCCCCAATACATAAACATGTTGTAATTGCTGAATCAGCAGCATTTCCACCTAATTTAAGAATTTCTAATCCTAATCTAGAACAGGTTTCGGAATCAGATACAACCATACCAGATGTTGATATAGCTTTGTATTTATCATCTGGTGTCCATGTTGGGTTGTTCTTGAAGGGTATGTGCGCAGGAACCTTTGGCGGTGATGGAAATTTTGGATTTTTATCAAAACGAACAGAAATTACATTGAAAGTTAGTAACAGAAGAATTATAGCTGTGGAAATGGCCAGCTGATACCTCCATTTCTTCCAGTTATCCTTCACTCTATTTGGAATATACATGTCTTAATTCTCTAAGAAAAAAGAAGAAGTGATGAATGAAGCGGAGAATACAGATTGATGATAAGCGTCTGATATTTCCGACACCCATGCTGACATAATTATTTATAATATTGAATCAAGGAAATCGTCCTGGAGATCCAGTTTGACTTTTGATGTAGATGACTTAGTCTTAATTGGTTTACTAGGAGGTATTAGTGTATCCAAGTCAAATTTTGGAGCTAAAACAGTTGCAATTGGTTCATGATCATCGTTAAGATCAACACCTAATAAATTATCAACTAAATCTTCAAATTTGTTACTGTTTTTGGTAATGACAGCTTCACGTAATTGCTTATCCACCAGGGACTTATAGTTGTCGGATTCTTTTGAAGTTTGAATTTCATGAACATTCCTATTACTCATTGGTTTATGTTTACTTATTGTCTTCCGCATTTGTTCAAGTTTCTTTTTATGTTCAATGATCTTTTGCAATTTAAGGAAATTTTCTTGCTCTTCACCAGTAAATTCTCTCATTTCGTTTGGTCTATCAGAACCGTTATACTTATCATCGCTATCATCATCGCTATCATCATCGCTATCAATAATTTTCAATTTAAGTAAATCTTCATCTTTCATCTTTTTTATGCTAATATTACGTCCTTTAACTTGATACTTTTCCTGCAACTTTCCCATATCTAATAAATCATCAGACATTTTAAGTTGTTCATTAACAATCCCATTATAGTATTGATTCTTCTGTGATTCAATCTGTCTTTCGTTTTCTAATTTAGCAGCATATTCAGGATCACGTAAAAGTTCAGTTGTTTGCTCGGGATCAAAAAACCTCCAAGAGTTATCTGATGCTTCCTTTTCCTTTTCAATTGCTTCTTCTTCATCAGCATCTCCGCCTTCTCCTTCCTGATCCTCTTGGTCTTGAGAATCAATTAATTCATCTTGTAAAGATTCATCTTGTAATTTTTTGGGGTTATTATCCTTATCTAAGTTATGTTTCTTTTGAAAAGATCTTTTTGCCTTATACTTCCATTTATCGTTATGTAAAACCATAATTTCAGTTTAAGCAGCAGAAAAAACTTCTAAATGTAAGAAAATAAGCTCATGAATATCTAAGAAAATATTGATTAAAAAAGAAGAACTGGGGTTTATAAAAGCATCATGACAAAGAAACAAAAAGGAGAAATCAAACGTTAACATCTCCACCACTATTTTTCTCACTGAAAGTGACAACATCGCCACCTTTGGAAGTAACAGCATCGATGACTTGCATTTCCTCTGTTTCATCAGTGATGATTGTTTTAATATCGGGTTTTGGACCTGCGTAAACCTTATGAGCATAAATGTAGTACCACGATACAGCCAATAACATACTACCCCAATAAACAAGAACTGTCCAATTCATTAAGTCTAAAGTGTTATCAGCTCCTCTATATTGTGGGAAACACATAATTGGAATCATCAAAACTGTAAATGAAGTGGAAATTGCACCTGAAATATAAGTAAATCGTCCCAAGTTCCATGGGCCCGGTTGGAAAGTCTTTCTGGCATATGTAATTCTTAAGAAGGATGGAATTGTGAAAGAAATGAAAGAACCGATTGCACCAACTGAGAAAATGGCATCAATTGCAACCCCACCAAACATCAATAATAATAGTAAACAACCAATAAACCAATTAGCCCAAACAGCATTTACAGGTGTCTTTGTCTTTTCATTAACGTGTGCCCAGTATTTAGATAATGGGAAACAGTTATCTCTTGAATAAGAAAATAACACTCTTGAAGCAGCAACCATACAAGCAGAAGTCATGAAATAACCCAAGATAACTGCAAATGCAGATAAGGCCATCACAGCCTTTTGGTCTAAAATTTGTGCAAGGAAAGCAACGTAAGGTTGTCCAGAATCGGCGTTTGCAACATCTTCAATATTAACAATGGTATAAGCCATCGCAATTTGGAACATGAAAGCTAAAATCCCACCAACAGAAGCAGTAAGAACAATTGCTCTTGGGGTTGCAACTTGTGCATTTGAACATTCTTCTGCTAAATGGAAAGGTGAATCGAAACCGGACATGGTCCAAATGACTGCAAGGAAACTCATTAACATAGCAATTCCATCAGGCCATTCAGTTTGATTATCAATAGCCCAAGCAAATGAATTATCATTAAATTTTGGTAAACCTTGGGATTCTCTTGTATTCCCACCAAGTATAACAACGAAGGAAATGAATAAAAGTAAAATATTCAAAACCGTTGAAGCTGAGTTGATCCAAGCAAGCCATTTTGTCTCCATCGAAGCTTGGCATGCAGCTAGGAATGAAAGACCAACAGAAAGGAGGTAAACTTGCCATGTTTGTTGCTCATAATCAGGATCTGCCAATTGTTTACAAGTTAAGATAATTGAAGCAGTGGAATAGGCAACTGATGGGGCACCTGTAACTTGCACAAAATAGTTTGACCAACCAACAATCCAGGAGAGGATAACCTTGTATTTTGGAGGGGCCAACATGGCGGTGGCATAATATAAACCACCAGAGGTTGGGAAAGCAGATGAGATTTCAGCCATTGAAGCAGCAACACACATAATTGGGATCATTGAAACCACCAACCCCCAAGTCAAACCCGCATTACCAACGTAACAAAGGGAATACCAAAGGGTTGAAGTGATGGATGGAAGCAAACCGAGGACAGAGAAGGAAACACCGAATGTGGTCCATAAAGAGAACTCTCTCTTGAATTGTTGCTTATACCCCAAGGCTAGAATGATGGCTTCATCATGATCAACATCATGATCAACATACACCTTTTCGTGCTGTCCCGAGAGGACGGAGGTGACCATCATATCATCAATAGGAATAATTGTAGTAGTTTGCTGTGATTTAATGTCCATTGTAAAGGAGGTAACTACACTGCTAGCTGGGAAGGAAATAGCCAAAATTGTGATTACGGAGGGGTAAATCAATTGTATTTATATACATATAAGTTATTCCGCGTACAACGGCCATAGGAAAAAGATAAGATAAAAAGTTATAATTCTTGGCTAAATAAGCGGCTTTTTGACAGTCTAACGGCTTTATTTATTCCCCATTTTATTTAAATGTCTTATGATAATTTGTACATTGCGTCTCCTCCCCTAATTAACCGCCTTTATTTCCACGTTTACATAATAAAAACTTGGGCTAAAACTCTTTTGATAGAAAACCGCCTAGGATGAACTTTCCTATTTGGGAATTTCGTCTTTATTAGGAAATAATAAAAAATAATTAACACAACGGAAAAAATGTCGCAATGGTTTACGTAATGACCGTTTTTGATGTGGAGCCACAGTTTTCAACATTTTAATATTGACTTTTCATACAGCCACAAACCCCAACTGGAAGTGACATAGAATAAATAGATAAAGAAGACGATGAACAGAATTTTAAGGAAGGCAGTTTTTTCTTTTGGTAGAAGAATCCAATACAAACCAGCAATGAGGTTATACAGCACAGTCGGATCCACAATGTTCAGATCGAATATAATACACAACAACTACCAATCTCAATTCCATATCAGACTCAATTCAACAATCACTTCCAACACAGATGGTACTACCATTCCAGCAGATGTTCTCAACCTAACCGATGCTGAATATCAACATCATTCCACTGAAGCATTGGATATAATAAATGATGAATTAGATTCATTTTTTGAATCCAATCGTATAATGGAAGCTGAAGTTGATGAAGATTCCGGAGTTATGGAAATAAACATAAGTGAGGGTACCTATGTTATCAACAAACAACCACCTACTAAACAAATTTGGTTAAGTTCACCAATTAGTGGCCCAAAAAGATTTGATTTTCACAATGGTAATTGGATCAGTTTACGTGATAACCTTAAACTGTGCGATTTACTTGAGGAGGAAATTAACAGTGTTTACCAAAAGGGTTTCAAATGGTCCAATGAGTTTTAAGCATTACGTAATGCAATTTTTATAACTGCTGACGTCAGCGATTTGTCGATCGACGCGAATTAAATATTTTTCTTCTGTCCCTCATAAAAATTTTTTTTTCAACTTTTCCTTTTTGGCCAGTGAATATTCCAGAAAAGGAAAAAGAAAAAATGTCTGTTTCTGCATCAAAAGCAAAGAGAGATGCCAAGAAGGCTGCCAAGGCTGCAGATGGTAAGATCAAGAAGAAGTTAACGAAGAAGGAAAAGGAAAAGTTAGAAGCTGGTGATGATGGAAATTCTGTTGCTGAAGAAATGGAAAAATTGAAATTGCAAATGGATAAAGATGGTTTATCAGACAGAGTTGTTACTGGTGTTTTAGATTCCGTTCCAACTTCAAGAGATATTAAAATGTCATCTGTTTCCCTTCTTTTCCATGGTAAGGTTTTAATTCAAGATTCAAACTTAGAATTGAATTATGGTAGAAGATATGGTTTATTAGGTGCTAACGGTTGTGGTAAATCTACTTTCTTAAGAGCATTGGCTTCAAGAGAATATCCTGTTCCTGAACACATTGATATTTACCTTTTAAATGAACCTGCTGCTGAAACTGAATTTTCTGCTTTGGAATACGTTGTTAGAGAAGCTGAAGCTGAATTAGCTAAATTAGAACAATTAGTTGAAGACACAATTGTTGAAGAAGGTCCTGAATCCCTTGTTTTAGATGGTCTTTATGAAAGAATTGATGAAATGGATCCTTCCACTTTCGAATCAAGAGCTGCTATTATTTTAACTGGTTTAGGTTTCAATGCTGTTACAATTAACAAAAAGACTAAGGATATGTCTGGTGGTTGGAAAATGAGAGTTGCTCTTGCTAAGGCCCTTTTCGTTAAGCCAACATTACTTTTATTGGATGATCCAACTGCCCATTTGGATTTAGAAGCTTGTGTTTGGTTAGAAGAATACTTAAAGAAATTTGATCGTACATTGATTTTGAATTCCCATTCCCAAGATTTCCTTAATGGTGTTTGTACAAATATGATTGATATGAGATTAAAGAAATTGTCAATGTATGGTGGTAATTATGATACATATGCAAAGACAAGAGAAGAATTGGAAGTTAACCAAATGAAACAATACCAAAAGCAACAAGATGAAATTGTTCATATTAAGAAATTCATTGCTTCTGCTGGTACATACGCAAACTTGGTTAAACAAGCAAAATCAAGACAAAAGATTTTAGATAAGATGGAGGCTGATGGTTTAATTCAACCTGTTGCTGCTGATAAGGTTTTCTCTTTCCAATTTACTGAAGTTGAAAGATTACCACCTCCAGTTTTATCATTCGATGATATCTCATTTGCCTATGATGGTGTTCCTGAACATAACTTATATGAAGATTTATCATTTGGTGTTGATATGGATTCACGTATTGCGCTTGTCGGTCCAAATGGTGTAGGTAAATCAACATTGTTGAAGTTAATGACTGGTGAATTACAATCTCAAAGAGGTAGAGTTTCACGTCATACTCATATTAAATTAGGTGTTTACTCTCAACATTCTGCTGATCAATTAGATTTAGCTAAATCTCCATTAGAATTTGTCAGGGACAAATACCCTGAAATTTCTCAAGATTTCCAATACTGGAGAGGTCAATTAGGTAGATTCGGTTTAACTGGTGAACAACAAACTTCTTTAATGGCTACATTATCCGAAGGTCAACGTTCAAGAGTTGTTTTTGCCTTATTAGCATTAGAAAAGCCAAATATTTTGTTATTGGATGAACCTACTAATGGTTTAGATATCCCAACTATTGATTCATTGGCTGATGCTATTAACCAATTTAATGGTGGTGTTGTTGTTGTTTCCCATGATTTCAGATTATTAGATAAGATTGCTAAGGATATTTTCGTTGTTGAAAATAAGACTGCTACAAGATGGGATGCTTCAATTGCTGAATATAAGAAGAAATTGGCAAAGAATGTTGTTTTATAAGTTTGTTCAGTATACATTCATTCATTTACATATTATTTCAATTTATTATTTAGTTTTAATTACATAACCTTAAGTTTCTTCCCTGGCGGGGTACCACTAATTTTTTGAAGTAACCTGTTGAAATCATCTTCACTATTAATTCCATTCTCTAATTTAACTTCACCAGCAAATACAACTGCTTGTGCCCAGCCAGCATTTATTTGCCAAAGATCTTTAAAAAATAATTTAACAAATGGGTATAATTTAACATCAACAGCTTTATTAGAAAGTGATTTCCTTAACCTTGTTTTTGTGTCACCTTCAACTTTCAATGTTGAAATCCAATTTATGAATTCTTGCTTGTAAACGTTTTGAACTATTTTCCAAACATGCGTATCGATAGGTACTAAATCATGGCATCCACATCCCATCAAAGCAACACAATCTGCCACTTTTGGACCAACACCTGTGAAACCCTTAAGAAATTCAACACATTGTTCATCACCCTCCTTTTTCCAATCAAGTTTAGTTAACTTTATCCAATTTTCATGCTTTGTTAACATCATAGCTGCAGTTGTTGAAATATATCTGGCCCTATACCCAAAGCCAAGTCTACGTAACTCTTCTTCTAATACATCTAATTGAAATTGATCAATTTCAATATCTTTAACTCCTAAGCATTTATTATTATCCCCCAACTTGAACAAATCTGTAGGTTGTGGGAAAAAATAATAAGGCATTTCATTAAATTCACCAAAGATTTTCCCATGTGATATACATAGCGTTTCACATAGCTGTGATATCCTCTTGATGTTATTGTTTGAAGATATGATAAATGAAATTAGAACCTCCCATGGGTCTTGAACCAGTATCCTGACCCCATGTCCAATAAACTGTGTTGATTCACCTGTTTCTTCGTCTGGTGTTGGATACCGAAGTTGAGGGAAATGAGGATCGACCCTTGACCAATGTAATTGATTTGTATTTAGATCATTAGACAAATTCAAATATTTTTCAATGACTTGTAGACTTTCCTCCTTTGGTGTTTCTATAATTTCCCCAACTGGGTTAAGTGAAAGTGTTGTATATTTAAGATCGAAATTTGAACCAGGTTGAGTAGAATTTGAATCATCTAAGAGGATCAACTTTTCGTTTATTAAACAAGACCAAATGTTATCTAGTTTTCTCCATCTAAAAGCTTGTCCTGCTCTCAGAATTGTCCCTAGATGGATGTCGGATTTAGAAATTGAAATGGTATTCCACTTTAGTGAGTTTGATAACATTTCTCAATTTAACCACTAAATCAAAGATGGAAAAAACCCATAAGGTAAAAAAAAGGTTACGCTTTGAATTGGTTATTCGTCACATGGGATTTATATCAACATTGAGGCTATGGTTCACTCTACCTTCACATGGGACAATATATGTGAAATGTGCTAATGCCATAGAGGCTTTTCAGGGGGACGAGATCATGAAAATTGGGGAAACTAATGCTTCAATGGATGTTGAAGAATATGATTTAGATCCACTCATTAATTATAATAATATACATATAGAGGAATCACCATTTGATGTGTTTTTAGCTAAGGCTGTGAAATTTACAGGATCTTTGGGGATGTTCATATTCATGTGGTTAACAATTGGTGTTTGGTTTATTTGGGGTGTTTTATCAGGGTATCCAAATCATTGGCAAATTTTAATGCAAGATGGCCAGTCCATTCAAACATATGTTTGGGATACACTGCTTATGAGACAGCAATTAGATGACACTGAAGGATTTTTGAAAATGTATGGGAAGTTGAAAAGTAGAGGTGTTACTCATAAGAAGTTATTAACAAAGCTCGGAGGGTTAGAAGGGTACGTGGAATCAAATAATACATTTGAAAGTTCTATAGGAGTTATATCATTGAATTGGTTTGATAAATTGTCTAATTCAATGAGTGCGATTTTAGGTTCATTACCATCAATTGTTTTATTTTGGGTTGGGATTTTCATTTGGCTTGGGTATGGAAATGTACCTTTACAAAGTGAGGAGGGAATTATGAAAAAATGGTCAGATAGATGGCAAATGATTATAAACACAATAGTAGCAGTTGAGTTATTAGTGACATCTGTATTTTTAGAAAACATTAGAACAAGGAATAATGATTTGATGAGAGAACAATTGGAATCATTTGCAGAGTTTGATTCAAAGTTAGAGCTTCAATGTAGGAAAGTTTTAAATGAAAGTGAAGATAACCCAATAGTTAAAGTTGAACCATGTCCTAAACCTGGGATGAAGAAGTTAATAAGTAAATATTCAGATATCATAGGAACTGGGATTGGTTTGGTAATTTCCAGCATTGTATTTGGAGTTTGGATTGCATCTGGTCCCATCATGGAATGGGATGATAATTGGTGGTTAATAATTGGGACTTACACTGGTTTAGTTTCGTTTACTGAATCGTTTGTTTTAAGATGCGTTTACTTTGATATTACAGGTTACGAAGAAACAAAATTCTTAGAATTATTACATGACTCCCAAGAGATGTTAGATATTGTTGGAATAGAGGTGGAATTGGAATTACCTAGAAAGAATGGTAGTTCATTTAATAGGATATCACTTGGGATAAATTCATTATGTTCTACACAATGGTCTGTTTTAACATCTTTGGTGATTGTTTTTTTGTTATTGGTTGTTGCCACTTTACTTCATTGGTCCACAACAGGGCAATTGATTGCTAATACACCAACAATGATCATAGAGGGGTTTTTCCACTTGATATTGATCCAAGCGCATAATTGGGCAGATGAAACGAGAACTACAATTTTGGCCGAATTGGTGAGAAGCCGAGAGCTTCTTTTAAAACACACCAACGGCTATGAAAATAAGAATTAGATATCTGCAACAATATTGAGCGGATTTATTATACACGCATATATATTTTTTTTCTCTGTCAAAATATCACAGAGTCTTTTATTCTTTTGATAATACAGAAATGACATCAAGAAAAGAGAAAGTCAAAGTGCCCAATATGGTACCGTTGCAAAGAGAGTATGTTAACAAATATGTACACAACAACCACCCAGATAACACTCCAACGCCCCTGCCACTAGACTTTTCTGATCTTAGTATGGACCAGTTGAGACAATACAGATTGCGGTATTTGAATCCAAGTAACCAACTCTCCCCAGACGTGCGAAGCTTCAAGGGGTTTCTTCTTGAGAATAGTGTCTTGGGGGAACGCACCGAGGCACAAATGATGAACAACCAGCGGCGAGAAGAAGCCAATTACTATGAGTATCGCACCAAGGACGATCTGCGGTTCAATGTCGAACAGCATTTTCGTGAACAGCTAACGGGAAAGGAAAGTGACATTATCATGAACTTAGCCTATAAAGTGCGCAATGGAGGAGACAAGTTCCGTGTCCATTTTGACCAGAAATAGTAAGTAGTGGCCTTTATACATTGATGATATATAGATTAGTTGATCCATTCAATATCCCGATTGAACTTTCGTTGTATATTTTCCCTACCACATTTGATCATCTGTTGCTTCACCTGTTCATATGTGAGTCCATTAAACGGGCCTTCAGATTCCACACTGGCTTCATCAGCAGCACTAGACACGCTTTTCTTAGACCCAAGTTCACTTGATGTTAGCACCTCCCGCTTGAACATCTCTTCTAGGTCTGGATTACGCAAAGCCCCACTGAGATACCTTTCCACAGACACCTGGACATCCCCCGTTCGCATTAAATCATTTCTTATCGCCTCAACCGACAACTCAGGCGCCACTTCTCGTACCCTACTGATCATCATGTCCGTCACATCGACGCGTTTTGCCCGCTTCTCGCCCACGTCGTCCACAAACAGATAGTTCAACACTATTACAAGTGCAAAGAGACATAGCACTACCGTTACTGAGGGAATCTCCATACTTAGAAAGAGAAAACAGTATTGTCAATATGATTAATATTTCAAATTGGTCCGTTACGTAATATGAGTTGCGTGTCTTACGTAATATTACATAAGCAATCAAATTAATTTACATTATTAACTAAACAGATCTAAATTGCTCGTAGCGTCCCCAGCATCGTCGTGAAATAATACATCGTGTTCAAAGTACTCAAATCCCTCAAATTTGGCATTTTCGCCTGTCTTTTCGTTATCATCATCGATATCCATTCCATCATTTTCTTTATCCTCGTCTTCTTCTTCCTCGTCATCACTCTTATAATATGGGAAAGCATGCATAAGTTTTTCTGGGAGGGGGCCTTTGATGATGAAATCAGAATTAGGTTTCATTTCTCCCTGTACGTATTGTTGTAAATCCTTTGGTATGTAATCTGCAAATACTGTTCCTTTGAAAACAGTTGGTTTCTGCTCTGACAATGAATCATTAGCACGTATCTTCAATTTCTGTGTCATCACTTGATCTGTTATTTGATCTCTGAGAAGAAACTGGATCCAATCTCCATCAACGACGTTATTTGAAAATTGGATTTCATCTCCAATTGCACCAGAAGTTTTATCTAAAACTGCATTCGCGTCTTCATTGATTGATGTTTCGCCAACCTTTGAATATGGTAAAGTTGGATTCTGCATTTGTGCTTCTTTGTTCTGTTGATCCAACATCTTTGCTAAATCATGCATCCTATAATTAACCCCATTCATCTTTCGCCTAGTTTCCCTTCTCAATTCCAATGATTTCGAGTCTGGCCTAGCCACAGTTCTCATTTTCGTATTAACATCACTGTTGAACCACTTCTCAAATTGCTTGATCCCAATATCCGTAGTTGGGTCAACATCAAACGGATCCACTTTTTTTGCTGGGAATATGACCTTCAATTCAATAAAAGCCTTGGTGATGTCCTCTAGACTTGGCTCTGATGCATTTCGCTGTCGCATGTACTTTATTATGGTCAACACAAGTAAGTTCATGAACCTTGTTGTCATATCCGTTAAAACCTCCAACGGACGTGTTGAACTCCGTGAAAAACCATGCGCCTTCATCATATGACTTATCGTCACCATCATGAGATGGAAATAGAATGACGATTTGGGCATTTCTATTTGTATGATTCACCCTTTAAAGAGAATGTTTACAACTCTCTATTTGTATATTTTTCATAAATATTTTTCACCTTAATGCACTTGTTTCTCTTTTTTAATTCCAATATTTCTGAAAATGGATCGAATGAAGTCTATTGAACATCATTTGCTTTCTAGATGTCGCAGGTTTGATTCCGATGAGGATATATTTACTGTTTTAGAAAACAGGTATTCAAGCACAGGGAGTCAAAAGTCATATTTGATTCTTGAAGGTACTGATTCAAATGAAAGTGATATAAAGCCTACCAAAAAGACAAAAAACACACTTGGTGTATCACCAAAAAATAAATATGACCCGTTAAGAGTTAAAAATGAGTTTAAATCAACAATAAAGTCCAAAATGAAAGAACAAGATAACATAGCAAGGAAATTAAGAATGATTGCAAAGAGGAACCCAGAAATACTAAAACAGGATGTTATTAATTTGAGAATTTGCAAACCATTAATGAGATATGAAAACTTCGTTGAAATGAATACCCTTTGGCAATCTTACATGTCCGATTTAATTAAAGATAACACAAATGTCCAAGTTGTAACTTCTAAATTATCAAGTGCTGAATATATAGGTGCTGAATTAACCATAAGTCATAGTTTATCGCCTGAACAGATTGGAATGCATGGAATTGTCATTTGGGAATCGAAAGACTATTATTTACTGATTGTCCCAAGGAAGCAAAATTGGAAATCTCAAATCCCTAATATTGAACCTAAATTCTCACCCATGGAATGTATTGGTGGTCTAAGGAAATTTCAAAAGATACATACAAGGTTTGAATTTGATATTAAGGTTTCAGAAACTGAAAAATTAAGTTTTGAAATCATTGGTGACAGAATGAATGTTAGAAGTGTTGACAGGGCAAATAAAAAGTTTAAAGGTCATAGCGTAGATGATATTAATTTATAGAATCATATCTACACAAATAAATAAAACGCACACACATATATATACAAGTAATTTAACATAAACAACTGTTGGTACTTCTGGAAAATGGGATTACATCTTTAATGTTATCTGTGCAACTTAAGTATTGTAAAAGTCTTTCAAATCCCATACCAAATCCACCATGTGGAACAGTACCATTTCTTCTTTGGTCTAAATACCATTGTAATGGTTCGATATCCATACCTCTTCTAGTTATTTCAGTCTCAAGGGTGGTTAAATCATGTTCCCTTATTGACCCACCAATTAGTTCCCCAACATCAGGAACAAGCATATCAAAACAAGCAACTGTTGGTGTTGGTGTTTCACCGCCTTTATTAATCTTCATATAAAATGCCTTTTCTTCAACTGGGTAATCAGTCACAAACACGGGGTTGTTGAAATGAACACCAGCTAACCATTTTTCATGTTCAGATTTCAATGATTCGCCCCATTTTGGTTCGAACTTAAACACTGTTGGGTTCGTTGAGTATTCATCTCTTAAAATTTCAATGGCTTGTGTGTATGTAATTGAATCCCAATCTTTGGCTAATAACATATTCCATCTATTTTTCATAGTTTCTACCACCAAATTATCGGTTCCTTTAATAAGATTGTTCCCCATATTATTATCATTGTTGACTAATCTCTTAACCACTGATTTAATCATCTTTTCTGCAAATGTCGTTAATTGAGAAACATCATCAACAAATGCAATTTCAACTTCAAGCATCCAAAATTCAGCCAAATGTCTATTAGTGTCGCTTTCTTCTGCTCTAAAACATGGAGATAGAACCCAAACACGGGAAAGTGCTTGGCAAAGCACTTCTAAATGTAGTTGAGTTGAAACTGTCATAAATGTCTCTTTGCCAAAGAACTTTTCATTTTTCGCCAATTTAGAAGTGGACTCAATTCTAAATAACTCGCCAGCTCCCTCACAATCACCAGCTGTAATTAATGGTGGTTGAGTTTTTGTAAAACATTCATTATCAAAGAATTGAATAAATGATGATTCAACTTGTGATCTAAATCTTAAAATCGCAGCAGCATTTTCTTGCCTCCAACGATATTGTGGAATTGATCTTAAAAATTGTATTGAATGTTCCTTTTTAGTGAGTGGATACTTTTCTTCAGTTGGTCCTAATAATTGAACTCTCCCATTATTATCATCTCTAATTTGAATTTCATATTTTTGTTTCCCCTTTCCCTCTGACCAGATCCCATTTAATTTAACACTGGAACATGTACCTACATCTCCTGGCAGAAGACTTGGAGGTCTAATAACACATTTGATATCCTCTTCACTTGTACCATCAATAATGTCCAAAAATGCAACGTTTTTTGATATTCTAGAAGCTGAAACCCATCCGTTTAATTCGATTTCACTACCCAATATAGGTGGGTTCGCTAGTAACTCTTTTGTACATTTTACAAGTTGTGTTTTACTTGATTTAGCCCTACTGAATGTCCTTAACATGTTAAATATACAAGAGAAAATGAAAAAGTTGGAAAATTATAGTCAGTTATATAAAAGTTAGTTTAGTAAGATCTACCGAACATAGTGTAGTTAACAGCCTTTTCACCACAACGAATACATTTAGTTCCTTCCTTCATTTCTGGCTGTTTGTATGGAATACATAAGGACTTGGCACCCATTGATGGAGACTTTTCGTCCTCTTCGAATTCTTCACCATCATCCTTCTTTGCACTAGAATCCTTAATATCCTCTTCACAAGCCATGACACCACACCATGGGGCAAGAACAACGTTCTTTTGGTTAAGAGCATGAACGAAATCTTTCCATTCGTGAGCAATAACTCTGTGAGTATCAAATTTAGCCTTGGCAGTTTCATACAGGTTGTTGTGGATTGCATCTAACAATTCAGGTAATTTGGTATCTAATTCCCCAATCTTAATAGAAACCTTTTCACCTGTATCTCTTCTAACAGCAAGAACAGAGTCATTGGCCAAATCCTTTGGACCAACTTCTAATCTAACTGGGACACCCTTTAATTCCCAGTTGGAGAATTTCCAACCTGGAGAGTAGTTATCTCTGTAATCAGCAGTAACTCTCACGTTATTGGATCTTAATTGAGATTCCAAAGCTTTACAAGAATCGTAAACCTTGTTTTCAACATCCTTAGTTGTCTTGGCAGTTAAACCAACAGGAATAACAACAACTTGGTATTGAGAAACTCTTGGTGGGATAACCAAACCCTTGTTATCTGAATGGATCATGACCATAACACCAATAACTCTAGTGGATAGACCCCATGAAGTTTGATGTGCAAAGATCTTTGGTTTGTCTGATCCTTCTGGGTTCTCAACAGAAATGTTAAACATCTTTGAAAAGTTTTGCCCTAAATGATGAGAAGTTGCACCTTGAATACCTCTACCAGTTGTTGGAATGTAACCTTCAACAGTGGTGGTGTAATGGCCACCGGCAAACTTCTCCTTATCAGTCTTGACACCCTTAACAACTGGAACAGCTAATAAAGTTCTGTAGATTTCTTCGTACCAATCCAAAATTCTGGAAACTTGGTTAGCAGCATCTTCATTGGTTAAATGGACAGTGTGACCTTCCTGCCATAAAAATTCTCTAGTTCTTAAAAATGGTTGTGGATGTTTGAATTCCCATCTGACAACCGAGTTCCATTGGTTCATCTTGAATGGTAAATCTCTGTGAGATCTGATCCATTTGGCATAGTATGGGTACATGACAGTTTCTGAGGTTGGTCTAATAGCAATTGGTTCTTCTAACTCAGATTTACCAGCTCTGGTAACCCAAGCAACTTCAGGAGCAAAACCTTCAATATGATCCTTTTCCTTTTCTAAAACCTTTGAGGAAACAAACATAGGGAAGTACGCATTGGCAACACCATCTGACTTGATCTTAGCATCAAAAAAACTTTGAATTTGTTCCCAGATAGCATATGAAGCTGGTCTCATAATATAACAACCTGAGACATCATAGTAATCTAACATTTCACCCTTGGTTAAGATTTGTTGATACCAACCTGAGAAATCCTTTTCCTTGTCAACTGTAACACCAATAAGTTTGGCATCATCAAGCTTGGCAGCGGCATTTTGTTTAGTTGGAGTTGGTTGACTTGGAGCGGAGATAGAAGCTTCGGCAGAAAAATCAACAACAGTTGGTTCATATTGGGACAAGAACCCAGATAATTGCTTACCATTCAAGATCAACTTTGCAGAAGCATTTGCTAAAACATATTGAACAGATTCATCATCAGTTATGTTGGAATCAACGACGATCTTAACAGCACCGTTTTGGTGTTTTGTAGCCAATGATGCAATAGAGAACTCCTTGGCAGGAACACCAAAGAATTCAACAGTAAGATCATCCTTTGCAAGTCTTGGTTCCTTGACACCAGCACTCTTGGCAATAATACCAGCTGGTGTTTGAGTTGTTTGAAGTGCAATGACTATAACAGGAACTGGGGTGGCAGTTTTAGCAGTTTTTGGCTTGAAAACAAGAGACTTGACTTCAAGGGACCCCTCTGGAGAAGGTTGTGCAAGTGAAAGCAAAGATAGAGAGGCTTCTAGGGACATTCGATAAGAAGAGAGGAAAGTTGGACATTAAGAGTGAAAATTTTACTTTTTTACTCATTTACTCTCAATACAGCTATAATTGTCTATGTCATGAATTTGGCTTCTGGATGGTAATAAACAGGGCATCTCCAATATGCCCTTTTTATAGAATTCCACACAGAGTCTCCAGTCAAATCGCTAGCTTCTAGCGTTGATTTTGGGGCAGCAATTTCCCTGAATTCAACTTGTAAACCATAATTGGCTAAATCAATGTCAACAACCTTCTTATATACTTCATAGCATACGAGACGATCTGCACCAAGCCCATTGAAAAAGGAAAAAATCCCCTCTGGCTTTAAAAGACCAACAACAACATCAAATAAATCATTCAACATATCTTCATAATGTTCACTGTAAGTATCATAGTAGATCCCATCAAAGAAAACACCCTTTGTTAACAATTCCGGGAGTGTATCTTGCCATTTACCCTCTAAAATAACAACGTTGGGTTTCTCGTACCAACCATCTTCTCTTAACTTAGCCAACACATCAGGATGGGCTTCTGAAATGTAATGTCTTGTTGGCTTTTTGTCTTGAATCATAGTATCGATGATCCCCATACCAAACCCAATGTTTAACACATTGACATCATCGGAATCTTCAATAGATTTAAAGAGAGAGTCACACCCTGCTTGCATCAAAACATCTTCCCATTGCATCATAACACCATCAGATCTCTCTTCTGTAACTAATGCACCGTCTTTGTATTCTAACTTTGTTTTTAAATAGGTTTCAGTAGTAACAGATGGATCGTTAATTGTCTCCTCAATCAATTCTTGTGCTTTCTTTTCTAATGCTTGTTGTTTTTCTTCATCGACAAGTTCAGGAATTATATCCCCTGTTTTGGTTTCTTCAGCTTCAGTTTCTGGACCATCAATGAATTCAACAGTAGATTCTTCAATTTTACGTAGCAAGATCTCAGCTCTTACCCCTGAATCAACACAGCTTTCCCAATATTTAGAACCATGCAATCCTCTTCTTAATAGCACACAACCAGGAGTTTCATCCTTATCGTTAGTCAAACACCAACCAGCACCAAAAAGCCATAACTCGTCCATCATTTCCAAAATAACAGTTTCTTCCTCTTTACTAGCATCTGTTGGAATAGACTCGCAGATAATGTGCATTGGCGTAGTTGTGGACTTCAATTCTGTCTCTTCTTCACCTTTTTGACTCTTTTCATAATTTTCAACTTCTTCTAATGTATAAGTAGCTGGAATTCCTGCTTTTAACAAAGTACGCAGTGGAACAACATAACCATCGTGTGTTATTGGCCTTGTTTTCAAATAACAAATTTCGTGTAAATCTGACATCTTCTACTAAAACAGACTTTGTTAGCTAAAGTGAAAAAAAATTTGATATATGCTCATGAAATTTTACACTATACCTACAATAAAAAAAATACCCAATCCGATTATTATAAAAATTCTTATTCATATAGGAACATCTTTTCCCAATGCCATGCTAAGTAATAGCCAAAAGTTCAAAAATGTAATTAGCACCCATACCATGACAGCCAAAACAGCAGTTATCTTCCCATTGCTCATATCTTTGAACATCATTGTCCCGTCTGGGGACATCATCAAATTGTTTGGCAAATGATTAAGTTCCACAAAGTCTAGATTGTTACTTGATCGTTGTTGTAGTCCTTCTCTATCCATCTCATCCATTTCAATTGTTTCTTCATTGTCTTTAAAAACCTGCACTTTCATGATCTGTTTACTACTAGTAAAATAAATCAATGGGGCGCTGACAAAAGGTAACATAAATGAAAGTACAACCTGACTAGCATTCAAAACTGTGCTTAAACCTTCCCTCCCGCTTGTTAAAACAACAAGAATACATGGTATTATTGCAATTGTTCTTGTTAAAATCCTTTTCAGCCCCGGTGGCATGGACACTTTTGCATGCCCTTCCATAATCATTTGTCCAGCAATTGTAACAACAGTCCCACCACATAACCCAGAAAATAAAAGTGCAAATGCAAAAACTGCTCCGGCAGCTTTGGATAAATGTGTTGTTAATAATTGATGTAATGTAAATAAATCTGCTGTTTCTAATACCCCGTCACCATCATCATCTAATGGTTTGGAAAGTGCTGAACCTGCAACAATTAAAATTGCAGCATTAACGAACAGCGCAACAAAAATTAATGAAACAACTAGTTCAACAACTGTGAAGGTCATTGTTTCATTGATGGCTTCAATTGATGGTTTATATTGGTTTTCCATTTCAAATTCATCATCATCCACGTCCTCGATGTCGTTTTCCTGTGTCTTATAAAAAAACAAATTGGTGTTCTTTGTATGCTCTGGTGGGACATAATGTCCAAGTTTTTCATCAAATGATTTCATTCTTGCTTGAACAACTCCTGAACCAAGGTAAAGTGAATGTGGCATTAGATTACTCCCAAGTAATGCAGCTGAAAGGTAAATCCCTTTGATATCGCTAAACACTTCTTTTGTTGGTAAAAACCCTTTGGCAACTTCTCCCCAATTTGTAGTTGGCGAAACATTTGCTAATTCAATTGCAAAGCAAATAACTGTACCGAAGACTAACAAACTGACAAATCCTTCAAATATTCTTAAAAGTAGCAATGGCCCGTTTGGTCTATATGCCATAATAACAAACAAAACATCAATGACTGTCAGTAGCACACCCCAAATCAAAGGGATGTCAAATATAATGTTAAATGCAATTGCAGTACCAATGATTTCTGCAACATCTGTCGCAATAACCGATATTTCTGCAAAAAGGTAAATCAGGTAGTTCACCCTTGGGCTTAAATGCTTCCTACAATTAGCAGCTAAATCCTCACCTGTACAAATTCCCAATTTCCCGGCCAAAACTTGTAGAAACCCGGCCATTATATTTGATATAACAAGGGAAAAAAGTAGTTTGTATTGGAACTGTGCTGATGCTATACTACTACTAAAATTCCCTGGGTCCATGTAAGCCACACTAACCATTAGTCCCGGACCTATATATTTAACAAACTTTTTCATTGTCATCATGAAATTAACCATTGAAGGGGTTGAAAGTCCCAATGCACGGTCCGGAAGGGAACCATCTGAGTAAAACGATGTGTCTGGTTCTGAATCTGGAATCAAAATTGGTGATTTTCCGCTTCCCCGTGAGGTTGAAGCCATTTTATATTTGATGAGGAAAACAAGGGCGTCATGAAATACAAAACTACCGATATAGTACAGAAGAGAGAAAATTTGAATAATAAATCTAACTGTTATTCAAATGTTGAATTTTAAAAGCACTGCGTCCGTTTTGAGACGCTCTAAACCTTTCCTGGGTGTTAAGCAACTTGAGTTTGCCCGGAATGTCATTTTGGGGGCTGATGGGAGACCTGTTGAGACTCGAACAAATGCTAAAATTCTGGATGGACATAGCAAACCAATTGATTATACTGTTGTACATCGCACTGAGAAGCTGAATGATAAACTGACTAATTCGCAGAACTTGGAAATAATTATAAAGAATATGATCAAAACAACAGGCCCAATCCCAATTTCAAGTTTCATGAAACAGTGTTTAATTAACCCAGAATTTGGGTACTACACAACTAGAAACCCATTAGATGCTAAAACAGGGGATTTTATTACATCTCCTGAAATTAGTTCCACATTCGGTGAGATATGTGGACTTTGGTTCTTTTCAACTTTCCTTAATCAATTGAAATATCAAGCTACTAACAATAGACCTAATTTCAAAATAGCCGAAAAGATTTTCAGAATCGTAGAGTTTGGTCCAGGAAAGGGTACTTTGATGTTTGACATGGTTCGTACTCTAAATAAATTCATTAAGGATAAAAACCCAATTGAAGTTGTCTTTATTGAAAAATCAGAGATTTTGATCTATGAACAGTATAAGATGATGTGTGATCCAGAAGCATCCAAATTAGAAAAGGTTGATGACTATACTTACACGGCAGTTTCTCAATGGGGGAACAAGATCGTTTGGATGATGGATGATAAACCAGATTTAGGGAATGATACAAAGTACATGAACTTTGTCATGGCTCATGAGTTTTATGATGCATTAACTATGAACAAATTCGTCAAGACTGAAAATGGATGGAGAGAATATTTAATTGATATGAAACCAGCTGCTAAAAATGGGCTCTTGCCAAATGTTGAAACAACTAGTAGTGTTGATTTAGGACAAATCAACAAATCTGAATTTATGGTCATCAAAGCACCTTACGCAACACCTAGTGCTTCTATTCCTAAGACAAATGCTAGGTATGATAGTTTACCATTAGATTCGGAGGTTGAAATATCTGCGGAATCGCATTCATACATGTATGAAATGTCAGATATTGTTAAATCATCAGATATTGGTGGTGGGTTAATAATTGATTATGGTACAACTACAATCCCAATCAACACATTAAGAGGAATTAAGGATCATAAATTTGTTAACCCATTAGGTGAACCAGGTGATGTTGATTTATCCATTGATGTTGATTTTGGTTCTCTTGCTGAAATCTTGAGTGATCGTGGAATGATGTCCTACACTGCTGAACAGGGTGATTTCTTAAATGATATGGGTTTAGGATATCGTATTGATCAGTTGCTTTCTAAGAATGTTGATGATGAGGAATTGAAGAAGAAGTTGATTGATTCTTACAAAAGATTAACTGGTAAAGGATTAAAAGAAATGGGAAAGATTTATAAAGTGCTTGGGTATTTTGATAAAAAGTATACATCCAATGGGACTAAACCTTCTGGTTTCAATGAACAACAAAAGGACACCAAAACTGAATGAATGAATGTAAATATTGTTTCTTTCTGTATATAAAATATAAAACATCTCTATAATTGTAGCTTAGCTTTCTTTTTGTCATCATAGTCCTTACCATCATTTTTATCTTCAACTTGTCTCTTATTGGAATTTGTTGGCTGTTTGTTCTCCTTAGAACTGGAATTATCGCTCTCTTGTGGTATTTCAACGTATTTCCCCTCACGGTCCATCTTCTCAAATAAGAGATGACTAAACTCTTCATTAGATTTTGCTTTTTGAAGTAATTGATAAATCTTATTTTGATTCCTTGTATTTGGTATCATCCTGTTAAGACAGTATTTTGTGTTTGTGTGGTAATTTTGGAATTCATTGGCCAATTGCATATATTCTTTAGCGGTTTCCCACCATGATAATTGACCGTTCTTGTTGAAACAAGTTGGATTGATTTCACCAGCAGAGGCAATCATAGCACCAACTTTATTACCAAACTTTTCTTGTAACTCAATATATTCTTTATGGGATGACACTGAACCATTAATAATAAATGAAACACCATTTTCATGACAAATATCCCTAATTTCATCAATATAATCTCTGATTGGGGCCTCTCTATTTCTCATTTCACGTGTACGACAATGTAAAGTCAAATTGGAGATCCCTGTTTTCACCAAACGATTCACTAATTCAAGGCTCTCTTCTTTTGTAGGCATTAATCTAATCTTCACACTAATAGGAGTTTTGTTAGGTTTCCCAACCTTCTCAACTAATGAAGTAAGAATATCACAAAGCAAATCTGGAGTGGAAAGAAGTGCAGCCCCCATTCCTGAATGAATTGAAAAATGTTTTGGACACCCAGCATTGATATCTATAGCACCAACATCATTTACAACAATGAGAGCTGCTTGAACAGCCAAATCAGGGTTTGCAGTTCCCATTTGAAATACTACTTTATCCTTTTCTATTTCAGGGCATGTCCTAAACACAACGTCAGTAGAGCCCGGGATCTTTTTGTTCCCTGTTTTAGAGATGAAGTCTACTGTATTCAAAGCTTTATTGACTTTACGTTCACAAGTAAGCAGCTTCTTATCAATGATTTCCGGGCCCCAAACAAGGTCCGCGCCGTGTTTCAAAGCCAAAAGTCGCGTGGGAAGCTCACCAATACGCACCATTGGTGCCAGCACAAACTTCGCAGTATAATCAAGCATTTAAGCGTAGTTCGTTTCACTGTGAAAAGGAAAGAGAATAAGAAAACTTTGTAAAAACGTTAAATGCTCAGCTGATTGGATTTTTTTACATGAAAAATCATAATTCACGTGACTTTCCAAAATGGGTAAAAGGGGGCAATTTTAAAGCTCAGCGTCGGAATTGTTAATTGGCTTCTTCTGTTTCTTTCTCTCATTTGCCCTCATCTTCTTTTTTCTTTACAACAACAAGTACGTCTCTTTTTTTTATGATCCACCTTGTGTATTTATTAGTGGATGACACCTTACGACCTGTTACTAACTAGGCTTTACGTTTAGAAATTTCTTATCAGTTTTGTTTAACTTTCTTCTTAAGTCACCGACCTTTACTTAACCATTCAAATGACAACAATTGCTCCTGCTGCTCCGGAAATTATGGAGGACCTCAAAAGGATTGATGATGATCAAATCCAAAATTTAGATGTTTCTGATGCTAACAATTTAAATAGATTCAATATAACAGAAGATGACTTAATGTCAATTACTGCAACTAATTCTGAATCCGATTCTGATGAAATGGAAAATCCTCAACCGGCTAAGATCGCATCTGCAATTGGGGTTCAAGATCATGATCAAGAAATTAGAGGTAGACCTTCTGCTTGTGTCTTTGTTGCAAGCTTATCTTCAAATTTATCTGATGATGTTCTTTGTCAATCGGTTACTACTCATTTTAAACAATGGGGTGATGTCTCCTTAGTTAAGGTTTTAAGAGATCCAGCTAATAGACCTTATGCATTTGTACAATATTCTACTGATGATGATGCAAATAGAGCTATCATGGAAGGTCAACACTCGATTTTAAATGGTAGAACTGTAAGATGTGAAAAAGCTAGAGTCAATCGTACACTTTATTTACAAGTACCATTACCTGGTATGGATCAATTAAAAATGAAGGATTTATTGAACTCATTTGGGGAAGTTGAAAGGATTGTATCTGTTAATGATAATTTCAATATTGTCGAATCCGGTGATGATTTACATACAAATTGGTTTGCTAAATTTGTTTACCGTCAAGATGCTATTGGTGCCTTTGCAAATTTGAAAACAAAAGCTTCATGGAATATTGAATGGGCACAAAATTTAGAAGATGAATATTCTAACGTTCCAGAAGTTACCATTGATAGATTTTCAATTTTTGTTGGTCATTTAGATCCAAGAATTAGTAAGGAAGAATTAATTGAAAGATTTGAAAAACATGGTAAAATTAAAGAAGCAATTTTAGTTAATAGACCATTGAGTAATTTTGCATTTATTAAATTTAAAACTAAAGATGCTGCTGCTTCTGCTGTTGAAAGAGAAAATCATTCGATGTTCAAATTTAAAACTATTCACGTACAATATCGTGAAATGTATAACAATTATAAGAGAAAATATTCAAATGAGAATGGTTTCAAATTGAATTTAGCTCCACCACCTGTCAATTTCAAAAGACGTAACAATTCATATGAAAGAAATGGAGGTAGTTTGAAATCTGTTAATTTTGACCTTTATGATCAAACTCCTAAATTTCAGAAACGGTTTAACTTCAACTCTGTTAAAAAGTTTAAGGACAGAAAGTATTTTAATAATAATGAGCACCACCATCAACACCAATTTAATCAACCAATTCCAGAAGTTGAAACAAATGAATTGTTATCACCAACGCAACCATTAGTATCATCGGAATCACATATTGAACATATTAATAAAGTAGATGATGACGATAAACTGAGAGAAATTGATGATACCGTTTCAAGTTCCAAGGATGCTGATGATGAAACAACCCGTGGAAATGTTTATTCTGCAATGCCAAAATCAGGTTACACATACACTACTGTTGATGGAGGTGAAACTGAAGATTATTATCCACCAGCTACTCCAAGTTTTCAAACACCTTGCCATTATTATTATTATGTTCCAGGTAAAGATTTTGTCCCAGGGAAGGGAAACCACCAACATCACAACCATAACCAAAAAATGGAAATGATGATTCCCCCACCTCTGCCAATGCCACCTGCATCAAATGGTGGTTATTATTACCCTTATCCAAATTATACACATGCATCTGTCACTGGTAACCAACCACCAATGTACCATCACCCATACTATTTTTATTATAATCCAATGGGTGCTCCAGTTGAGGGGAATACTTTAGCATCAGGTCAAAACTCAGTTTCAATGGATTTTGCATATCCCTCATTCAAAAATAATAATAATAATATGCAAGACACAACTGTCAGAACAGCTGATGTCGAGTAATAATGTTGATTTTAATTTAGGAGATTTAGTTTTTCATTTTTTGTTTTTCTGTTCATTTATCTGTTTCTTTTGTCACTATCGAATACCCATTTCGTTGCTTTTGTTTTTATTTTCGTCAACTAATTAGTTTTTTATAAATGTTGCGTAAGTTTCTTATTAAATAAATTAATGAGCAAAAGAAGCGAAAAGTTTCAATCCTATTATTGTTACTGAATAAATTTGATAATTTCAATGGCAGCTGAACCAAGCAATTCAGTCAAATCACAGTCTTTTGGAAAGTTGCATGACATACTTTTTGAAGAAGTTGTTTATGGAAAATGCGAAGATTCAAACCTGATTGGAGTGAAATCATTACATTCAAGACTAAAAGATTTAACAAACGTAGATAAATCAATAGAAAGCCCGCCATTGAATGAACTGAAAGGCATATTAACGAATCATGGGATTAATGTAGATGATCTGAACGAACCTGAGAATAATAAATTTACGAAAAAAACTGATAATGATGAATATGCTATTGAAGGAAATGATGCCCTTTCAATACGAACCCCGTTGAAAAGGTTCACTACTGTCATGGAGTTAGCAGATGAATCTAAGGAAGATTCAGTTTCAAGGAGTTTAGTTTGTTGTGTTCAAGGGTTGCCAGATTATATAATAGGACACAATTCAATGATTGAGAATTTAATCAGTTTTATAATATTTCATTTGATTAAGGAGATCAAAGTTTCCAGTGAAGTTAACAATAGTGATATAGAATTAGATTTGGATTATAAATGGAGTATAATTATGAATGAATCTTTTGTTCATTCAAAACATGTTTTTGTTAAATTCAATGATATTTTAACGTTATACTTATTCCAAAAGTTGTTGGATGGCGCAGTTCAAACAAGAGAAAAACATAGCAACGATGATAATGGAGCTATGAATGTTATAGTAAATACTTCAGTTAAGCAGAAAGTCATTCCCGAGATTATCAATCGGTTCAAATTTGAAATTAATAATAATAAAGATAAAGCTATAACGACATTAAAGCCAAAAGTTGAAAATAGAATTGAAAAAATGAGACAGGAACTAGCAGATGAGGATACAGAGATGACAAGTGAGGATGTTGATGAGTATACGAAAATGTACAATAACTATAAAATCGATTCAAAGGATTTATCACATATTCCTGCAGACATGCTTGAAACAGTCAAGAAGTCTGTTATTGATTTTCGATTGCATGCTTTGAAAGTGGAAAAGGAGAAAAAGGAAAAGAGGTTATTAAATGAAAAGATAAAAGCTGTTAATAAACTAGGATCACTATTAAATGTCGTTGATGAAGATGGAGATGATACAATGGATGGTCAGCAAAGTTTTATTGGAGTTGATGGTGATGATTGGGAACGTGAGGTTAAAAAACTGAAAAGTGAGCAAGCTAAAGAGGAAGAATCCTTAAATACTGATCTACAAGAATATAAAAAGAGGGAGGAACATAGGCTGAAAGCGCATGAAAAGTATCTGAAGATGATTAAACATGAAGTGTATATCAATGAGTACATACCTAATGCAAGAAAACAGTTCTTAGCTAAATTTGTTAATCCTGTAAAGGATACCAATAACAGTATGGATAAAAATTTTCAATACTATACTGTTCATGGAAACTATGTTAAGTTCAGACAGAAGAAGAAGTTGGATGAGCAAGCTAAAGATGATGAAGACAGGAATTTGGAGAATATTGATGATAATACAACTACTAAAAAATAGAGTATTTTATTGATATAGATATTTTGAATATCGCCTCAAGAGTTGAAGTAATTACAAAATAAATGTATTACAGGCAGAATAATTGAATGTTTTGGTTAATGGTGAAACCATTAAGCTCTCATTTTAGTGTCTATAAAAGCGTACTCATTTCAACACCAAAATAGACTATATTGTAAACGATTTCTTTACAGAAATTTATGACATTTTAACATATTATAAGAAAGAAACGACTGAATTGGATCACATTTTCCGAACTCCTTTATTGTAAGCTTTTGTGTAACATAATTTAGTTAAAAGCAAATTGAGTATCTTTTAGCCCGCGGTCTTCACTATATTTTATATTCTTAGTGCGGAAAGGATGACAGAGGGCGAAACCTTTTGGGTGAGGGAAGAGATTGTCCACTCACAATTGGCATCTGCTGTTTATGACAATATTTGTGTTAGAATCCTAAGAAATGGCGATGGCTCTATTAATTTGGATAGATATTCGAATTTGGATCCATTGAAAAGTGTTAAATCAATAGTGGATCAAACAACAAAGTATTATGACGATGATTGTATCATGTCTCAGGGGTTATTTGAATCGTTTAATTACATATCAGTAGTTGTTTACCCAGACGGTGTAAGTGTCAATGGGAAGCAGATCATTCCGTTTGGCGATACAATTCATTCATCAGCAATGATACCATCAAATGATCAAAGTCTGGAGGATTCAATACTTTTTAGTTTAGGTGATGGCACTACGATTGTTGTAAGGTTTTGTCTTATTGATCAAGATGCTTATGAAATTGTTGTTCTAGATACATTTGATTTAAATTTTAGTGGTATTGTAAGTAATGATCTTGGGACTAAAGTAATGGGGTTAAACTTCTTCAAAACAGTATCCGTATTTGATATTCAATACTCTAGACTGGGGTCTCCTGTTCTAGAGTTTCAACAAAATATTGTTTCACCTGCTAATATTATTGGTGGATGTATTTTAAAAGTATCAAATACTGATGATATTTTTGTGAACGTGACCCATTCATTTGATAAAATTACAAGAATTGATTGTTACTCAAACATTGAGAAAATTAAAGATTTAAACATAGTTTATAAAGAACATATCATGAAGAACACATTTGAAATGCCATTATTTTTGCTCCCATTGAGAAACACAAAATCTGTTTTATTTTTACAGAATAGTGGGTTTACTATTAAGGGATCATGTTTTTTATTAACAGGTTCAGGTGATGATCAGGATAATTTTCAGTACCCACCTGGTTTTAAACTAGACAATTATTTTCTACCAAAGGAATTATTGAATATTTTATCAGATAATGATACAACTACCTCATCACTTTATGGTCATGATCAAATATTAGTTTCATCATCCCCAACTAATTCAATTTATCTGATTGATATATTTTTTAATCATACGAAGGGTGGCTTTCGTATTTCAATGAAGAAATTATTTTCCTTAACTATCCCTTTTTCAGTATTTTCAATTATACCATTTGGTGATCATCAATTTAAGTTAACATTTTCAAGTTCATATGGTGCAACGGAATCAAGGATAGTTGAATTTCAACCAAAGTTAGAAATTCAAAATAGTGACAGTTCAATATTTTCATTAAAATACATAGAAAAGATATTCACAATTACAAATCCATTACCAATATTTGATTTTTGTCTCATTGAAAATACAAATTTTAGAGCTTCTAATGAATTCCCTAAACAAGAATTTTGGTGTAGTGGAGGGGTTGGTGTAAACAATAAATTAATGAACATAAAAAAGGGGTTTATTTCAAGTAAATCAAAACTAACAACGGATTTACCTACAATGGATAAATTGGAGATAATTGAATTTGCTGGTAACTCGTATATATTAATATCAAGAAACAACGGTTCTTGCTTTGTATCATTCAATGAATTATCTGATGATAAAATGGATTTAGATGAATCTCAAACAGGTAAGATTGATTCACTTTCTGTTATAACAGGTACATATAAAAATACACCTACTTTGGGAATATATTTAACAGGGGTTGGACATTATTTTAGGGTCCTTCAAAAACAAATTATATTCGGCCATTTTGGAAACTTCAAAGAGATAACTAATTTAGAATTAGAAGAGGAAATAATTGTTACTACTTTTTATGAAAATAGAGTTTATGGGTACACAAAAAGTGGTTTAATATGTTGGGAAATTACACAGGATTTCCAGTTTGAAAAAGTGACAATTCAAATGAGTTCCATATTGGATCCTAAGTTTGTCACCATGCTTAAAATTGAAATATTGAATGGAAATCTTTATTTATTTGTTGGTTACCTTAGGTCATTGCATGTTTTCAAAACTGGTGAAGGTGCCTTAACATTGGAAAGCACTATTAATTTTAAAAGGTTACAAATGCCATCACAAATGAGATCAATTGATGGAAACACGTTTTTGATAACATCAATAGATGGATTTTACTCATTTATCAAATTTGACCAATCAAATTCCCAATGGGATCAAATTGAAATTAAAATTAGTGATGTTGAACCACTTGAGATTGCAGGTATTGATAAATCAACAATATTTTTATTTAGTGATCAATTATGGAGAATTGATTTAACGAAATCAATTTATTGTAAGCCCGTTGTTGTTGATGAGTCAAAGTACAGATCATTATATTCCACGTGTCTTATCATGAGTACGAGAGGGTATCATATGTTTTTGGTTAATAGAAATGATGGGTTTTCAACTATTAAAGTCCCAACATATGAGGATACAATGGTTAAGTCATTTAAAGTTCAAGCACCTATCATTAAAATGTTTTATATTAACTTTGTGAAATTGTTTGTGTTGATTCCGATCATCAATAGACAGGTTAAAGATTATTGGGCTCAACCAAAGTTGATATTTTTTGATAGTAAACAAAGGAAAGAATTAAAATGGAGGAATAATGATATTTTTGAAAAGGGAGAGTATATACAATGTGTCTCTGATTTATTGCTGGAGACAGAGAATGGTAATGTAACGTGCCGTATTCTTATTGGATGTCGTGTTGAAGGGAATGAAAATGTAACAGGGTCAATTAAAATATGTAATATAAAAATTAACAATGGTGACATTCAATTGGAATCACTGTACAGTTGGAATGAATCTGGTCCTATAACGTGTATCTCGTCCATTGAAAAGAATAATATTATTTACAGTGTAGGTACAACAATGTATCAAAGAAACTACAATGCAAAAATGAAGAAACTTGATCTTCAAGAGAGGAAATTAGTTTTACCATCCTTGATTAAAAAGTTCGAAATATCTGATAAAAAATTATTGATTATTACAGCAAATGATTCGTATGAAGTTTGTGATTTAGAAACATACCAAGGAATTAAACATGGGGATGGTAACCAATATTTAGGTGATGGTTATGTAAATTCAATTAGTGAGGAAATGTATGAACTGTTACTAGGGGATGCTCAAGGGTGTTCAGTGAATATAACCAATGAATCTGGTGATATTGTTAGGTATAAGGTAGGTACATTCCCAAGGATTAGTAAAAGTTTAAACTTTGGCTCATGGTTGACGTATGATGAAAAGGTTGAAATTTGCAAACATTCTAGTTTTATAACCGTGGGAATGGGTGGACAAATAGATTCCTTTACTAGTGTTAGTAAGTGTGTGTTTGAAAGGATTGTGGAAGCGTGTAAGCCTGTTAGTGTGAGAGGACCAATTGGGAAAGTGAGTTATAATTGGATTCCAAAAGATGGCAGGGTGATTGATGTTACCCAATTAAAAGAAATGGGGAATGCTGCTGTTTTGGGGACTGATTTGGATTCAGTGTTACATCGATTTATGCTTTGAATGTCTATGTCTATTAAGAAAATATGATAAGAAAAGAGAGAGAACTATATAGAGAATGAATTAAATACCTTTGTCAGCTTTAATTTTATCCAAGAGGGAGCCGATTCTAGGGCCCATGAGAGGTTGACCCTTCTTCGTCTTTGCGTTTTTCATCAATTCGGTCTTCTTCTGTCTATCAGAGGCTTTTTCCCTAATTTCCTTCATTTTCTGTTGGTTTCGTTCGAAACGCTCGTCTCTCTCTTTGGTCTTACGCTCCTTCTTGATCTTCATCCTTTCCTGAAAGGACATGGCCTTCCTCTTCTGCTGGGCCGCCTCACGCTCTTCCTTGGTTTGTTTCTCTGGCACGGAAAAGCCCTCCTCTTTGAGCATCTTGAAGTATGCGATTCTCCTACGGGCCCTTGTGGTAAGTGCCCTGTTAATGTCAGCAATCTTGGCATCTTTTCCCTTGAAGTATTTTGTGTTTTTGACTCTTTTCGGTGGCATTTCAATTCGAATCCTTACTATGTGATTGTTATAAGAAAAAAAGTTGAAAATTTTGATATATTCTTCACTCATCTTACGACTTAAAGATATCCAAAAGGGTGGTGAATTAGTGGGAAAATCTTATTGGAAATTGTTTGAGTGTGTTTGTTTTGCCTTTCTTACTATATTTCCCTTTTAAACCAACAGAAACACCCACATGAATAACGTTAAACTGGCGTTTGAACGTTATTTGGACGTCAAAACAATACAAAAACGACAGTCGCTGCTCAAATGGTCATTAGAAACATCCAACACTACACAGTTTACTCCGCTGTACACTAGGTGCAACGACGGAGAAAATTGGGGATCCATTGGTAGCAAAATAATTGAAAAATCTTCTATATTCAAACTTTCCTCTTTACTACATAAAGACATACGGGATTTGAAATCTGTCAAATCCCATGTTAATCAATTCGCCAGGAGTTTGTCCTCAACTGATACGCGATTCTTTGAAAATAACTTTGATATAATTGTCAATGAATCATCATCCATTTCTGAACAGGGAGAATTACAATTACAGCTGATGAAAGGAGATCTTCAATTGTTTTCTGGTGAGAGAGAAGATTATACACCTGATGTTATCGAAAAGGTAAATGCCCTCTTTCATTGGTTATATGAAAACAAATTGTATTCTTTGGCATATCAATTGGTTGTTCATGTATTAAACAATTTAGATGTGTTTTTCAAACAGAATGAATTGTCACATATTATAAATGTCATTGATCATTCTGGTACCGTTGATGACTTTCTTTTGATGAGTGAACTCTATAAGACAACCCCAATTCCAAGTATATTGAAAAGATCACAAAGACTTGGGAATTCAACAACATTAATAAAATTGTCTGAATTGAAAACTTCACTAGACACTTCTGATTTTGTTAAATCAATAGAAATAATTGATTTATTACTTCATATTGAGACATCTAATTTAAATGGCTTGAAATTTCTAATATATAAACTAATAGACCAAGCAATACCAACAATTTCAAAATCCAAAGAAATGGTTAATTATATTTTAAACATAAGCAATAAGGCATTCTTATCTCCACGGACTGTTATATTTATTTACACAAAAGGTGAATTTAAAACTGTGAACCACCAAATTCAATTTTTTATTACCTTCATAAAGTTACATTCAAATGATGAATATTTTGAATTTGAAATATACAAATTACTTAAATCAATGAAGAAAACAACATTGGCATTTGGAATATGGTATGAAAATAATTTCAGACATCAATCTATTTTGAATTTAAAACCCATCGTTGACGAATCATATCCAAAACTAGAAAAATTACATCAAGAGAATTTAGACAATTTACCCAAACAATTTGTCAGGGAGCTTCAACTTAATAAAGATACACATTCTGACGTTTTAAGTCTTTTAATTTTTACACATTCGCAATATGGAAAGGATTATTCCAAGGTTAAATCATATTATTCACAAAAGAAACAATTTGAATACAAGATTTCAGAAACCGATAAAATCTGTCATATTTCTTCATTGATTAATAGTAAAGATTATGATAACATTCTCTCAAACTATGAACAGGTTTTGCAATTAGCAGTTGAATCGCCGAAGCTAATGGATGATTTGATGGTTGGGTTTGCCCGTAGTCAAAAGTGGAAAGAGATGGAACAATTATACATTAAAAGATTTCTTCATAATGATGAAATTTCAATTCATCAATATAGTGCCTTATTTATTTCATTATCAATGAGATCGGGATCAACTAAATTTATTTTGAAACTTTGGGAGACATTTTTAAAAGCTGGACATTCACCAACAGATCATATTTTATGTTGCATCATAATTTCATTTATTAAATCAAAGGCATATAGGGAGGCATTACAATGGTTTTCAGCTTACCCTAAATATAAAATATCCCTCTCTGCTAGGTCATATTCATTGATGATTAATATATTAGCTTCAACAAGGGATAGTTCAACTGTATTTCAATTAATAGATACATTACTTGAACAAAATAAAAATAAGTTAAAAGGAAAATTTATGGGATCCATACTTAAGCAATTTGCCTCAATTGGTGATTATAAATCAATTGAAAGGCTAATTTTAGAATATTACCCAAAATTTCATATAAAGATAACTGATAAAGATACAAGATGGATTTTAAAATCGCATTATTTCTCCAATAGATTTTCTGTAATTTTAAAACAATTTTGGAGAATGGAAGATTCTGAATTAGATTATGATATGGTATTATTAGCATTAGAAACTTCAATTAAATTAAAAAGTACAAATGAATTTAGATCAATTTGGGAAAGGATTTACCCAATTTTTAGTAAATCTGGTGAATTAGATCCAAGGGCATTTAGTCAATTTATGGCATATTGGGTTAGAGTATATGGATTATTTGGATCCGAAAATAAATTAAAGGAAATTAAAAGCACGTTAAGTTTAAATTCATTACCAATGTCAGTTTATAATCAAATGATTTTTAGTTCAATTAGGAGTAAGAAACCATGGTTGGTTTCAAAAATTGTTCAAATGGCAACCAATGATGGATGTATATTAACACCAAAAACATATTCATTAATATTATATTCATATGTTTCAATGCCATGGATTGGTGAAAAATCTGTTGAAAAATGTATTAAGATAACCAATGAAATTTTAAATACTAAAAAAAATGATAAATTTGGTATGATTGATCAAGATATAAATCCAATAGCATTAAAAATGGTTATAAAATTAATCATTAAACAAAATGATATTTATGAAGCTAGAAGGTTATTTGAATTATATTTAGAGACATCAACTAATAATTTATTAGATAATATACATATTTTGAATATTGAATTGATGTTATTAGGTGAAGAAGAAAGGTGGGTTGAATTTGATCAATGTTATAAAAAATATATTGAAATATTAGAACGTTATATGATTGAAGCTAAAATGATAGGTAGTTCACATAATATGGGTAAAACTTCTATTCAAAGATCAGAGAAATTGAATTTCCATGAATTGAACATTGAATTTGATGAAAAGAAAATCAAACAGAATAATATGAATAGTAAAATTCCTAATTGGCTTAAGCATGCACATTTTGATATATGGCAATATAGATTAAAACAATTAGATATAACTGAATCATTATCCAATATAAATCAAATATTCAGTTCATTAATAGAGAAGCAAATTTTAATATCAAATAAAAATTTAAATGAAACTGCATTATTGTTATCCAGTAAATCTGGATTATTTGATGAAACAATTGAATTTATTAACAAATATATTTTACCATGGCATATACGAGCAAAATCATATGATAGAATGAGATTGATGCACGGTTGGGGTATATCACCATTGATTGGGGTTAGTAAACCAATTTATCATTTTATTCCAGAGGTGTATTTCAAAGTTATTAAAAATTTGAATATTACATTAAATGATGTTATGACTGGGGAACAAAAGGGGATTTTCTTAAATAATGTCAATAGCTCCTTTGAGTATAACATTTTAAAGAATTTACCAATTATTGAATCCACTTCACGTGAGGGTAAGATTAGGAAATCCCAATTTGATACAAGAAGGGGATCGTTTTATAGAAATAAGAGGAGGGTTAATAAATTATACAATAGATGGAATATGAAGTATCAAAATGCCTGGATTGAAATTGAGGAATCACAAAAATACAAAGAAAGGGAATTTGAAATGAAGGAACAAATGAATAAGTTAGGTTCCAAGTTAGTTCATATGATATTCGATGGTAGACCAAGGTTTGAAGTTGAAGAAGTTAAATCTGTGAGAGATGAAGTTAAAAAGGAATATTTGAAGATGATTCGTGATCAACGTTCCCAAAGGAAAACATTAATTAAAAAACAAAGAGAGATGGAAGGAGAGGAGAGTTTAAAAGATTAAGAGTGTAATACTAATTCAGCCATACTTTTTCTATAAATATTTTTAAACCTGTAAATAAATAATTAATTAATAGAAGGTATAGTATGGATAAAGAATATAATATAAGCTGAGCCATTTTTGCCAGCTGTTTGATTTCGGGGTAATTCAAACCAATTCAAGTAAACAAATACAAATTATTTACGGGAAAATTACCTTGTTATTATTAGAGCAGTTTTGGAATATGAGTATGACCTATTGTAAAAAAATTGGGGGGTTTTATTAAGTTATAAGGAAATATATGAATTCCCCCGACCTATCCTTTATTATTCCATAATTAAATGATTGTAAATGTAACTAGAATACCGGCAACTGAACGGCCAGAATGGACTGTTATTTTATTACATGGACTGGGTAATTCTGGTTTGTCCTGGAGGAAGATTCCAGATTTGATTGGTGATCCACATATAAACTACATATTTCCAGATTCTAATATTCAACCAGTAACTGCTATGCCATACGCATACAAATCCATGTGGTTTGATATTCTTGATCCTGGGTTCGGAGAGAGATTGGCAGAACATGATGAATCAATGTTCTGGGAAGGTGTTCAATGTGTTGAAGAATTGATTGATTTGGAAGTTAAGAGGGGTATTCCATCTAATAGAATCATCGTTGGTGGGTTTTCCCAGGGTGGATCTATTGCACTTGGGGTTGCTATATCTTATAAAAAGCCATTGGCGGGGATCATATGTTTTAGAGGGTTCATTACAACCAGAAAGGAAGTTGATAAGAGATTGAAAAATGCCAATTTTGATGTTGACATAATACATTTACATGGTGAAAATGACCCAATGATACATAGAGGGTATGCAATGTCAACTACAACATTTATGAAAATATTAGGTTTTCATAACTATAAATTGGTTGAATTTGAAAGTTCAATACATGGTATTGAAGAAGTTGAGATGGAATATGCTACAAATTTCATTAAATCACAAATATACAACAGTAATTCATCCTCTTAAGGGACTGAAACATCATTAAGTTGATCCTTTGTGTATGGAACGAATGAATTAAAATTTTCTCTTTCCCTGTACCAATCAGGTACTAGCAAATTGAATAAAGTTGGATCCATTGATAATTCCCTTGTTGAGAAATCGAATAATTTTGGCATTTTAATAACTTCATCATCTTCTAATGTGTATCCCCTATAATTTGGGAATATTTTATCATTAAATTCTTGTGATTTAAATTCTTCGAAGCAATGATGTACAAGACAATCAATAGCAGATATTCTACTGATTGGTGAATAATCGAAAATCAATTGGAATAATTCAATTAAATCATTGTCAACTTTACTAAATACTTTGGTCAATGGGATTGGTTTAATTGAGGGGAATTTGTGTTCCATATAATTTGGGTTCATTTCCCTTATTTGATCTTTTGAAGGGGTCCCCAATAATTTGATTATTTCCACCAGTTGATCAATACCCGATTGACCAGGAAATAACGGTTGTCCTAAACACATTTCAGCAATAACACAACCAGTTGACCAAATATCGATTTTGGTTGTATAGTTTCTAGCACCAAAAATTAACTCCGGTGCTCTATAATACCTTGAACAAATGTATGAAACATTAGGTTCATTAGGATTGAGGATTTTCGCTGAACCGAAATCACAAAGCTTTAATATCCCTCTCATTGGGTCAATTAATAAATTCTGTGGTTTTATATCTCTATGGCAGATACCAAACGAATGAATGTAATTAAGGGAACGGAACAGTTGGTATGAATAGAGTTTGACGGCAAGCATGGGCATTTGCCGCTGCCGGGAATGAAACCAATGAGTTGCAGTGTATAAAGTTTCAGGTAAGAATTCCAGAACAAGATGAAGGTAAACATCCTCCTTTTCATCAGAGTCAAGGAAATAAGCTTTTAAATCTACGATATTCCTATGAGTGAGTATCTTCATGATTTCTAGTTCCCTATTCTTGAAGCGTCTATCTTGTAAAACGGTTTTGATAGCCGCACGTTCTCCCGATTCAACAAACTTAATTTCGTGGACATAGCCAAAGGACCCATGACCTACCATGGCTTTCTGTGTGTATTTCAAATGTAAGGGAGCCCCATTGTGGCCTTCATTGGCATCTCGTTCAATTGTTTCCATTGGTTTTTGGAGGATGGGTGAGCGGAAGATTTATTAAATAAAGAAAGAAAATGATTGTGTGATGTAATTGGAAAATAAATATATTAGCCAGTTATAATAATAATAATAATAATAATAATAGTAATTATAACAGAATTGTTTAGAAGTTAATTGGTTTGTCAAAAACGGTCATAGCAGCTTCCTTGAAAGCTTCTGCCAAAGTTGGATGTGCGTGACAAACTCTGTAAATATCTTCACATGAAGCACCATATTCAATAGCCAAACCGGCTTCGGCAATCATTTCACCTGCATTTGGACCAATAATGTGAACACCAAGGACTCTTTGTGTTTCAGCATCGGCAATGAACTTCACGAAACCTTCAGTGTCCATGTTAGTCTTAGCTCTGGAATTAGCAACAAATGGGAATTTTCCTGTCTTGTACTTAATACCAGCTTCCTTTAATTCTTGTTCATTTCTACCAACCCAAGCAACTTCTGGATGAGAGTACATAACAGCTGGGATGTTACCATAGTTAACATGACCAGTACCATTTTTCAAAAATTCAACTGCAGCAATACCCTCTTCTTCAGCCTTATGTGCCAACATAGGACCAAAAGTGGCATCACCAATACATTGGATATGTGAGAATTTAGTTTTGAATTCAGAGTCAATAACAACTCTGCCTCTCTTATCGAATTCTAAACCAAGGGCTTCGGCATTCAGACCTTTAGAAAATGGTCTTCTACCAACGGCAACTAATAAAACATCAGCATCTAAAGTTTCAGTCTTACCAGTTTTAGTATCTTCAAATTCAATGTCAACCTTGTCACCATTTCTAACACCCTTGGTAACCTTAGCACCTAACTTGAATTTAATACCTTGCTTGGTCAGGAATTTTTGTGTAGCCTTTGCAACTTCAGCATCCATACCGGCACCACCGATAGCAGGAAGGAATTCTAAAACTGTAACTTCAGTTCCTAATCTTGACCAAACAGAACCCATTTCTAAACCAATGATCCCACCACCAATAACAACCATCTTCTTTGGAATTTCCTTGATTGTCAAAGCACCAGTTGATGAAACAATTCTCTCTTCATCAACTTCAATCCCTGGGAATGGTGTTGGTTCAGAACCAGTGGCAATAATGATGTTAGTAGCTTCTAAAGTAGCTGCTTCACCACCTTCAATTGGATCAACCTTAATGGTATGTTCGTCAATAAAGGAACCATTACCCTTATAGTAAGTAACACCGTTCTTCTTAAAAAGCATTTCAACACCACCGGTCAATTGCTTAACAGAAGTGTCCTTTGCCTTCATCAAATTCTCCAAATTTGGCTTAACTTCACCTGTGATATCAATACCTCTGGATTTTGCTTCGGTCTTGATCGCATGGTAAAGATGAGAGTTGTTAAGTAATGCCTTGGAAGGAATACACCCAACGTTAAGACAGGTCCCACCTAAGGCCCCCCTCTTTTCAACACAGGCAACATTGAACCCTAATTGGCCAGCTTTGATGGCAGCAACGTACCCACCAGGGCCACCACCAATGATAACAATGTCGTGCTTAGCAGCAATCTCCAAAGCCCTTTGGCTAGAAGAAAATAGTCTCCTGTTAGTGAATCTTAGCATCTTGTTTCTATTATATGTAAGAACAAAGTGGTGTATGTAGAAAAATTACACAGAGCTCCGACTCGGTTTCTATATGGCTTTTAGTCCGTGTCCACAAATCGTAGAACAGAAGAGATAAACGCATCCGGTGCTTCACTAGTCACCCAGTGTCCACAGTCAATGTCCTCTAGCAAAAAACGGGGGAAAAATAACCCAATAGAGGCCACATATTCATCCGCAATGTATCCAGACTGGGTCCCCCTAATAAATAGAGAGTCCCCGTTCCATCTGCTATGTTGATAGTTGAACGGCCAACCGCTAATGTTGTCTAGTTGTCTCCCAATGATTGTAAGTGGGACCCTGCTTTTGTAACCCTCTCCAGATGGATCTTTGCGCATGTTGGTCAAGAGAAATTGACGTATTGGTAATGAAGGTTCCACCATGGACAGTAACTTATCACATTCCTTTAATGTGGTTATATCCTTCTTATTCTCTATCAATTGTAATTGTCTGATGTATTTCCCAAATTTACTGAACCCAGTTCCTCTGCCAAATGTGAAATCAACTGGTGCATTGTCAACAGACACCAATCCTGAACAGATCTCACTATTACGCAATACCATGGCCATAGCAGCCTTTGCACCCATAGAATGACCAATCACAATTGGTTTCCCAAGCTGATTATCTTTAATAAACCTTTCAACATCTGCTGCCATTGATGGATAATCATGTCTTTCGTTATGTGGTGAATCACCATGATTTCTTAAATCTAAACAGTAAACATCCCTCCCAGATTTCTTAGCAAGCTGACGAGAAATAGCCCTGTTATTTGCCTTTGAACCAAATAACCCATGTAAAAATACCATTGGTGGTAAACCCGGGTTTGGGTTAGATGATGTGTGTTTATCAAATGCCAATTTCACTGTTTCAATGTCAGTTGCAAGAGCTTCCTTTCCCAAATCTGCATATGCTAATGATGAAGTTGTTCCATCATAAATGGAGCCAAAAAATCTCCTGAATGTTCTCACCCTGTTCATCATATATAGAATATCGGTATTGAGAAGATGGAAAATTAAAGAATTGTGAAAATTTTACATGTTTTGGTGTACTAAGAAGAGAGCTTAATATAGTTAACAAATAGATAATAATAAAAATTGTAGTGTGAAACAATTGGATGTATTTGAATATAACTATTGCTGTTCTTTTCCTATTAAAAAATTGGGCAGAAAGCATGCTTGATTCATATTTGATTCAAAAAATGAAACATCCAAATATACATTTTGACACTGCAGTAATAAAGGAAATAACATCATATATGTACTGTAACTAATGTTATTTATGTTCTTATACTGCACGCGATACTTCTCAAACTAACTTTCCAAAATGCAGACCTTCAAATAAAATGCCGAGCATTTTTTGCTCATGTAACAAAATATGAAACCAATCTCAAAACTTAAATGTTAAATAATAATCATCTATTGCAAATATGTTCCAGTATGTGTCATTATCCTTTTTTGTAAAGTGTTGGTTGTTCTTTTCTTGTTTGTAATTTGGACAAGACATTTCAACAAAGAAAGATCATAAAGTAATATTCTTATCCTCTACTCAACATTGCATAATTTACTTTTCCAAATAATGAAATATATCACATTGTTTTCCATCCTTATACTATTACGATTAACAATGGCAATTAATAATCAACTTCAATATCATCATCAAAAAAGAGAGTCAAATCTAGTAGCACAGCCACGGCCACGGCCAATCCCTGAACCACAACTTGAATTAACTGTTCAAATTACAAATTCAAATGCTCTTAATAATACAAACGATTTAACTAATCCAACACCATTGCCAAAACCCACACATAATTTAAATGTCTATCTGAAGGAGGGACAACATCAATTACTGGATACGCCAATAACTCTGGTCACTTCAACTACTACAAGAAGTTCTAGCTCATCATCAGCTGAAAGTTTTTCTAGTTCTCGTAGTATTATCACTGAAACAACAACAAGTTGTACCAATGCTAACATTAGCACTAGCTCTATTACTAGCAGAAGTACTAGCAGAGACACTAGTAGAAGCATTAGCACTAGTGTTTCTGCTAGTAGTAGTAGTAGTAGTAGTAGTAGTAATAGTAGCATCTGTAGCAGTAGTAGTAGTAGTAATAGTACTAGAAGTATTGCCAAGGAAAATATTGAAACATTTGCACAAAAAGGTAAAGGTATTACATATTCACCATATCATGATAACTTCCAATGTAAGTCCCATTCAGAAATAGCGACTGATTTAACAAAATTACAAACCTTTGATATAATTCGTTTATATTCACCAGATTGTGATTGTATTTCAGGGGTAATGAATGCAATGCAATCACATCAAAAGATATTCGCTGGATTATTTTATATGAATACAATCGAACAAGATATTAAATTATTAACAGATCAAGTAAATTCAAATTTAAGGGGCTGGAATGCAATTATGACTGTTTCTATTGGTAATGAATGGTTAAATACAGGAGAGTATAAGATTAATGAAGTTATTAGTGCAATTCAAAAAACAAAATCTTTATTAAAACAAAATGGATATAATGGCCCTGTTGTTAATGTTGACACATTCCCTGCATATAAATCCAACCCAAAATTATGTGAGTTTACAGACATAGTAACAGTTAATGCACATGCTTATTGGGATGGGAATATTAAACCTGAAGATTCGGGAAAATTTCTTCAAAGTCAAATAAGTGAATTAGAAACGTTGTGTGAAGGAAAAGAGGTACTGATTACAGAAACTGGATGGCCTACCCAAGGTCAAACTTTTGGATCTGTTGGTATTCCTGGTAAAAGTGAACAATTAGCATGTATTAAATCCATTTCTGAACTTGTTTCCAATAAAGTTATTTTTTTTACTGTTTACAATGATTTTTGGAAGGCACCAGGTCCATATGGAGTTGAGCAGTATTGGGGGTTATATGTATAAAGTGGCAAAAAAAGAAAAAAAAATTGGAAATAAATTGAGTTCATATTTTTAAGTTAAAATTTAATTTTTAAAAAAATAAAAATGCTGAGCGGTTTTTTTTTTTTATTGTGTTTTCAAAAGAAATAAAATTTTTTTCTTTAAAAACTGTTGAAAAGAGTTTGATTCTTCAATTAAAACTCCAATGGACGTCACGGCTCTCCACGAGTGTTTCCAAGCGACTTTACAGGCGGATGTCAACATTAGACGCCATGCGGAGGAGCAATTGGCTCTTGCAGCCAAACAGGTGGGCTTCCTAGGCGCTTGTTTGGACATTTTGGATAACCACCAAGTCTCTCCAATTGTCAAACAGGCATGTTCTATTTACTTTAAAAATAAGATCATGAAAGAATGGAATAGTGATTACATTGATAAGGATGAAAAGCCTGTTATTAGAGAAAGGATCATGTTCGTTATGGTTAAATTAGAAAGACAATTGAGTAATCAATTAATTCCTGCTTTGGCCATTATTGTTAGTTATGATTACCCAGACAATTGGGATAATTTTCTTGATTTGATCTTAAAGTTGCTTTCAAATTCAACTGATTTAAGATCTATATATGTTGGGATTTTAGGTTTCAATGAATTATGTAGATCTTACAGGTGGAAAAAGAATGAAATTAGAGGTCAAAAATTAGATCCTATTATTGTTCAATACTTTCCAAGTTTATTACAATTGGCTAAATCGATTTTAGCTTCACCAACTGATGATTATGAATCAGGTGAAATTGTTAAATTGGTTTTAAAATGTTATAAATTTGTTACATATTTGGATTTACCTATTGTTCTTCAAGAAAATCAAAATGTTGTTGATTGGATTACATTTCATGTTACTGTTATTAACATGCAATTACCTGAATCTGTTTTTAAATTGCCAATTGATGAAAGATCAAATTCAAGTTGGGTTAAATGTCAAAAATGGGCATTTCATAACTTAAGTAGAGTTTATGAAAGATATGGTTCCCAAACTCTTAGTAGGAAATTTGAGTATGATAATTTCCTTCAATTATTCAATACAAATGTTTTACCACAATTATTCAATGTTTATATTGAAAAATTACAATTATGGAGAAATGGTCAACAATGGATATCAAATGAATCACTTTATTATATGATTGGATTTATTGAACAATGTTGTGTTAAGAAAAATACATGGGAAATGGTTTTACCACATTTAAATTTCTTAATTTCAGAAGTTACATTTAACATATTTAGACCAACTGATGATTCATTAGAATTATTTGAAAATGAACCAGAAGAATATATTCATACAATTTTAGATCAATTTGAAGATACATCATCCCCAGAAAATGCAATTATTTCATTTTTATTTACATTAGTTGAAAAGAGGGGTCAAATTACATTACAACCGTTAATGGAATTTATTTATAATAAATTAAATGAATGTAATCAAAAACCAGATACAATTGAAATTGCAAAAGATAAAGAATCAGCCATGAGAATTTTAGGACCAATTGCACATAAATTAATTAGTCCAAAATATCAATTAGTTTCACAAATGGAAGATTTTTTAAAGACATTTATATTCCCAAATTTTCAATCGAATTACCCATTTTTAAGGGCTAGGGCATGTAATGTTTCATCAAAATTTGATGATTTAGAATATAAGGATCCAAATTATATTCAAATTATATTTACAGGTGTTATGTCATGTTTTTCAGAAATTGATCAATTACCTGTTCAAATTGAAGCAGCATTGGCATTACAATCATTTTTAAAATTTGATGAATTTAAATATTCCCTTAGTGGGATAATTGTACCAACAATGGAACAATTATTAGAATTATCAAATAAATTTGATAGTGATATAATACCAATGGTTATGCAAGAATGTGTTGAATCATTCTCTGATCAATTAGAACCATTTGCAGAAAATTTAATGGCAAAATTAAGTGAACAAGTTTTAAGGTTATTAGAAGAAATAAGAGATGCATCAAATCAAGATATTGATGATTTTAATGGTGGTTATGATGATTTAAGTGATAAACAAACTGCAATTTTAGGTATTATAAATACAATGATTACAGTTTTATTATATTTTGAAAAATCAAGTGATGCAATTGGTAATTTAGAACCATATTATTCACCAGTTATTCAATATATTTTTGGACATTATATTGATGATTTTTATGCAGAGGCAAGTGAATTAATTGAGAATACATTATTTTTAACAAGGAAAGTTTCTACAAATATGTGGAGATTATTTGGTTCATTTGTTCAAATGTTAATAAAGGAGGATACAACATTATTTTTAGAGGATGCATTACCAGCATTAAAAAATTATTTAGTTTATGGATCAGAAATGATTAAATCAAATGAAGAAATTCAAACAATGATGGTTAGATTAATAATGAAAATTTTAGTTGTTTCACCTGATTCAGAGGGTAATGATAATGATGATGATGAAGAAGAAATTGGTTCAAATGATATTTGTCAAATGTCAGAATTGGCAACATATTTTATTTTATCATTAGATCAAAAATCAGCATCAAAATATGTCCCACATTTAATTGAACAAACAATTAAATATTTACTAACTGAAGATCCAGCATATAAATCGAATAATAATAAAGTCCAAATTATTAATGTTATTTTATCATCAATTGTAATTGATCCAAATTCATCATTACAAAAATTAATGGAATTAAATATGTTTAACCAAATAATGGAGATTTGGTTTTCATTAACTGATAAATTAACTAGAGTTTTTGATTTAAAATTAAATATTTTATCAACAATTTCAATATTGAGTATCCCAACTGATGGATTAACTCAACTTGGTCTTGGTCAAGTTTTAGGTTCATTTGGTGTTAATTTATCAAAATTAATTATTAAATTACCAGAAGCTATAAGTAGTTTAGAGAAGAAACGTAGGGAATATGAACCAGGTTTTGAGAATGATTGGGGGAATGAAGAAACATATGATATTAATGATGATATTATTGGTGAAACAACAACAGGTGAAGAAGATGGTAATAATGGATTAAATATTGAAGATTTTCAATTTACAGAAAGTGGACAATTTAAATTTTATGATGATGATGAATTAGATGAGGATCCATATTCACAAAGTGCATTAGAGAATATAAATGTGTTTAATGCATTTAAATCATTTTGTATGGAAACTCAGAATAATGATTCATTAAAGTATCAATCAATTTTCTTAAATTTAGATACAACACAACAAGAAGCATTGAAGAGGACTTTAGATGCGGTTTAAATATAATCTATATATTTACTTATATATTATTTATGAAGATAGATTATGATATATTTTAATTATTTATTTATAAAGGAGAATTTTGTTTATTATCTAAATACAGTTGATAACCATATTGATAAGCTAAAACTAAAGCGAATTTCAAGTATATTAACACATAACTATATATCCCCATTGACATTAGAATGATTAAACTTGGGAAAAGTACGAATAGGAATGATTTTTCTAATGTTGTTAAACAAGAGAATGGCCATGAAAAGTAAATGATCCCAATCATTTGATTTTTCATTTGATGGAAATAGCTTGGGTTCTTCCAAGGAACTGGTTTCACTGTATGATTTATTAGTTCCACCATTTGGTTAACTGATTAATGAAGATAAAAAAGTTAATGGTAATGTTTTGAGAATCCTTTTTTTTTTGATGTTATTATACTTTAAAAGAAAACAGAGATCCACTGTAATGTTCGACAGGATCTCTGTTTCATCTAGCAATTAAAAAGATATGGCTGATATTTTA
>JAJLVT010000108.1:0-113822 GCA_030564545.1 Saturnispora mendoncae
TTCCATTGGTAACAAAAGGTTTTCGCCTAAATTGCCAGATTTGTTTTAGTTTCGGGTATTAGCCGAGAAATTTATTTTTCAAATAGATAAAAAAGATCTTTTTGTGTCGAGCTGATAAAAATAATCTAAAAAATATGCCCAGCTTATGCACTTAAAAAAGGATTTATTATTAAATTCTAACACAAAGAATAACTTCCCTATAGTCCACCGGAGATTTTATGAGTTATCTGTAAATAAAGGATTTCATGCTTAAATTTAGTGTTTTCAAATTAATCTTCCCATTTTCATTATATGAGAAAAAGTACAATCATAAATTTATAAGTTGAGATAAAAGGCGTGGTTAAAAGTCTGTAAGAAATACAATTTAAATAAATTTTATATTAAGTAAGGCCCTTTAATAAAAGGAGGAAAACCTTTTTGTTGAACTATCTTTACATATTATAAAGTTTTTTACCTCTGGAAAGAAATTTATTTATTTTTTAAATTTATTTCCTGTCATTGTTGTTTCTGAGCTTGACCAATAAATCAATTTGCTTTTGATATTGATTTTTAGGTAATTTAAATATCAGCAGACCTTTTGAAAATTTATAAATTCTTTGATTAGGTATTACGTAGCCCTGCATAGGATGTTTAATTTATATTGGCCTAGTTAAAATTCAAATATATTACAAGAAGCCTTCTTACTTCTACTTCACAACAACTGTTTTTTTTACCTTTCATTTGGTTCTAAACAATATTTTTTGAACATATTTTTATTATGTTACACATGTATAAATTAACATAATTGAATGTCTTTTGGCATCTATGTTAGTAAATTAATGTGTAAGTTATAAGAAAATTCTAATTCGTAGGTAAGAAAGGCATAGTTAATAGTAAGTAGTTAATAATTTAACTAATAAGTCTGTGAAAACTGCAGAGGTTGATAATGGGCTTACTCAAAGATCGGTTGACCTCTAAAAAGATTTATTAATGAATTAATGAATTTTTATATTAAAATCCTTTCTTAGCCAAAATTTAAATTATTGTTTCTTGAAAAATAGAAAGAACTTTATAAATGTATAACAATTGGCATTTTCATCTTGAAAAGTTGTCTTTTTTGGTGTAAATTTGAGAAAATTCAAATTAGGATTGAAAATACTCTTTAAGAATGTCATAGCAAGTCTTTTCTCATTGGATTGAATATCAGAACTAACTAGAGTTCATCGGTAATCAATACTTAATTATATGAACATTGTAGACATAACAAGGGGTATTTCCCTTTGCTATTTTATAATAATTAAGCATCTAGCGTGTTATTAAACTGATAAATTTTCTAAAAAATATCATGTTAGTGTCCAGACATCATTAATTTTTTAATTTGTATAATCAGTAAGTTTTTTCTAGTCTTTTTTATATAAAAACAGATAAGTAAACTTGAACCCATTGTGTTTCGTTGCTATTAGCTGTTTTATTACATATTTATTTGGCGCTGAAATCATCTCTTTATTATTAAATTACCTTGTTAAAATTTTATATTAAGATAGAACGCTTTTCTTTGAATATACAACAAAATTTTATGGTTCAATGTTTGCCCTATATTTATTTCAGAACTGTGATGGCATTTTTAAATACGATTATTTTTTAGTAGGGATAAAAAACAGCAAATTTTTTTTGCCAAAACTTTTTTGTTTAGTTTAATGGTTAGACGCATCATAATTTTTTTTACTGTGGGTTCGAAATTCAAAAATATTTTTTTTACTCAGCAAACTTAAACTTACCAAAAGATAATCACCAAATGAACTCGTATATTAACATTATAGATTTCATCTTGAAAGTTGATATTACAGAATATTACAAAATTTTTATTTGATTTGAAAGCGTTTAAAGTATAAATATTATGAAAAAGTGTACTAAGTAAATAGATAATTTATCTCTGTTGAAAAATTTCAGATTGATCAATCTCACCATTTCTTAATTTAATCCATAGTGAAAGAATATGTTGTTGACCGCTTGCAGTTAATAATGTATGATCTGACTTATTTTTATTAATAGAAAATGGATGTGGTCTTCCATCAACTGAAAGCCTCATCAATGGATCAATAAAATTTTGTTTCACTAAGGGTGTTATCAATGAGGCTTTTTCTTCAACTTGAGCTCTTTGCTCCTCTTTTGATGGCAATTGTTTAAAGTTACCCCAAACACTTGCAAGTGCCGATGCTTGTGACTCAACTCTATTGAAAAAGAATGAAGTGTAAGTATTCCCTACCAATGCTAATGTATCATCCGCAAGAGAAAATGTGTACAAATAAAAGTCAAGTAAATTTGGATTTGTTCTAACCAGATCTTCTTCTAAGTATGGATATATTGTTTGATACCCAGTAGCAAAAATGATTGCATCAAAATTTGACTCAATTGTTCCATCTGAAAATTTAACACCACGTTCGTTTGGCAAAAACGTTTCAATTGTTGGCTTATTAGTAATACCTTTTGAATACGAACAAGCGTTTACCCAACCAACAGCACAGGATGCACTATTTCTTGATAAAAAAATATTTGAATTTTCCAAATCTCTTGGGAATAAATATTGTATGAGATCTACAGCAGAAACAGAAGCACCAATAATTAAAATTTTCTTTTTTCCTTGCAAATAATGAGGATTTTTTATTGATTTTGCAAGCCTAATATCAACGAGCTTATTATTTTTTTTAATAAAATTTTCTAATCCGTCAAATTTGGGAATATAAGGAATTGTTTTACCAGAGCCCATAATAACAGCATCAAATAGTTGTTTATACCAGGTCAGAACTTTGGAACCATCCTCATTGGCTATAACAGAAGAAACTAAAATTTCCCATTTCCCATTTTCCAATTTTCTGATTCTTTCCACGTTACTGTTAAGTCGAATGTGTTTCTGCAAGTTATTGTCTTGAACAACCTCTTCTAAATAGTCCGAAACATCTTCAGCTTTTTGGTGCATTGGGATGTTTTTGTATTTTGAGTTAACTTTTTCAAGGCTTTCAGCTTCCAATTCAGCAAAGGAATAATGCATAAATTGATTGGTGACATTAGTAAACAAGTTATTATAAGCACCAGAACCTCTCCATTGATATTTAATAACATTATCTAAATCTTTGTTTATTTTTTGGATAACTGGATTTTCAAATGATGATGATTCCAATTCATCTTCAAACTGATCAGATATTTCAAATTTCTTGTAAATATTTTCAGGGGGAGATAAATCACTCAGGTCTTCAGAAGCTGGCAAATATGGATCAGGTGAATCTTCATGAAAAACACTTTTAGACCAAACACCACCAACTGTTGAATTTCTTTCAAACGCAATGACATTATCAAACAACAATTCACCATCCTTTTCATATTTGTTAATGTTCTTTTTACCAAACAAGGACTTTCCTTTTTTTGTAATTCTTGTTAGATCATAAATAGATGCAATTCCAGAAGGTCCAGCTCCAACAATAGCAATTGATTTGACATCAAATCTTGGGCATGTAATTGTCATTGTTGTTTAATATTTGTTATTAATTGTACTAATGTAATATGTAATGCTAAACCCACCAATTTATAAGTTGCTAAGCAGCCACACAATTTCAAATTGTGATTTGAAATTCAAAATTCATGAGCGCCACAGTGTGGCATCCCAAAAAAATATTTATTTTCTTTACTCATGGACTGATAAGAAAGTAATTGATTGAATAATCAGTTAATGGTCGAGTCATATCGGTAATTTAAACATAAAGCAATGTTTTTCCACTTTCAAAAGTTCACAGTCAAAAAGCTACAGAGGTGATTTTTTAAAATAAACATTTTAATTCTTAAATATCATATAAATAAAAGTAAAACCAATAAAATTCCTTGGATATTCCAAACTCAATCCCACCTGTGAATTGGTAATCCCAATGCTTCCCTCTGAGATTTAGATTTTGGATCAAAATATGGCTTTTCAGCCAAAGCCGTAACTCTAGTACCATGTCTTGGCAATTTACCTTCTTGATCCCAAATGTTTCTGTGTTGGGTAATTCTGTTATCCCAAATAGCAGAGGTACCATAACCTGGTTTTGTCTTCCAATTAAATCTAACTTGAATATCAGCGTTCTTTTCATAAACATCATAAAGGTAATTCAAAATGACATCTGATTCAACAGGTGATACACCAACAATTCTTTTAGTTAAACCTCTGTTCACAAACAATGATTTCCAGCCAGTTGCAGGATGCGTTCTAATTAATGGATGAGTACGTTCCACTTTAACAGTGTTACCAAATGGGTCATTTCTATCAATGTAATTGTGAGCAGAAATGTAAACACCTTCCTTACCATCCAAAAACTTCTTGAATTCATCACTTAATTTATCATAAGCAGCATATCCAGATGCCCAAAGAGTATCACCACCAACACCTGGAACTTCATCTAAATGTAAGTGTGTGTAACCAGCAGGTTGATTTTCATGAACTAAATCGGTGTGCCAGATTTGGTTCCCTGGAGCTGGATATTTGGTACTATCCCAATTTGAAAGATTTGCGTTGGCGTAGTTTAACTCCATACCTTTGTTAACAAGATAATCATTCCAAATAACTGTTGCACCAAGTAAACCAGGAACATGTGGAACTTGTGGATGCTTTTCTACGTTACCAAGATAATCGCCCAAATCCCATTGTGTTTTTGGTGGAAGTTTTTGATCTCTAAAGAAAACGACACCTCTTTCTGCAATAAGTAAAGCTAATTCATTTTTTTGTTCATCATTCAAATCAGTTAATTGCAAACCAACGATCTCTGTACCAATTTTATCAGTCAAATTGATAACTTCCTCTGCAGCATCAAATAATGCTTTCTTCTCAGGATCAGCATGTTTACCTCTTTCAATGTAGGGAACATCTTCATTTCTAACAGCATATGCCTGGTCAACAAATACAGGGAGCTTTGATCTATCAGGAATTTCTGGGTAACCTTGGCTTAAATCAACTCCACCATCTTCCAATCTTTTTCTACTGTGCTCAGGTAACAACTTAGCACCTTCTGGATCTCTACCAATTACCAACTTAACCTCAGCATCTTTTGATCTGGTAATGTTTAAATTGTTTGCATTCCTAATGAGTTTTTCCACTTGTTGATCAATTGGTGTATCATCAAAGATTGGAACCCTAACTGGCTCTGAAGAAGAAGAAGTTGAAATTATTGTTCCTGTAGCCATTATTTATTAACTTTACCTTCTAGATAAGTTAGAAAATTGGAATATTTGGATATTTCCTTAATTTATATAAAGGACCATTTAGTAAGCAAATCACAATATTGTGGAGTTGAGCCACATAAATAAAAAAATGTGGTGGTGGTTTTTGTCCATCGTCAGCAGAATGATTCCAACGCATTGTGGCTTTTTCAAAGAAATGGATTGATGGAAACAAGCCACAAGTTAAAGTGTACTCCACACTAAATCAACAGGCTATCCTTTCTCAAAATTAAAATTATGGTTCGTTAATAATAAATATAAATATTATACGTAAAATAAAATTAAGCCAATTGACTAGATGGCCGACTTGATGATTGACTTGAATCAATTAGATAAGTTTCCTGTTTGGTTTCATTCTTTAATGATTCCTCAGTAAACGAAATTGAACTAATTGCATCCAAATCAAAATCATTCCTGTGACCTGAAAATCTTGGTATGTATTTGTGATCATATTTTTCCAAAAAGGAAATGATAAAAAAGACAACTAGCGAGCAAGCAATAATAACTAAATTAGCAATGTAACCTTTTGTAAATTCTGGAGAATCCTTAACATTAAACTGAAGAGGAATAGAAAACGCGTTGACCGCATAAGAAAAGGCTTGCGCCAGCGATAAAACAATTGCCTTTTTCTCAACACTATCACGACATAAAACTGCAAACCAAGCAAAAAATATCTGAGCTATACCATCCCTGTATGGTGTTTGTAAAAAGAATGCCGACATTAATACATTTCTAGGAACATCCCAAATAACAAAAACAATTGCTGCATAGAAAGCTGTTAAGTAAGTTATGTTAACAGGGACCATCTTACCATAGTAAGCACATAATGGTGGAATTAACAGAGCAAACCCAATACCACTGGAGTTAATATACGAGTCCCAAGTTGTAACAGCTGTCTTTGGAAAGTATTGTGGAACAGTCTTCATGTACAATTGAGCACTATTTGAATACCAAACTTTATGATGTAGGACCCATAAAAGGGAACATGCATAAAGTTGCCAAGTTGAGAATGTTTCTTTGAACATTTTTAGAGTCCATCTTTCAGGAACATTAACATAATTTTCAACTCTCTTTCTTGCAAAGATCATGTCATCTTCATCAAAGAGCATAAATTCTTTACAAGAAGCAGGGGTACCAGGAAACAAAAAGACACCATAGAGAAAGATACCAAAGGTAATAGCAGCATCAATAATGAATTGCCATCTCCAACCAGCCAAACCAGCCAGACCATCAAGATGATTCATGGCAGATGATTGCAAAGCGCCTGCACTTGCAACACCAGCAACGGCCCATGCACCATAAAAACCACATCTTTTGAATAATTCTGATGGAGTTAAATAACTACTCAAGATGACATAAGTGACAGGGAATGAACATGCCTCAAAGACACCAATAAAAAATCTAATCACATACATCTGTGATGCATTTGTAACATATGCATTTGCCAACGTCATCATACCCCAAGCCAATTCACAAAACAATAATAAATGACGTGCAAATGCTGGTTTGGTAATTAACATAGTTGTTGGGAATTGAAACAATGCATAGCCAACAGTGTAACAAGTATTAAAATAGTTCAATTCGTTACCATGTAGGTTCAAATCCTCCTTCATACCAGAAACATAAGCTGAACCAACATTGGAGTTATCCAAATACTTTGTGTAGAACGAAAAACAAAGAAACAAAAGAACGGTAGCGTCAAACTTCATTAAGTACTTTCTCTCATATGTGCTGTAATGTGATGGATACCAAGCAAATGCATGAAGGAAATTGTATTTGTCCCACTTTCCAACTTTTTCAGTTTTTCTCTCTCTATCGATATCTTGATTAATATACTCAGTTTTGAAAGTTGAAGGATCATCTGTTTTGACGAGGGTCCATAGAATGTTTTTAGTCTTTTCCCAAACCATTTCTATTTGATAAGTAATTTGAACAATTCAAAGCATTTGGATAGACACGATAACCTCAATTTAAACGATTGTTGAAACAATATAGTCCACAGTTTTGACGCCACCAAAATTAGAAAACACTTTGGCCACAGTTCTTCACCCAAACATTATGACTCACCGGAACACAGTATTTATTCCCCTCCTCCTTTAGTGAGAGCCATACCAATATCATTCCAACTGGAACAACACTTATTATCATTATACATTCCGAATAATGTTCAAACAAATTATTAAAGGGAAATGCCTGGTTCAAAGACGGTTCCAATCAACACCAAGACCCCAAGTGCCAACACGGGGATCACCACTCACAAATCTCATCTTGGCATCCGCCATTGCCATTTCAGCTGCCAGTTATTTGGTTTATCACCAACTTAATTCCAGCAAATTTGAAAAATTTCCTTCAACATCAATCACCAAATTAGAGAATGTATCACCAATAAAATATGGAGATACTTCTCTTGTTATTGATCAGCTTATCAAACATCTGGGTGAACACAAAATCACAAAATCGAAATCTGAACTTGATTTTCATTCTGATAGTTCTTGGGCAAGTGATCATGCCAATGATCATGAGCGTCCTCTTGCAATTGTGTATCCTGAATCAACAGAGGATGTTTCCACCATCTTGAAATTATGCCATGAACATAAAGTCCCAGTTGTTCCATACACAGGTGGTACATCATTAGAAGGCCATTTCATTCCAACAAAGAATGGGATCACTATTGATTTAAATAGAATGGATAAAATTATTGAATTACATGCAGAAGATTTAGATGTTGTTGTTCAACCAGCTGTTGGTTGGGAGGGACTAAGAGATTACTTAGCAGACTTTAATTTAATGTTTGGCCCTGATCCTGGTCCAGGGGCTTGTATTGGTGGAATGTGTGCAACTTCTTGTTCTGGTACAAATGCTGCTCGTTATGGTACAATGAAAGATAACGTGTTTGGGTTAACTGTTGTTTTAGCCGACGGTACCATTGTTAAAACAAAAAGAAGGCCAAGAAAGTCTGCTGCTGGCTACAATTTGACTAATTTAATTATTGGATCTGAAGGTACATTGGGTATTGTTACAGAAGTTACTCTGAAATTACACGTTAAACCAAAGTTTGAAAATATTGCTCTAGTTTCATTTCCTAATTTGAAGGATGCGGCAACTAGTGTTTCTTCAATTGTAAGAGAAGGAGTTCAATTGAATGCTATTGAACTATTGGATGAAAAAATGATGCATTTTGTAAACCAATCAAGTGAAACGACCAAGGCATACGATGAATTACCAACATTACTCTTAAAAATTGGTGGTACGTCTTCATCAATGGTCAATGAGCTAACTCAAACAGTCAAAGGTATTTGCAAACAAAACAAAAACAAGACATTTAGCTTTGCAAAAGATGAAGAAGAAAAAGCCCAGCTTTGGACAGCTAGAAAAGTTGCCTTATGGTCAACTATCCAATACGGGAAAGAAAATATTGATCCAAACATCAACATTTGGAGTACAGATGTTGCTGTTCCAATTTCTAAATTTGTTGAAGCTTTAGAAGAAACTAAGAAAGATATTGCAGATGCTGGTTTAGTTTCTTCAATTGTTGGACATGCTGGTGATGGAAATTATCATGCTCTCATCCTATACAAGGATGATCAAAGAGAAATTGCTTCTAGATTAGTTAAAAACATGGTTGATAAAGCCATTAAATTGGATGGTACGGTAACAGGCGAACATGGTGTCGGTGTTGGTAAGAAAGAGTTTTTAGTTCAAGAATTAGGAGAAGAAACCATTGGTTTAATGAGAAAAATCAAATTTGCCATGGATCCTCACTCCATTTTGAATCCAGATAAAGTGATTGCAATTGATCCCGTCAACGATCGTTCTATTTAGATCATTTATTTATTTATGTATGAATAGCTACATTCTGTATCCAATCTTCTTCAATCGCGTAACGTGATAATAAAAAGGTAGGTTATCAGTAAGCCCCCCCAGAATAGTATTCTTCAGGTTGCCGCCATATCAGAGGTCTATTTAATATAATCAGTAAAATTGCTTTGATATGAAATGAAAGGCATATTTCTGAAATTTCCGCTGAAGATGAAAAATTGCTTTTAACCAAATGGCTGAAAAATCGATATTTTACATGAAGTTCATTAGATTTTGCTTCATAAGCTAATTGATATTCATTAGAAGATTGTCATAACAATCATAGAAATATCATCTCGATTTGCTTATTTTTTAAGATATTTTCAAAGAATTTTGTTTCGGGATTGAATTGCCGTTTTTAATCATTCCGATTCTGATATAATTTGAAAGATATCTTCTTATATTTCAACTACATGTTATTTATTCTTTGATTAATGACAGTAGCTGAAACAGATCCTTTATTACCACAGACCAGGGGCCAGCTGCCTTTGTCCCGTTCATCTTTCATCATTGTTTTATCTTGTCTCTATGCTAATGTTTTCCTTGCATCATTGGATTCAACAATGGTTGCAACTCTCTTGGGGAAAATGGCAAGTGATTTGAATGAACAAGAGCACATTTCATGGGTTGCAACATCATATCTTTTATCTTGTGCTGCATTTCAACCGTTATTTGGTAAGATATCTGACATTTTTGGCAGGAAGCCTATATTACTTTTCAGTACATTCTGTTTCCTTTTTGGGTGTTTGATATGTGGCCTCGGGAACTCACTTACATGGTTAGTTGCAGGTAGATTGATCACAGGTATTGGTGGTGGTGGATTTACATCATTGGCAACAATATCCGTTTCAGATCTAGTCTCAAATAGAGAAAGAGGTTTATACCAAGGTTATATTAACATTTTTTTTCATGCCGGTGCTGCTTCAGGCGGAGTTGTTGCAGGTATTTTTGATTCTTGGCTTGGTTGGAAATGGGCTTTCCTTTTTCAAGTCCCAATTTGTCTGGTAACAGGAGCTGCGGTTTATATATGGTTCAATTTACCTAAAAAGGTTAATCATCATAGTCATCTAACAACATGGGAAAAGTTTAAGGCCATTGATTGGACTGGATGTGCTCTTTTGGTATCATCTTTATTAGCATTGATGATCATAAGTGGAACAAATGGTAAAGAATTACCAGTTGGTGGTCCCCTTTGGAATTTCTTTTCAATTTACACATTTATTGGCTTTACAGCTTTCTATTTTTGGGAAAAGAGATTGGAGCATCCAATTATTCCTGTTGATATGCTACACAATAAAATCATTTTTGCCTCATCAATAAATTGCTGGTTAATGTCTATGAATATGTTTGCAAGTTTGTTCTATCTACCATTCTACTGGTCAAGTGTTAAGAATTTGTCACCCTTGGAATGTGGTTATCGATTAATTCCAGGGTCCATTGTAGCAAGTTTAACATCAATTTTTGCAGGCCTCATTATTAAACACACTTCAAGATATAAAAACCTGTTAGTTTCAGGTGGTTGGATTACACTTCTTGGTTGTGTTGTTTTATATCTTTCTACAAAGAATGATGGATGGTTAGAAGATTCCTTGATTTCTTTGCCACTTAGATGGGGTAGCTCGAGTGATATAACCACAGTTCTAGTGGCAATGGTTTCAAGTGTTCCTTCCTCTCAACAAGCTTTAGTTACATCAATTCAATATGGATTTAGATCAACAGGCTCAACGATGGGTGTATCATTGGCAAGTGCATTGTTACAATACACATTGAGAGGGTCACTTGAATCAAACTTGACTAAATTAGGTCTTGATAGTAAGGCATTTAAAGATGCTTTTAAAGGAGCTCTTGAAGATCCATCATATGCATTTGGGGGTATTGAACCAGCTATTAAAGACGCAATAATAAATGCCTATGATTCTGCATGTCATTGGGTTTTTGCATTTTTATTTGGAACTTCGCTTATAGTTTTAGTTGCAATTTATCATACTGGTGAAAATAATTTGGACGACGATAAATAAAAGCTAGCTAGTTAGATATATTTTTATTAAAACAAATAAATAAGAAAATGTAAAATAACTCACCAAACTTGTAGTTCATCATAAAAGTTCACACTCTTATCATAAGAATCAACATTTTTGGCAACGGTGTTTCTTAATGCATCCATCATACCCGGAGGACCACAGCCAACAATACCAACGTTAGTTTCTGAACTTTGCTGAATTTCATCATGAAGAATTTGCTCCACATTTGGTCTATGGTAATAAATACTAACGCTACCGAGAGCAGCAGAAATAGCCATTTCCTTATCAGAAGATTTGTTATCATCAGAAGAGGTTGAATCTTCAGCACTTGTTTCTTGATCATTTGATTCAAAATTGAATATATCAGAAACTGCATAATCTCCATCAACACCTTGTTCCTTCGTAACATAAATGTTTGTTTCAATTTTAACATTCTTCATTAAATAACTGTAAGCTTTTGCCATTGACAATGTTGGAACAACCCAAAATAATTTACCCTTTGAAACGTACTCAGCAGCATCAATAATTGCAGGGGCACCAGAACCACCTGCAAATAAAAGAGTATCATCCATTTTCTTTGCTCCACCACTACCAATTGTACCATAAGGCCCTTCAATACATATTTTCTTTGTCATTGACCCGCCCTTTTGAACAAGTTGCTTCCAAATACGGTTTGTTTGCCCGTTCTTGATTTTAACATAACCAAAGATTTTATCTTCTTTACAAACCAAACTGAATGGATGGTTCTGCCAAAACATTAAATCAGCAAAATAGATATGTCCATACTGTCCAGTTTCAGTTGTCCACCAAGATGGTCTTTTAACAACAATTTGAATCAATTCACTATCAACAGTAGTAATTGTAGCATCCTTATAACCAAATCCAACCATTCTAATAACACGAACTAAACGGTCAAAAAACCAAACAGCACAAGAGGCAACCATCCATTCCATCCAACCAAGCGTATTGCAATGGTACCAACACATAACTATGAATCCAACACCAAGAAGGATATGAACAACAAGGAAATATTCATAATAATGTCTTCTAAGGGTATGAAAAGCAAAACCACACATAACAAATGCTATCACAGTAGCGGCAACACCACATGCAAAAAATGGTTTTGTTAAATCATCCACATAAAACCCAAGCTCAAAAATTGTGTATGCAACAGAATGAATTAATGTATCAACACACATCCACATTGCAACAATCTTGTGGTAATGTAAAAAAGTGTTATATGACCAGCCAGTAATATACAACAAAAAGTTGTTACGACCTGCAAATAAAATTAGTAGGGGAATCTTACCAAATGCCATAATACCTGACCGATCAGCTATCATCCGCCACCAAGCTCTTTTGGGAGTAGCAAACAAAGTACCTTCATTTTGATAATATGGAGCAGAATAGAATGCAATTTGGATAACAAACAAAAAGAAATCAACAAGAAATTGAATTCTATTTGGAAATAGAATTGAAAAATATTTCCATCCATATTCTTGGGAGTACTTACCTTCAGGAATTACAGTTGGAAAAATGATGTACTTTTGGCAAAGTTTTGATATCTTTGTCCTACTAATAGATTTAGTGTATCCTGATATTCTAATGAAATTGTAAATTGAACCAATAATAACAAGAACTAAAAAGTAACCATAAATGGCTTCTGAAAAGTATGTACCAACATCAAGGTTTCCATAAAAACGAGAGTAACCTATATACACACCAGCACCCTTCTTAGTATCTGGAATTGTTGGAGCATATAACGGCTCTGAAATATTTGCAATTGTATTTAATGGTTGGTAAAATTGAGTTGCATTTTGGAATTGTTCTTCATAATAGCTTGGTGTATACATGTCACCAAAGAATAAACAGGTCTTAGCAGCAAAGTTGAAAACATTTTTTAATGCTTTTTCATCATGTTTAACAAATTCATTAGCACATAATAATAAAGATCCAGTTGCTGGAGGGTAAACGCAAACATCAGAATATTTGATACGACCACCAGGTTTAGGTTTAACTCTTGTGACATCCCATTCATACCTTGCCATAATAGTATCACAAGCTCTAAATTCAGGTTGACCTGAATGCTTTCTAAGAAATGTCCATTCAAGTTGATATGCGAATGAAGTGCTAGCAAGCAAAAGGTAAATTAAGAAACTAATCATTAACTAAAAAAGGTAATTAATTGGTCAAATTAAAAGAGGAAAATTGGCCCCTTTAATAGTTTCTGATGTATATTGCATTTTATTCTATCGGTCGTAAAAAGAATGTAGCCATTTTTGGAATGATTTTCAATTTTTGAATACAAATGGCTGATGTTAGTTTTTCAAAACAGAAGGCAACTTAAACAGCATATTACTCGGCAGTCAAAATCAACAAAAAGTTATGGCATGTTCAAGTTCATTTTGAAGTATAGAGTTTAATGCAGGGAAAATGAATTCACAGATAACTTATCGGTGAAAAGGGTCCCTAAACCCTTAAAAAACGAGCAATTTTTTTCAGGGTTCAAAAATCCAAAAATTTTAAAATCATTAGACTGTATGGGATGTCAGCAAAAAATAGGATATTCACTCTATATTTATAATTGATCAGCATACAAGATATATAGTTATATTATTTAATATAGTGACATGTTGTTTAGCAAGAAGAAATCCAATTAATCTGACCTTTACAGTATAAACGAATAAGTCTTGGCATAGCTTACCTAAAACGTCATAGTTCCATAGACATATCCGATAAATCCCAATAGCCAATAATGTAACAGTTAAGCGTGATCTCAATTGGACAATCATTGGTCCGCAGTAATCATACATATAATTCATAAAAGTGAAAAACGAGGCTTAATTTTTCCTTAAAGATGACTGTAACAACCGGAAAATCCCTACATGTTCTTCCGAACATCTTTTGAAAAGAAATCAATAATATAAAAAATTGGAACCAAAAAACAATGACTTTCACAGTATTTTATATGATGCTGTTTAGTTATGGAATAATATAAGTTTTGTCATATAAAAAATGACCAGCATATAAAATTAAGTTTGATCAACGGTTAACTAATAATACTTTTAGAATTCATACTACTAGGTCCCACATGAATCACAAAGGAAGAAATCAACAAACTATGAGTGGGACCCAAATAATTATTTGAACACTTTTGGGGCACTTTCTGTCATATTATAGAAGGGACACCATATTGGATGAAGGAGGAGATCCCAATAATGTCCGAAGCCAATGTGATTAGGATTCCCGGAGATAATTTTCAAATAGCCGTTGATATGTATAATATCTAAAATAGGCAGATTAAAGAATCAAACCCCAAATTAGTCAGCATTTCGCATCATATCAAGTACCAGAATTTCATGTTAATATCAATTGCTATCATTTTGATAAAATAACGACAGCAAGGGGAAGGCAAATGGTTACTAAAGAAGGGTTTATTAACAGGACCTAAAGCTTTCCATGTAAAAATGCATCAATGGGGGATTTCACATTGAACTTGTTATTTTATTTTGAAATGTTATATTTCACGTAGTATTCCGAAATTACCGAGAAAACAGATTGTGCCTTAAAATCTCGGTAATGCTGGCGGGTAAAATCTCGGCGGGTAAAATTAAGGCATATGCAATTTGGGCTGCAATATTTACATAAACTGGGAGTGAAGAGCGATTAAAACAAGGTAAAGCCAACAATGTTTTGTCAATAATGTACCATAAACCCACCATATTTTATCTTATTTTATTTATCATTGGTGATTGAAACAGTAACAAAAATGGAAATGATATCTTATCTCAAATTTTTTTATCTTGATAAGTGATTTTCCCCTCAACTTTAAGTTTGTATAATTTATATACAACGCCTTGTAACCTTCAAATTACGTTCTCTGACATCCGCATACTAAAAACACATAGGACAATGTTGGAGACAAAGAAATCTGCTATGTTTTCTCCCGTGCAAACAGTCACGTCACGTGCTGAATATATTACTTCATACGCTTCCCCATTAAGAGAGATCGATGCTACCCATGTTCAAAAAGATGAAGATCTCTTGGCAGAAATTGGTTACAAACAAGAATTGAAGAGAAAGTTTTCTACATTCCAGATCTTTGGGATTGCATACTCCATTATGGGTATTTTACCATCCGTTGCTTCACTTTTAGGTACTGCATTGACTGCCGGTCCAGCTGGTGCAGTTTGGTCGTGGATGGTTGCATCTATTTTTATTTTGACAGTTGGTATTGCTATGTCTGAATTAGCTTCTGCTATTCCAACATCTGGTGGTTTGTATTATTGGACTTTTTATTATGCCCCAGAGGCATGGAGAGTTCCACTTTCTTTTGTTATTGGTCTTTCTAATACAATGGCATTGATTTCTGGTACAGTTTCAGTTTTTTATGGTAATGCACAAGAAATCTTGGCAGCAGTTTATTTAACCCAAGAAGATGGATCATTTGTTATTACATCAGGTAAAACTTATGGTGTATTTGCTGCTTGTATTATTACAGGTACTATTGCCACATGTATTTCATCAAGAAATGTTGCTTTGTTACAAACAATTTCTTCATGCTGTCACACAGGTCTCTTTATCCTTTTTATTATTGCTTTGCCAATTGGTACTAAGGTAAATGTAGGTAAATTCAATGATGCTGGTTTCATCTTTGGTAAAGTTGAAAATTATTCAGATTGGCCAACTGGTTGGCAATTTTGTTTATCATTTATGACGGCTGTTTGGACCATTGGTGCATTCGATTCTTGTGTACATATGTCAGAAGAAGCCACAAATGCATCATATGGTATTCCAATTGGTATTAATGGAGCAATTACAGTTTGTGGTATAATTGGTTGGGTGATTTTAGTTGTTACAGCAGCTTGTATGAACCCAAACACTCTTGAGGTATTAGAAACTCCAACTGGTTTCCCAATGGCACAAATTATTGTTGATTCATTAGGTAGAAAATGGGGTATTGCATTCATGGCATTAATGGCATCTTGTCAATGGTTCATGGGTACTTCTTTAGTCACAGCCGCTTCCAGACAAATTTGGGCGTTTGCTAGAGATGATGGTTTACCATTTGCTAGTTATGTGAAGGTTGTTAGCAAGAAAGTGCATGTTCCATTAAGAGCTATCATTTTTGCCTGTTGTCTTGGATTACTTCTTGGTTGTTTATGTTTAGCAGGTAGTACAGCAGCGGGGGCTTTGTTTTCTTTAGGGGTTTGTGGTAACTACTTAGCTTGGTGTACACCAGTTTTCCTTAAGTTAACATATGGTAAGGACAAGTTTAGACCGGGTAGTTTTTATTTAGGTCCATTTTGGTCAAAGGTTAATGGATGGGTTTGTTGTACATGGGGGTTATTTATTATGATTTTGGTTTGTTTCCCAGCATCTAAGGTTGTGGAAGCAGATACTATGAATTATTGTATTGTCATTTCAGGTGGGGTATGGATCTTATCATTGGTTTTCTTCTACACTTACAAGTATAAGGTTTACCATGGACCAAAATCCAACTTGAATGATGATACAATTAGGTCAATTTCATCAGTTGAACAAGTAAACATTGATGAAAACCTCAAAGAGTAAATTAAGTCTTAGCTAACAAACTTAACAAACTAATTTCTTTAAGTATTGATATATAAATAATTTATAAAACATGAATGTATGGTGATCAATATACTAGCCCTACTATATGGTGGTATATGAGTAAAAAATATGAAAATATGATTTTGTTGCATATCTCAAAATAGATATACTATAACATCTCAGTAGATAAATCTTTTAAAATTTTAAAAGATTGACCCCTCCAAGTAATTTGAGAGCCTGTTATTGCAACTATCCAAATAGGAAGCGCCAATATTTCCCTAATTACCCAAAAGAATATAAAGTGTTTAACAGTTCTTTGTGATGTATTTATTTTTATATTTGAATTGAAATTAATATATTTGAATAATGAAAAATATTGATTTAAATCAGACAGGAACCAAATTGTCATATGAAGAAAGAACCAACCCCATAAAATATTTGATTTACCTTTAAATAGAACATTTATACTCCAAGATCCAATTAAACCAGATAATAAACTTTCAGTAAAAGGTTCAATCAAAGTGGCCATTAAAACCATATATTTTCTAACCCTTAACCATCTAATTCTCCTATCCATGTAATCATAAACAGAATTTTGTCCATTTAAAGGTTGTAAAACCATATCCATTGACATTGCAGCACAACCATCAACATTTTCAAATAAGGCAATCCCAATCATATTATCCTCACCGATATATTTTGAGAAATATTTGATCCCTTCACCGGGAGTAAATGATGAAGAAACTTGGTATTTTTGAACAGCTTCATCTAAATCTGATCTTTTAAATATATTTGATTTCCCATTAATACATGGGGCTACTTGTAACCTATTTATCCCTGTATAAAATTTAGCATGTGATGTAGCTAAGAACATTTCATCAAGGTAAGCACCAAAATTTTTCAAATTTTCATTTTCCTTTGATTGACACCATGCCAGTGGTACATGAGTTAAAATTTTCACTTTTTTATCAAGTAATGAAACGAATTGTGAATCATTTGATATATTTTTCATTAAACAATAAACTGATCTCATTAATGTATCATTCCTAGACCATACATTTGAATCCATAATCCAAAGTATATCATATTTAGCATTTTTATAACCTTTTGCTAAATTATTGATTTTAGGGTTTGGTCCATAAGATTCAGGCTTTGAATCAATCATTAATTTGGAATCTATTTGAGGGTATTCTTGAATCAAGGAATTGACAATTGGTATACATGGATCATTTGGGTCTTGAACACAAAAAATTATTTCAAGTTTTGAATGATTGTAAATTTGTTCAAAGGATGACCTTAAAGTTTTTTCCATTTCTGAATCTATACCCTTTAAAGGTCTCAGTATAGTTACAGGTTCTAATTTTGATTCATCTATTTTAAGATCCAGCATTGATCTATTTTTTGGATGAAAAACGAAAATCAGTTGATATATCCCAATGGAAGCAATAAACAGTACAATTAAGTACAGAATAAAAGAGGGAAGTGCTAGCAGGTAAAGCCAGATCATTGTGATTTATATCTATAAACAAGAGAGAGAAAAAGAGAAATGAAAAAAAGTTGATGAAGCGAAAAAAAAACATATGGGAAATAAAGTTTTCAAATCATTAAAGAATCGGCGTTAGTTTATTTTCCATGAAAACCGCAGTTGAAACTAATTTCGGAGTTGTAATTTTCCAATTACATTTTTGAGTTGATTCAATATGAATTGAGCCAATTGATTCAATAATTAAATCAAAGGAATTACTATCTTGAATAATTTCGGACTTCCATTTTGGCCAAGAAATGAATGGATTTTCATCCTTTTTAGTAAGTTTAACAGCTTCTGAATTTGAAATGGATTTAATTTCAGTTATTTCCCTTGATGGTAAATCACCTGAAAGGGTTATTTCAAATTTATCACCAAATCTACCCTTTGGTGTTATAATGATCATTTTATTAATTTGGAAACTTTTTAATTCAGGTGATAATTTAATAGTTTTAGTATTTTCCTTAACTTTTTTAACAGAACTAAATATTTGTGATCTACCCTTTGAATTAACATGAGAAAATATTCCACCAAATTCATTTATATTATCACTTGAATTTGCCCAACCTGGGGTATCAATAATTTTTAAATTTGGGATATCCCAAATTCTTGGTTTTGTAATTGGTTTTTGACCATGAGTTAATTTATCACTAATTCCGAAATTCGGGTTTTGTGTAACACCATTTGGATTAAAATCATTAATTAAAGATTTAACAATTGAAGTTTTACCAGAATTAACAGGGCCAATGAAATAAGTTGGTGTTAATTCTTCACCACCATTAACAGTTAAAGAATTAACTAATTTTTCATTTTCATTAGATTCAAAACCATGAAATGATATCCTTTCATTTGAAACAGGGAAATCTATATATTGCTGTAGTAAATTTGAGAAATGTTCGATATAAGGTTTTGAAGAAGAAGAAGAAGAAGGAAGCAAATCACATTTTGAAATAACGAAATTAACTTGATTGAAATTGATACCCCTTTGATCTAATTGAGATTTTAAATTAGGTGGGATCGCAAGTGGGAAATCCATCCAATTTGAAACAATTACGATATTTGCATTTGGATCAGATGTTGAATTTCTCTTATTGATAATATTTAAAATGGAAGTTGGTTTAAAAGGCTGAAATGATTTTTCATGGGAGATAAGTGTTCTTAAATGACAAGGAAGTGATTCCCAATTTAAAGTTGCGAACCTTGTATTTTTCAAGAGGGGATGTATCATTATTATTGAATTTAATGAAAAAGATTCTTTTGTAAGAAAGATTTTTTTTTTCACTTTAGGTAGTAGTAAATCATAAAAAATTATTATTATATAGAAATGTTAAAAACTGGATATATAAATATATTAATATTATTATTATAAAATCAAAAAGAGAAAGACTGAGGGAGGGGGGAATATGTATATTGTATAGATATGAAATGTGAAATACTCATTAAGATTGTTGTTGTTATTATTATTATTATTATTATTATTATTATTAAATAGAATCATGATTTTTGATTAAGAACTTCTTGAAGGACTTCATCATCAGGGTTCATCAACACCTTTGTACCCTTTGTCTTTTCCAAGTTTTCTTCGTACATAGACAGAGCCATTGAAGCTAATAACAAACCAACTGTAAGGAATTGTGCATACATTCTAGCTTGAACAAATTTCTGAGTTTTTGTAAGTAAAGGATCTCTGTTAACAACAACCCAAGACCCCCACATGGAAGCGGCCCAAAGACCAGTAATAATTGGGTATTTATTACCATTTAAAGTTTCCACTGTTTTTTCAGTGGTTGTCAAGGATTCCCAACGGCTGTGTTCTTCCAATATCCTCTTTTGACTTGCTTCAGAGGAGTACATGTCATAGTCAAATTCTGAAGAGCACAGTTCAGCATTGACTGAGGCAATGAAAGCTGGTGGTGTAACAAATATAGCAGTTTTGATAGACCATGGCATCTTCAGGAGACGGGGGTATTTTGATGGGGCGAAACTAAAGAGGGCAACTGAAAATGCAGTCCCAAGGATCATACCCTTAACCCCACCAACGGAAACTGTGTTCCAATGTGCTTTCTTTTCTTCTTCTGTGATCAATTTCATTTTATTACTGTATTGTCCTTCTTATTATTATTATTATTCTCTTTTCTCTCTATGAGGGAATTTGAATATTTAAATATCCGCTGGAAATGCTCAGCGCCCGGCAATTGAATTTTATACGGGAATTGAAATGAATTTAAATCAAATTTCTCCCCTTTTCGTCCTTTTCGCTCCCTGTTTTCTTCTCAAAGTATATTAATAATCCCGCAATCATCCCACAGTTATCTCATAGTGACCTCATTACCCCTTCAACACCCCCTGCTATTTACGCGGGGTTCAATTCCCTAAAACATCCCATTTCTCTCCTTTATCGAACGATTTGTTAATTTTTTTTTTCCGTCGCGGCTGACATAAGCAGTTTTAAAAAAAATATCTCATTCTTTCCCTCCCATTTAAATCCCCCCGCCAACTTCTTTAAGTACCCCCCCAGGACAATACACGGAACACAAACTATCAACTCAGATTTCCATTCCAAACTTAAATTCAAAAAAAAAAAAAGAAACAACAAAAATAACAAAAACTCTCGCTTACGTAATGCATTGAAAATACCGGGCCGGTTTCTCTTTCTCTCTTTCTCTTTCCTTAATATGGAATTTTTCAATTTTTTAACTTCTACTTGTTAAATCAACTTAATTAAATCTTTCCTTCTCCCCAATAAAAATCTAGAAATGTTGAAACAATTCATTAGATTGAATTCAACAGCTATTAGGAAAACATTAGAGAAATTCCCTGATTTATCAAAATCAGATATATTACCAAATGGAAGACCAGATTATGTTAAAATGATTTTAACTTCAAGAGTTTATGACGTTATTGATGAATCACCAATTTCAAATGCTCCTTTATTAGCTCATAGACTTAAAACTAATATCTTTTTAAAACGTGAAGATTTATTACCAGTTTTCTCATTTAAATTACGTGGGGCTTATAATATGATTGCCAATTTATCCGAAGATAGAAAAAATTCAGGTGTTATTGCTTGTTCTGCTGGTAATCATGCTCAAGGTGTTGCATATTCTGCTAATAAAATGGGTATAAATGCAACAATTGTTATGCCATTAGCAACACCTTCAATTAAATTTAAAAATGTTTCAAGATTAGGTGCTCAAATTGTTTTACATGGGAATGATTTTGATGCAGCTAAATCTGAATGTGATAAATTAGCTCAGGAAAATGGTTTAACAAATATACCTCCATTTGATCACCCATTTGTTATTGCTGGTCAGGGGACAATTGCATTAGAATTATTAAGACAAATTAAATCAAATAAATTATCAGCTGTATTCGTTGCAGTTGGTGGTGGTGGTTTACTTGCAGGTATTGGTGCTTATTTAAAAAGGTTAGCACCTCATGTTAAAGTTATTGCCGTTGAAACTTTTGATGCTGATTGTATGTATCAATCAATTAAAAATAAAAAACGTACCCCATTGAATTCTGTTGGTTTATTCGCTGATGGTACTGCAGTTAAATTAATTGGTGAAGAAACTTTTCAAACTTGTATGGATTATGGTGTTGATGAAGTTATTAGAGTTGATACTGATGAAATTGCAGCTGCAGTTAAAGATATTTTTGAAGATACAAGATCAATAACTGAACCATCAGGTGCTTTATCAGTTGCTGGTTTAAAAAAATATATTAAATTACACCCTGAAATTGATCATTCAACAAAAACTTATGTACCAATTTTATCAGGTGCAAATATGAATTTTGATCGTCTTAGATTCGTTTCTGAAAGAGCTGTACTTGGTGAAGGTAAAGAAGTTTTCTTCTGTATTCAAATTCCTGATAAACCAGGTACTTTTAAGACACTTCAACATGTTATTCATCCACGTTCAGTTACTGAATTTTCTTATAGATTCAATTCAAATAGTAAAGAAGCTCATGTTTACACTTCATTTAATGTTAATGATAAAACAACTGAAGTTCCAAAATTTGTTGAAGAATTAAAAAAACATGGATTCTCAGCAATTGATTTAACTAATAATGAAATGGCTAAATCACATGGTAGATATTTAGTTGGTGGTAAACCAGATTTACCAAATGAAAAAATTATTCATTTTGAATTCCCTGAAAGGCCAGGTGCTTTAACCAATTTCTTAGATTTATTAGCAAGTAATTGGAATTTAACTTTATTCCATTATAGAAATCATGGTGATGATATTGGTAGAGTACTTGTTGGTATTGATGTACCAAAAACTGATGATAAATTATTCTTACAATTCTTAGATAAACTTGGTTATAAATGGACTGATGAAAGTGAAAATCAAGCATTTAAATTATTCCTTAAATAGCTAATTATTTAATTCTATAAAACAATCTTTCTCCTCTTTCTCTTTTGGACAATATTTGTCTCTAATTTTGTCCACATTTCATCATCATCTTCTTCAGCTTCTTCTTCAGCTTGTTTCTTCTTTTGTTCTTCAATCTTTTTAACTTCTTCCTTTGCTGGCTTTTCAACTAATTGTTCATCTTCTAATATAATAACATTATTAACTTGTGTACCAAGGTATACTTTTACAATACATTCCCTATTGTTTATATAAAATGCCCTAACATACCTATCAAGACCACCCATTGCTAAAATTTTATTTTTAAAATTACTTATTGTTTCAACTGTACCATATTGACCTTTAAATTTACAAATTTGATCACCTGTTTTAGTATTAATTTTAATAACTTGTGCCTTTTCATCACTTATAACAACTTCATTAGGTGATAATAATGAAGTTGTAATTATTGATTTTTGTACAAGTTTAAAATTATTTCTTGGTTTTTTACCTTGTAAAGTTTCATAATATCTCATTTCACCAAATGCTGTAAATGTAAATAATTTAAAATTATCAATATTTGAATCATCTAAAATTTGAATATCCTTTATATGAATTTTCATTTTTAAATCTAATATTTTATCATGTAAATTCTTTCCTTTAAAAATTAAACTTGGTTGATCTTTATTATTTTGCTTTTTAATTGAAGGTAATTTAAAAATTGTTAAATCAATATCTTTACCACCAATAACAATTAAATCACCTTCACCTGGATGAAATTTCATAACTTCAATTTCTTGTTCATTTAATGGTAATTGATAAACAATTGGTACTTGAACAATAGATTCTTCATCCTTCCAAATAAAAACTTGTCCTTTATTACTACCAGCAAATATTTTACCATTTATACAATCAAGTGAAATAAATTTTTCTAATTGTTCTCCCCTAATAAATGGTGAAATAACAGTTTTATGTTGATTTAAAAGTTTTAAATCATTTTCTTCATTTAAAAATTTATAACATTCAAGTGATCCATCTAATCTTGTAACGATAATATTATCAGTTTTTAAATTTTTCACCATTTGTAGTACCATTGAATGTCTTGTATGATCTTCACTTACAAGATTCAGCACATTTTCAGGCTGCAAGCCATCCTTCTTACTAGTATCAACACCATGATTGGCTTCAATCAATTTAAAAGCCCCAGTGTCTTCACAAGTTGCCAAAAGTTTCATTTTTTTTCTACTTTAAGTGAAAAGAAGAAGAAGAAGAAGATGAAAAAAAAAAAAATAAATCCATTTTCAAGGCTGTGAAAAAAGTGTTGATCTTTTTAATTTTTAATTTTTTTTTAAATTGTTGTTGTTATGGATAAATCTCAAAATCACGTGCGATACGAAACACTACATTCAGCAGTTTCATATGCATTACAAAAGACATTGGATAAGATAACATTGGATGTGTTTAAAAGTGCATATCCTAGTATAGATGAGAAAACTCTTGAATTTGTACGAGCGCAAATTATTAAATTATGGTCAGTTAAAGCAGAACATGAATTTAAAAAGATTTTTCATGAAAGGGAATTACAATCAAAATTGGATTCTTTAGATAGGATTGTGATTGAAGCACAAGGAAGATTTAATAAATCCCAATTTGGAATCGATGTTTCAAAATTAAATTCTGAAGAATTGGTTAAATGTACATCTGTGCCAATTCTTAAATCAACAAATGAAGAACTTAAAAGTCAATTGGAACTTCTTAAATCATCAAATGATAAATTAGATAAGCGAATGGGGGAAATGGAAATTAATTTTAAAAATGATTTTAATGCAATTAAAGATATAAACAATTACTTAATCAACCTGGATAGTATTGTGTTAAATGATGAAGAATTTAATCAATTCGTTAAAAAATGTATAGGAGAAATATCAAAGTGAATAAGAATTTAATTCAATTTTTATTCCATTTGATTCATCTATTATTTCAATTGGTAATTGAATCCTCTTATACATCAAATTATTTTCTATAATACTTTTTGGGAGGGATTGACAATGAACAGAAATTTTATTTTTACTTGGATTTCTTAATCTAGTTATATCAATACATTCTAATGTTTCAGGAAGTGTATTAAAATTAACACTACTTGTTATTTTATTAACTAATAATCTTAAATCAATTAACTTAGATCTTGACCAATCAATTGAATTCATTATCCTTTCAATTATATCTAAATCTAATGATATAAATTGTAAAGATTTTATATTTGATGGGATTTTCCAATTTGAAAAATCTTTAATTGCCTCCCCTTTACTAGTTGGTTTAAAAACAATTGTCTCAATTGATTTTGATAATTTTTGCACTTGTTCAAAATTATCAATTGGTATTCTAATTTCCTTACAATTTTTAAATTGGTTTAAATCAGTTGGGGAATTCAATTCTAAAATTGAAACTGAATCTGGTGATACAGTTGAATAACAAAATTCATCCATTGGGTTAAATGAACCCATAAGGACATTGAATTTTACATGTGATTGATATTCTGGATAAGTATCTAATACTGAATTTAATGAATGAATTATCGTTGGATCAATCTCATTAGAATATAATGCAGTATTTATAAGTGTTAAATCATACCCATGATAAAGTAATTTAAACCAATCAATTGAAGCAGTTTTCCTGTAAATATTATTATAAATTGAAACATCTTTTAAATTAGTGAATCTTTTATCATTTACAATATGAATTGCTTGTTCTAATGATAATAAACCAATTGATTTTATCTTATCATACCATTCTTGAGATTCTTCAAATGAATCAGAAAAATAATTGTACCCATTAGAAACAATTTGATAATCATAATGAATTTCATCACATTGTGAAATTAATTGTTTTAAATGTTCACCCCAATTTGGTAAAACGAAACTCAGTGTTAAATTATGAATTCTTACATTATTTTCCGTTATGAATTGGATAAAGTTAAAAAATGGTTGACTATTTAAAATTAATGACCTTCCCAAAATGGACCCTTTGTGGTTATTGTCAATAAAAAATAGGTGATTACCCCTAATTGAAATTGATAAGTTAGTTTCAAACCACATGGAATGATTGCGGAGGGTTTCCTGGTTATATTGTGAAACATGGAATTCATTGATCATTTCAATTGCCCTCTTGGAAGTGAGGTAGTCATTCTTGAGTGTGTCCAGTATTAATGATTTAAGCTCCAAAGGCAATGGATTGTCTAATATTTGAACGGTTCGTTGTAATGCAGTGTTGTTCATTGTTTTTGCGTTGTTGTTGTTAAATAGAATATATAAAAGAATCCGGGGAACAAAAGCCCTTAAATACAAATTCAATATAAATATAAATAAATATAATAAATAAGTCATCTATATGGCTTTTTGACAGCTTTTCTCTCCAACTCCGAGACTTTCGGAGATTCTGTAAAAGCGGTCCGATACCTACCAATTGGGACTATTCACCTAATTCAATGGCTAGGCCATTCAACCCTCCCTTCATCCCCCTTTCCCCCCATTAAATTAACCCCCCGCTTCGCCTTTGCGGGCCCTTTTCCCTTTTTGAATGATCCACGGCGTTTTAAAAGCCAAAAAAAAAATACATGCGCCACAATAAAAAAATAAAATAAAAAATAAAAAAAAGGGCATCAAAATGTGGCGCATGTCAATAGTATACAACAACACCCACAACACAATTTTATCACCCAAATGAACGAACTAAAACCATTGGCAACTCACCACGATGACATGGTTTTGGATATGGCCTACGATTTCTACGGACGGTACTTAGCCACGGCGTCTGCAGACCAGCATGTCAAAGTTTTCCAGTTCAACAAAGACACTTCCAACTGGGAACCCAATGATTCTTGGAGAGCACATGATTCAAGCGTTATTAAAGTTGACTTTGCACATCCACAATACGGACATTTACTTCTTTCTGCTTCATATGACAGGACATTGAAGATTTGGGAGGAAAAATTCGATGAACCACTCAATTCTAACAAAAGGTGGATTAAACTAAAGACAATTGCCGATGCACATGGCCCATTGTATGATGCTTGTTTTTTACCTTCATGGCTTGGATTGAAAATCGCCTCTATTGGGAATGATGACATACTAAGAATTTATGAATCTAATGATCCAAGTGATTTATCAAATTGGTTTTTAATTGATGAATTACAAGTTTTAAATACCCCCGTTGCAAGTCATCTTCAAAGTGATTTTAATATTCAATGGTGTCCTTCAAGGTTCGGTGTTGAAAAATTCATCGTTAGTGCCCTTGATAAAGCTTATATTTATTATAGGGATGAAAGCGATAACAAGTTTAATTTGGGGGTTACATTACCTGATCATAATGGACTAATAAGATCTTTAGCTTGGGCACCCCCAATGGGAAAGAGTTATCATTTAATAGCAACTGCATGTAAAGATGGATTCGTAAGGATATATAAAATTGAAGAATTCAAAAGTGATTTGGGGATTTCATTCCAAATTAATTTATTAAATTCTTTTAATGATCACATTGGTGAAGTTTGGAGGGTACGTTGGAATTTGACTGGATCAATTTTAAGTTCTTGTGGTGATGATGGATTTATTAGATTATACAAGGCAAATTATGCTAATAAATTCCAATGTATGAGTGTTATAAGTGCTGATAAATAAATTTTAAATTCAATTGTATTCATTTATTTATAAAAAGGCTAGGAATCCACATTACTAGTTTTCGATTTCAAATCTTCTTCAAGACTGTAATAACATCCTCATCTTGTAATTCATGAGATAAACCAACATATTGAGGTTGATGTTTAACACTTGATCCATAAACTAATGCAGTTTTAAAATCATCAACTAATGATTTATGAATCTTCATACAGAAATCTTCAACTGTACATTTCCCACCTTTTAAAACAACAGGGTCTGAAAAATCAGGTAAACGCCCCCTTGGTTTTGTGTAAACTCTAACTAAATCTAATCTATCCCACATTAATTCTAATAATTCATCTAAATTCCATTCATTACCACTAGAAATTGGAACAGCATTTGGAATACGGTATAACAATTCTAATTCTTCAATTGAGAATGAATCAATTTTATTTAAAACATAAATTGCTGGAATATATTTCCTATTATGAGCTTCTAAAACATCAATTAAATCATCAACTGTTGCATCCTGACGAAATGAAATATCACATGAATTAATTCTATATTCATTTAAAACTGCTTTAATTTCATCATCATCAATTTTTGTTAAGGTAACAGTTGATGTTATGTTAACTCCACCTCTTTCCTTCTTTTTAACAATAATATCAGGTGGAGTTTTATTCAATCTAATACCGAACCCTTCTAATTCATGTTCAATGATTTGTTTATGACGTAATGGTTTATTAACATCGAGGACAATGAAAATCAAGTCACATGATCTAGCAACAGCAATAACTTGTCTACCTCTACCTCTACCATCTTTAGCACCTTCAATAATCCCTGGTAAATCCAACATTTGAATTTTAGCACCTCTATATCTAATAACACCAGGAACAGTTGTTAAAGTTGTGAATTCATATGCAGCTGATTCAGATTCTGTCCCTGTCAGTTTTGTTAAAAGTGTAGATTTACCAACTGATGGAAATCCAACAAATCCAATAGAAGCAGCACCTGATTTCCTAACATCGAACCCCGCCCCTGGTCCACTACCATTTGCAGCAGCAGCAGCATCTTTTAAAAGATCCGCTCTTAATTTTGCAATTTTTGCCTTAAGCATCCCCATATGTTTTTCAGTTGCCTTGTTTTTCTGTGTACGGGCCATTTCATCCTCAATGGCCTTGATCTTTTCAACAGTCGTCATGTCTCAATGAATAATCTCTTTTAAAGTTAAGGAAAAAGTTGAATAATTTGAAAATTGAAAAAAGTGAAGGTGAAAAATGAAAAATTTATCACACATATTTAAAAAAAAAAAAAAAATCTTTAATTTCATCATAAATTTGTAAAAAATGTTTGAATTTAATTTATAATATACAATCAAATCAATTGGAGGTTTGAAACCAACTGATTCGTAATCTACGCTATTTATTGCATCGGATGGTATTTTCAGTACAGCCGATTAATAAAATATTAACTGACACACATTCCCGAACCCTAGATAATCACTTCACTGAATATCCTTACCAACCCACATAACATTATTACAACGAATAAAAAGTTCGTTGTTTAATGGGGTACCTTCATTTTTGAATCCTTGAGGGTATTCAAGAACATCCTTGTCAAGAAGTACATTCATGTAATTGTCCACCGAAGCTAAAGTCCCCCTATATTCCATTTCATTGAACTTGAGACGAATAACTACACGCTGCCCAACAAGGGAGGCAAGATATGGCTTTGGATTGATTGGTTGGAACGACATTGTTTTATAAACACTTCTTTTTATTTGATGATGATAATGAATTTTATGTGAAAATTAAACACCACTTATTATTATTTTATGGTAAATATATGGTAAATCGTATAATATAGAGTTTAATTTAATAATAATAAATATATATGGGAAAGATGAAGAATTGGGTAGTGTGATACTTTTATTACATTTAGAGTTCAGCCTTTAATGGAACAGAATCAACATCACCAACAACAACAAAGTTGAAGTCCTTAACAGCAGAAGTCTTAACAGCAGTCTTAACAGCTGAAGAAACTAAACTAGCATCTGGGGAGGAAGCTGAGAAATAGAATAAAGAGGCACCTTCGTATGGTAAGATACCAGTTTCAACAACAGCTTCGAATTCTAATGATGCTAATGAAGCAGCTAATGATTCAGCCTTGGCAGCATCAGCAACAGGGACACCAATGACAGCAGATGTAACACCAGCTTGTCTAATTCTAGTTTCACCACCAGTGTAAGTCTTTGGAGCTTGGGCAATAACGGCATTACCAGTTGGAATCTTTGAGAAGGCAGATTCTGCAACAAATGTCTTTAAATCAGCTTCATTGACATTAACAGCTTCAATGGCGATGTTTTCAGAAGTAATGTGGGACTTGGCAAATTGAGCAACATCTTCAGAAGTGAATGTCTTTGAACCATCAAAGTACAATGGCTTACCAAGACCAGATCTGAAAGAAACAGCATGAAGTTCTTCTAAAGCCTTGAAAGCAGGAGATGAATTGGCTGTGGCAGATGTGTATTTGGCAAATGGCAATGCAATTTCAACCAATTCGTGTGGCTTGTATGAAGCTTCAGCTAAGGCAGCACCTAAAGAGTTGACAAAGAAAGGTAAAGAATCCTTTAAGAAGGTAGCCTTTAAAACTAAGTCATCTCTGGTGACATGAGCTGAGTATTCACCACCGAGCAACTCTGATTCTCTCTTTAATCTCAAACCTGACTTGGAGGCAGAGTCGAGGAATGTGGATGAGGCCAAAACATGGGCCAAACCAGTGGCACCGGACTTAGAACCGGCGTTCTTCACGGTAACGGTGATCTCAGAAACAAGACTGTTTGGGGAGACCTTTGCGGAGACGGAAAGCGCACGAGCGGCGTTGGTAGAAACTCTGGAGAACATTTCAATCGGTTTGGATGTTAAAAGTTTGTCTTATTGAAAAGGTTTTCTTCAACTTTTCTCCATTTTTCCTCAACTCATTTGAGGATATATTGAAGAGTTCTTACTTTTCAGTCTATTGTAAAATAATATATTTAATAAGAGTATTACCATCTTCACTAGAAGACTCGTACTACTATAATGGTATTTTCATCTTTTTGTTACCCCCAATAGATGTTCCAATTATTTGATTTTATTCTCAACTGTTGTCTTTCAACGGCCTCTCATTGGTCAATTCAAATTTGTCACGTGCTCATTTTTTTGGCTCAGCACAAAATGCTTTTTTATTATTACGTTTATATAGATTTATAACATCAGTAAACATGATTTATACACCTTTGAAAAACCAGAAAAGTTCCCCCATGGTTCTTAATCTAGTCCATTGGGCCAAAGCCAACCTTTCTTGGTCCATAACCATTTTCAATTGCTTAATTTCCCCCTCTAATAACAATTCACCTTCCTTTCCCCTAACATCATCTCTGGAAACTTTATCCAAAAGAATCTTATTATCACTTCTCATAGTTATCAGAGAATCAATTGCCTCTCCCATTGAATGCATCATACATTTACCAACTATTTCCATACTTGATAAATATGCACCCTTGTTATTACTACGTCCAATACCTGAATGTGAACCCCTTAACATACCAGGGCCCGAACAAACCCTATATGCAAACGCCGCCCTAATAGCACTCCTATCCGCTGTACGTGGAATCTCTTGAATTTCAATTAATCCCAATTTTAATAAACCTGATAAAACTCTCCTAACATCAACTTCTTTCATTAATACTTCTTTAGAAATCGACTTTTCATCAATTAATCTCTTCTTTTCAATACAATTCATGATTCTCAGTGATTTAGCTCCAACAATTATTCTTAATTGCTGTTTTAATTCATACACTGGTAATTTACTTTGAAGTAATGTCATTGGAACATAATATGACCCTGGATTTGATTCCATTAAAAATGGTAAATGAATATCAGTTGTTAATAATTTCAAATGTTGTAAAACCATTGACATCATCTTTGTATCTTCATCATCTTCATCACCCTCATCATCATCTTCTTCAAATTTAATAGTATCTAAACGAATTTTTTTACTTTGATTTTCTTCTTTAACTTCAACATTCTTTCTTTTCATACCTAAACTGACATCATCATTCCCATCTGAAATAGTTCCCTTAATATCAGCTAATAATTTTGGTGCTCTTTTTTTAATTTCTTTGAGGATATCAACAGCATTAAAATTTAATCCACGTTCTTGATCTTTCAATTCATAAACACGTTCTAAATCTCCACCACTGGAAGGATCATACCCCTGTGTTGTACCACATAAACCAGAAGTCATTGCTTGAACAGCACCTGTTGAAAGACCCATTGTAGCTGATGTAATATTTCCCATAGAAATTGCAACCCCCGCAACTAGTTTATCTGCTGAATCCTCTGCTAATCTGATGTTCCTACTACGTTCCTCAATTCTCTTCAATACTATTTCATAAACTTTAGCAGTTACTGCACCTAACCTGTGAATGGCAGTTGAAACTAAATGTTCACTTCTAATATGCTTTAAAACCCTTTCGAAATTTAATGTTAATGGTAAATTTGGGTTCAATCCCTTTACATCACTATTGGAATTGGAATCCTTGGTAATATCCAAAGAACCATTGTTATAACCATCATCCTCATCATCATCTTCACCACCATCTACTCTATATGAATATAATTTATCAATTTGCTCTTGATCCATCATTCTTTGAATGAACTTTTCCTTGGCAATCTCCTTAATACCCTGGGCTCTCTTCATTTGTGAAATAGTCTTTGGTTTCCCATCTCTACCATTTTGGTTATTCCCCATTCCTGATCCTGATGATGCCCCATTTATACTTTGAGAATTGTATTCCTTTGTTGCTTGTAAAACACATTCAGAAAATATGGCCTTCTGTGACAAAGTCTCTTGTTTCTTCAAAGGGATGATCCATTTATCATCAACTAATTTAATAAATGATTTCTTTATCTCTGCTTTATTTTCATTTGATGTCCTAAGATAATCACCTAATGTTAAATGGCCTGAAATAATTATATTCTGTATGACTTCAGCACACATTTCACCATATTTTTCACCAATAACACTTAAAACTTCATCAGCATAAACTAATTTCCAACACCCTTCTTCACTAATCTCATAATATGTAATAGTCTTCTTTGACCCCAAACTTGGTTTATCCAAAGTGAAAACAACACATCCAAGTTGAATAAGACCAGCTAATAACTGCTTTAGTAACCTTGGCTTCAAATGTGTCCGCTGTCCCAATTGTTGGAAAGTTAGCCTTGAATATGAGTACAAACTAGAATAAACAAATGCGGCCTGTTCACCCAAGTATGACTTCAAAACAGCTGTATGGACATAACTCGCTGCCGACTGAGTTTTAGCAAAAAGCGGTAATGCATTGGGAACGCCCTGTGCAACGTGAGTTGTAGAATACATCCCCTGCTTCTGTTTTGGAAAGAAGTACACACTCTTTGATCCAAATATTTATGAAAAAAAAATTTTAATGCTCATGATGTTATTATGGAATATACCTATAAATTTACCCCTTCAATTTTTCATGTCACTCATTTCAAACACAAGATCATCCTCTTCTTCATAGTCTACTTGACCACGATTGTGTCTAACTTGTGCCCCGCTAACTCCACTAACAGGCCCACTAACTAGCGATCTAGGAGCAACCAATGTACTTTGGGGAACTCCTTGAGCCCCAACTTCCTTCCCACTAGTGGTCGGGTATATATGATCATCCTCATCATCACTATCAAATACTCCTCGACCATATGACAGTGTCTTCAGCTCGCCGGAAAGGAATCTGTTACTTGCACTACTATCACGTCGACTAGCGCTACCACTGATCTTGTCATTAATAGCGCTAGCACCAGCCCCTGTAGATGACGAAGACAGTGCATGTGATAACACATACCTCAATTGAGAACTGACTGCTGCATTTGAATTCTCTAAATGGATATCAGGCGAATGTGGCATTGTCCCTCCTCCACCATTTGAACTAATTGAACCTCTTCTAAGTCTCTCAATTATCGAATCACCACCTCCAGTGCCAGGGGAGCTAGAATTAGATAATCTTTTGGAACGCGAGTCACTACCCCTTCTCATATCACCAAATGCCCCAATTGAACTCGTGCCAGCAATTGCAGAAGCTTTCATACTTGTACTGGATGGAGAAATGTGTTGAATACTGCTTCTAGATCCCCTTGATGGTTTTGGAATCATATTAATGGAGTTATACACTGCATGATCATTTGGACTGGAACTCAATGGACTGTGCGCACCTAATAACCTAATAATTGAATCAGATACATTCTTATCGGTCGTTGCAGTTGGAGGTGGCTGTGGTGACATTGTTTTCCCTTCTGATGGTAATGGTTGATGTTGTTGCTGCTGAGTATAACTGATATCCTTGAACATGTCTGTGTTTCTCAATGACCTATAGTTCTTTAAACTATCCTCAAAGACATCACTGATTGAATCATCATTTGATATAAACCCGGATCCACTAAATCTAAGATCTGGTTTTGATTCAAGTAATTTCATAAACCCTGTTAAATCATCAGAATCAGAATCAACTGACAGGGAACTCATTAAACGATGTTTGGCCTTTAAACCTTCTAAAACAGGATTATTATTGTGATGAGAAATCCTATCATCTATACTGTTATGCCTTGAAGCTGCATTGACTGTAGAAGCTTTAAATTTAGATCCAAAACTTGATGATATCTTATTAGTTTCAGGCTGATAACTTCCATATCCTCCACTTTCCCCACTTGCCGATAACTCTCGTCTTGAATTAATTGACAGTGATGAATGGTCTCTACCCATTGCAATTGGTCTGGATCCACCCAATGGTGATTGTTTTGATTGTGATTGAGATGGGGCAATCCCACCAATTATATCCTGATGCGAAGGTGGAGATGATGAAGCTAAGGAACCGGTTTTAAATAATGAGGTGGACCTTATTGATGATTTTCTTCGTGATCTTACACTTTCAATTGAAGCTACAGACATTCTTTGTCTAGGTTGGTGCAATTGATCATTGCTATTGTTATTTATAATTGTTTGATCATTTGCATTTAAATCATTGCTATTGCTATTATTGTTATCATTATTATTATTATTATTATTATTATTATTATTATTATTATTTGTAGTAGTGAACTCTGTGGTTGCGTCATTAATTAATACAGGTGATGATGATTTGTTGATGTGATATGGAGTTGAGATGTCCATTGAATGTTGAAAATGGCTAGAGAAGACTTCTTCATTAAGTTGGACTTTGAAATCACAATCATTCCTGTAGGATACAGAGACATTCAAGGAACCTATAGGTGTTAAAATTGGGGAAAGATCCCTTGATCTGATTTCATTGGTTTGGTCTGGAGAATGTGTTAATGACTTACTCAAACCAATTCTCCCCTTAGAAGGAATGGGCTTTGATCCATCTAATACCTTAACTCTCACTTCAGCGTGGTTCAAATGTGGACTTTGTCTCAGTTTATACGCTGGAAGGAACATCATCAAGGAATATAGACATCTAAATAATATCACGATATTCTTGTATATGTCACTGATTCCCAATTCGAAGTTATCACCCGCAGCATAGTCATCTAAGTTCAAATGAAATAGCCATCTTTCCAAGACTATCTCTGACTTTTTGTTTGTGTTTATAATGCTATTTTTGAATGTTATTGATTCGCTTGGGCTCAACCGTGTCAAATCCAAGACTGTTTCCAGTACCAACGGGGGGATTTTCGTAAGACCCTTGTTTGTCCACAAAGTCATTGGTCTGCTGTCACAGTTAGGGACTTGAATGTTGAACCAATCATTAGTGGTTGAATCATGATTTGAGCCTAGTACATCCAGAGGCTGCCGCAAAGCCACCAAAAGACCCATTGACGTTTGAAAAAAGTGGTGGATCATCTCCACCAAACGCCCCGCATCCGATTCCGAGAGCAGTGGCGCCATTAATAAAAGTCGGTTGCCAAAGAAAGAAAATGTGCGTTTTATCTAAAACCTAAAGATGACATTTAATAAAAATATACAACTAGTACAACTCTTATCTTGATGTGGCATTACGTAATCAACTGGTTGATGAAAGCAGTTCTAAATGCCCACCAACTCCACCAGGAGAAAGCCAAATCCCTCTTTGTATTTCACGAGTACCCCCAACAGAAATGGAGACTTTGGCGAGTGCCGAAGCCCCAATATTGGAATTCGATTTCGAAACCTCCAATGCAGTTTGATGATTAATCTGGCTCCAAATTGTAGTGTCTCCCGGAAACATAAATGCACTTCTCTGCCAGATATTCGATGTCTGTAACTCCAGTTTCTGATTGATTATATCCAACAACATTGGAACCTCTCTATGTAAATCTTCAATCCTAGACTGGAAATCCAATCTGTCAAATTCATCCTTCACTGCATCCATATATTCTCCCCAGTTCTCAATGATGGAAATAGCAGCAATGGTCATCACAACCAATAAAGAACTACCCTGTTCTTGGATATTCATTAATAATTCTTCAACTGCCGCTTCTTTTGTCTCTGCATTACCAAGAGCATAAAGCACTTGAGAAATTAATACAACCACCCTCCTGGTATCAGGAAATACCTCGACAATCTTGTTAAGTTCTTGCAAAGATCCATCAAAGTCTCCAAGGAAATATTTACTCAATCCACTAACACTGAATGTTGATAATTGAATTCTTTGAATAACTTCATTGAATAAATTCCTTTCAAAAAGTTGGTCCAATACACTTGTAACAACATCTGTAGTATCCATTGCATTTTGGAATTGTCCATTCCCTAATTCGATTCGAGCATGTTGGATCATAACCTTACAATAAGCTGTAGAAATGACATGATCGTTATCTCCCCTGGATTCATATTGTGCTTTGACGAGAGAGCATAACCTTTCACTTAAGTCAATTCCCTTATCATAAATATGTAGTCGTTCAACAATTGAACATGCAATTTCTAATGCAAATGTATCCTCTGGATAATGATTCAAATATTTCAGAATTGCTGCTGTGGCAGATGTTAGCTGTTGAACATCATCAAGATCACGTTCCTCTGACAAATTCTCAATGATACATTCTAAAACGTTACTAGAATATAACAATGTTGTACCCACGTTTTTACCATTGGAAGTAACAAATGAATGAGCGAATAATGTTTTTGCTTGGTCCTTTTTTCCAGTCGCATTGGCAACAACTGCTTGCCCAGCCCATGCCGAAGATGTCCCTGGGGATAAAGATTGTGATCTCATAAATGCTTGATTAGCTAATTCATAATCCTTGTTTTTAACATAAAGCATTCCTAAATTAAACCAAACTGGTGCCGCCTTTGTATCAATCGAGAGTGCTTTGATAAAACAATGTTGTGCAACACGTGAATTTCTATTCATACATGTTAACCCAAGAGTATTCCAATAACCTGCATTGGTTGGTTCAAATTGAATGGATTTCTTTAATAATTTAATTGCAATGTCCCTATGGATATCCAATTTTGAGTCACGGTACCATGATAAAAACAAGATAGCCAAGTTGTAAACTAAAGAAGATAATAATAATCTGCTACCTTGCTTTGGTGCATTAGATATTGCTGCAAATCCCGATAAAACTAATGCATAATGAATCCCGTCCAATTGATCTCTATTTGATTGGGATGTTTCAAGTTTCAAATCATTCTTATATTCAAGTTCAACCCAAATGTCCTTTATAATAAAATCATTAGCACTAACAATCTCGTTGTATGAAATATCAATGATTTCATTAATAATATCAAATGGCAATTTTGCAATATGTGATTGGGTATTAATACATAAAAGTAATGAATCACCATAAATCTTCCAAAGTTTTAAAGATGTGCTAGATCTGATAGATTTTTCAAAAAATTGGAAAGCCTCTGTAATAGTTGCCAATGATCTCATAATTGCTCCGGAGAAAATTTCTCTACCTGTTCTTGAAACCAAAACCTCACAAATCTTTGTCAAGATGAAACTTTCCATACCAGCAATATCACCACGTTCTAATAGCAATTGGAGAAGCTCAAATGATTCTAAAAATTCACCCATTAAACTGCAAGCTTCAGCTAATAAATAAATTGGGTGCCAGTCAGCTTTAACTAGAATATCCGTAGTTAATTCAACATCAACTAAAGAATCAATTTCATTATAACCATCCATTGCTTGGAGACAAATGACATGTTTGAAAACTCTCCTACCTGCTTCAATCTTACCTCTTGAAAGGTATGCCTCACCAAGGGCAGTCCAAGATGCATAATCATGTTGATCAATACGAAGTGCACTTTGAAAATATTCAATGGCCTTATTATCATCTTGCTTTTCCATATGTACAATCCCAAGAATTCTATAAGGCCATGGACCAACATATTTACTTCTAATTGCAGATTTGGAAACATTCACAATTGATTTTCTTGCTCTTTCATTTTCAATAACCGAATTACAAATCAAATCAACCATATCCCAATCTTTCTTCTCTGAAAAATGTTCAGTAACTGCATATGTTGATCTGAGCTCACCAGGGTCCAATTCAAAAGCACGGTAAAAACATTTAAATGCCTTATTAATATTGATTGTAATTTCATTTTCATTTTCACAATTCTCTGCATTGCTTGTATAAAGTTCACCAAGAGATGTATAAGCAGGTGCATAAGTTGAAGATATTTTAATACATTGGATTAGTAATTGAAATGCTTTTGTTAAATAGGAAGTACGCATTGAGGCATTTAATGAATCATCAACTTCATTTAATTCCATAAAATACGACTGGGCTTCTCTGTAAAGCAATGTTGCTTTAACATCAAGTGATGCGGCAGATGAATCCTCTTCAAAATCTTCATCAGACTCAGATTCAACATCTTCTGCTTCAGATTCAGACCCCTGTTCATCCTCTTCACTACTCGATGATTCTTGTTCTTTACCAAAAATCACAGTCTTTGCTTTATTAAGAGCTTTTCTACCATTTTCATAATCTGATAAATTAACACAACACCACCCATATTCCATCAATACTTCACCAATATCAATTTTAAGGTTGGTTTCAACCAATTGACTCAGAACATTTTCAAACATAGCCTTTGATTCACTATATAGACCAGTTTCCATTTTAATTCTAGCCATACCAATAGAAGCTCTTATATTATTTGGATCATCCTTGAGCACCTTACTATAAAGCTTTTCAGCCTTTGGGAAATTTTTTGGAGATTCATAATATGTGTAAATGATTGCTAAGTTAAAAGCATAATCTAAACTTGAATTTTTCAACTCTAGGCCTGATTTAAGTTTCAAATCTGATAATAATGCTGCGTATTTATGAGATTGATCAAGTGCCAACTGATATTCCTTTAAATGTATGGCAAATGTTAAGTATATACGATGAGCAATAACACTATTGGAAACATCATTCCCTGATATTGCATCTGTCATTTCAGTGAAAATTTGTTGGGGACCAATGACATCTTCAATATGATCAATATCTTCTTCATCATCTTGCTTCTTGGACTTTTTAGATTTTTTAAAGTTAGATTTTTTACCCTTTTTCTTATTCTGTAATTGAGTTTGTACAGTGTTATCCCATGGAGAGATTTCACTTATTGAAAGCATATAGAACAGTTTACCCAATCCAGTATTTTTACCGAATGATTTGATGTATCTAATAACATCATTGACATCTAATTTAGCAAAATTCAAAGGATCTGACCATTCAAAATATTGATCCCAAATTGGTTGAATCTGAGCCTTTAATAAAACTAAAGTTCCTTGGATATCTTGGATCTTTGCACGGATTTTTGATTTTTCATCAGCAGGTTTTTCGTCTGGAGGAGGTGCTTTAGCAGATTTACCAATAACCAAAGCAGCTTTCTTTGGCTTTGTTAAAACTCTTGTCCCATCAGGAGCACAATAAAGGATTTGTGTTAAATAATCAATCTGTCTAGCCATAACTTTCCATCTCTTATAATCATTTTTCGACTTTTCATCTTCGAATGCTTCTAAATCAACTAACAATTCCCATAAATTCTCTTTTAGTATTTTACTATCTTTGTAAATACTCCATTTCACATCACCCTCTCTTAAGAATTTAGCTTGTGCGGTTACATTAATTGGCCAATTGGTTTTAGCCTTCTGAGTAGCAGATTTGATTTCATCTTGTTCAATTTTGGAGTAGATTTCAATGAGTGAGTTAACAGATTGAACTGCAGATTGAATTTTTGACCCTAAAATTGTACCTAAATGAGATAAATGGGGTGTAATGAAATGTAAATAATGAATGTTCAATTGGTTATTTTTCTTGTATTCAAACCTGTTAATATAATCGTTAATTTGAAAACGAATGTAATTTAAATCATCGCTATTAAGTTTATTTAGTTGAATTTTAGGAAGGTCATCATCACCTTCTTTATCATCTGAATTATTATTATCATCATCAACATTTTCTATTTTCTTTGAGTTTAAATCCACCATAATGATAGCACAACGCTCTAGAGTTGCAAAAAAGTCCACAAAGTTTGGATCAAGTGCACGAATATCCAATAAAGCCTTCCAGGGGAATAATGCATCAGCGTTCAATTCTGTTGCTTTTGTCAAAGATTTGATACTTTCTTTATAACTATCATTCAGTACACCATCTACAAGACCATCTTGTGCTCCTAACTGAGAAAGAGCCATCCCCTTGAAGAGGCAAGCGTAATAATTTTCCTTGTCCATCTGCAAAACCTCATCACAAGTCTCCAAAGCCGTTTGAGGGTCTGGTTTTTTCCCCGTTAACAGCTTATTTGTTTCTTTAAGCAGCCTCTTGATTTCCACGTCCTTCTGTGACTTCTTTGTTGACATTCCAGAGGAGTTTTATCTAAAGTTGAAAAGAGGAAGACATCAAATTTTAGGTATAGGGAAGAAGACGCGTTTGTGTTTACAATAAAGACAAATAGAGATGAATTCTGATGAAAAGACACAGTTGAAGCTGATGTTTGATTTGCTAGACAAAGACTGCGATGGGAAGATTACTGGTACAGATTTGACCGAAGTAAACGGCACTATTGGGGGATTACTAGACCAAAATGAGATTTCTGAAATGTTAAAGGCCCATTCCGACGGAATTGACTTTCCTGCTTTCATGGAGAAGTTCTCATCAATATGGGAGAACTTTGATGATGTCAATGATGTAAAGGATGGGTTTCATACTCTTTCTGGAAAGGGTGATGTTGCATTCGATGCTAAGATTATGAGATCAGCAGTAGCACAGTCCAAGGAAGCATCTGAAACAGCAGAAAAGTTCATAAAAGCAAATAAGATCACGGGAGAGGAAACATTCCAGGGAATGGAGTTCCTAAATATGATCAAGAAGTGATAAAGGGAAGTTCGAGCAGAGATATATTTAGTTTCATTGTTTTTTTATTAATAATTATACATTTTTGGCAGGAGTAGGGAGAATACTAATCAATGATCAACTCATCAACAGACCAGTCTTCATAAGAACCATCAGGTAAGTATCTCCGAACAACTAAAGGAATTTTCTTGGCATTTAATTCCTTCATGGCGATTTGAAGAGGGTCAGTTTCCCCCTCAATGTCCACAAGCACAGGGGCATTCATGGAGATTTGCAAGGCACGGGTCCCTAAAACACGAGCACGCTCGTACTTGGTCATGAATGGAGTTGTAGTCCTGTCAGCTTTTGCAACGGCTCTGGCAGGGGCCCTCTTTCCTGTTTCGAGCTCCTGAAAGTCCCCAGCGCCAAAGTCAGACTCGACAATTGTAGCCGCAGGGATCTCGTCATCGCTGAATCTCTGGTCCTCGTGATCTGAGTCCATTTTAGTTTGTGATGGAATGAAGAATATAAGGGAAAAACTTTTCACTCTTAGATCTATAATGAAAAATAAATAAATAATCAATAAATATAGAAAAAATGCAAGAAAGGGGCCGGGGCGTCCAAAAAGATGGGATGTCACCCTCTTGTTCTCCACAGCGACCGAAAGTGTACATTTGTATGGAAACAGGGTGTAAAAAGGCGTATTCTAGACCCTCTTTGTTGGAACAGCATATGCGTTCTCACAACAACAATAGACCTTTTGTGTGTGGGGAACCAAACTGCGCAGACTCATTTACAAGGAAAGACCATTTGGAACGACATATGTTGAAACATCTCCAGGACAAGGATAAACCGTTTCATTGTTCCATTTGCCAAAAAGGTGTCAACTCACAACAACATTTGAAAAGACATGAAAAGACACATTTCAAATCATTCAAATGTACGTATGAGGGTTGTACAGAGGCATTTTACAAGCATCAGTCGTTGAAATCACATATTTCCCAAATTCACGAGGATGGAGCAAATAAACACAAATGTCAAATTTGCGATAAGACATTTTCTAGACCAAATAGGTTAAAAGACCATATGGAAAAACACCACAATAATGAATCCAAGCTGATGTGTGATTTCCCAGATTGTTTTCAATCTTTCCATGTTTGGTCAGCACTTCAATTACATATAAAGAACGAACATCCCCGTATCCAATGTCCAATCTGTAAAAAGAAGGTCATTGGGTCCAAGGGATTAGCAAACCATATGAAGGTTCATGATGATCACACCGTTATAAAGATATGGAAATGTATGGAACCTAAATGTGAAAGCAAGTTTCAAAAGAAGGAATACATTGTTAAACATTATGCACATGCCCATCCACTTGTTTCTCTTCCTAATGAATTATTATATGGGAATACACAGACAGGAGAGGCTCTTCAATTGACACCAAATTCATTGGATGACGGTTCTTTGACTCCAAAGTCTCCATCTGAACATGAAAAATTCGATTTCTTAGTGGCATCGCCATCAGCTTCGAAATCACTCCAATATAGTCATTTAGTAACAGCTGAAGCAAAATCCAAGCGTGTTAGAGAGTCTGCTTCATGGAAACGGGCTCCTGATCCTTTGGAACTGTTGATGAATAATGTCGATACAAGGTTAACTTGTCCATATATTTCATGCAAGAACATGTTCCCTACCCAAAAAACACTAGACAAACATCTAGCTACCATTCATGCTGAACAAAATGAGGCAAAAAGGCCCAAACTTGAATAAATAGAACAACTTTTCTAAATTATGTATTATCATCTTCTTTCACCCTTGATCTTCCTGGGCTTTCAATTCCCTTTTGAGTTTCTCATTAAACGCTCTGTTTCTTTCATTAATAGCAATTCCATGGTCTTTCATAGCAGATTTTTGTTTAGCTGCTCTTTTCTTATAAACTCTTGCCTCAAATGCCTTAACTCTGGTGGATTCTCTCTTAACGGATGCTGGATCAGTTAAAATCGTCCTGATATGTACATCTGAATACCCCTGGTCTTTCAATTCAATGTACTTTCTTTTCTTCTGTTCTTGAAATTCAGAATCACTTTGTGTTTTAAACTCTTCTATCTGTTTCTTATAGGTCCTTTCAGCTAATTTCTTGAAATCATTAATGGTGTCCACGTTGACACCCCCCTTCCTTGCTGTTTGCTTTTCAGTCCATAAAGCATCTTCACTAGCGGTATATGACAAAACATTCAATTGATCTTTGTTCACAGCATTGCCCTTTGTTGACAGACTTTGATCTTTCTCTTCTTGTTCTTCATCAGATCTATCTGAACCCCCATTTCCTGCCTCTTTTGCCTCATTGTAAACATCCCTTCTGTTTTTCTTCACACAAGCTAGTCTCTTCGCCTTCAAATCCACAAGACGGTCCCTTGCTGACATCTCCTTTTATATTATCAAAAGAATAAAAAGTTCTAATATTGTTATTACATAGCTTTTTCCAGTACAAAAGTGTCTATTTAAGTAGCATATTCCGACATTTGATTCTCTCGCTCGGGGTAATTGTCCATTCAATTCCACTTGACTCTAATTCCAAAAGTTCATCATCATCTTCCAAACCCAAAATCATAACCATTTGTGTCACTTTCAAGAATTTGTCTCTCAAGCTATAATCAAATTTTGTTAATTCCCCAATGACGAAACTAACATCATTCTCTAAATTTAATGCTCCCATAGAAGAAATCTTCTTCGTATATCCCCAAATCTTATCTTCAATGGAAATAACACTTACTTTTATAACATGCCCAATAAGTTCCTGGAAAACATCATTTGTTAATGTTGAAGCATATGGGATAATTAAAGAATTCCAATTTTTAACAAATTCGTTTAATTTACTAACCCCATTATCATCATAACCATCATTTGTATGTAAATAATCAACATTCAACGACTCTCTAACTAATTTAATAACCTTCAATTTCAAAACTTTTTCAAAAAGGAATGTAGTCCTACCAATTATAATAGCATCCGATCTTTCCCTAAATCCACCCGAAATGGTTTTCAATAACCCTTTCACTCTATTATTCATCTTATTATCATTCTCATAAAGATTAATTTCTAATTGGATATCACTTTCTGAGTTAACTTCCATTGAATGTTGAATATTGGCAATTTCATTATCATCAATGATTAAAAGAGAGTTGATTTTCAGAATATCACAACATTGACCTATCAGTTTCTCTAAATAACTGGAAAATGTTGATAATGTATTCAAATAAATCAAATATTTTTGAACATCTGATGCATGCCCTGAATCAATCAATTCAATATCGTCCTCACCTGCAATTGTATAAGAAATGGCATTGTTCAAAGATTTCATAAATAATGCACCTGTATTTGCCAATTCATTAGCACCACCAGCTACTCTAGAAACAGTTGAATTCCCACCTATTGGACTTTGTGATCTAGTTGGTGTAAATACAGAAGTTGGATTAATGACTTTATGAATCTTTTGAATGTCTGACTTGGTCAAAAGATTTGATGTTGTTTTCAAAATAAGCTTATTCAGTTTTTGTTGAATTATACTGGTGAAGTCAACGACCAGGATCCTTTTTATATTAGAAATCATATTCTTAATGGATATCAACTGCCCAGTGGAAATAACTTCCATTATGATTGTATTCAATACTAAAATCAAATCATCTGCTAGTGATGAAATTGGTGCATCGTCGGGTATTAAAGAATCAGAAGAAATTTCAATTGATAAATCCATCTTTTTAAAAACTTTTTGTAAAATTTCCACCGAATTTGTTAAATATGGTAAGATATCACCTAATGATTCAATAGTACAGGCCTTTTCTAACGTCCTTCTAACTGAATAAGTACAGAATAAATCAAATGTTTGAATTATTGATTTAGAAATTTTATTCTCAAATGTTGATAAAACTAATGGTGGTGGATAAACTTGTACTATATTATTCAAATTGTCATTCCAAAATACAGTAAAAAACTTAACGTACATTGCCCAATGACTCATCATTGCAGATAATTCGTCAGTTGCTTTATTAATTTCAATTAATGAAACACTCAAATCATTACTATTATTGAGTTCCTCTTCATTTTCAGATTCAACATCTTTGGAAATTTGTTGAGTAATTTCAGTAATTAATACGGGGTAATCATACCTTCGAATCCTCTGTTTTAATGAATTGATATCCTTTGAATCTGAATATGTATCAAAAACTAAATTACTTTGTAAATCACATTCAATTTGTATATCCTTAAGGATTTTTAATAAAACCTCATCTCCATAGTATCCCTTAATAACTCTTGAGTGTTGATTAATGATACTGGAAATTGTTTTGAAAAGTTTAAACAAAATTTGTGCATATATCTCAGGTTGTGAATCGTTATTTCTAACTGATTTTAAAATGTTTATAGAACTTTCACTTATTATATTACAAATAAACTTTGAATAACATGAAACACCCCTTGATGATTTCCCGATTAATGGAAATAGTTGGAAATAGAATGTTAATTGTTTAACATTCTTTGATTCAGAAGCCTTGTTGAAACCATCGGTAAAAATTTGTTCTAAGGTATTTACCCAATTCCCTAAAATTTCAAAAGGAGAACCATCTAAATCAGATGTTGGTACTTTAAAATCAGCATATGAATCTTTAATTATACCCTCTGGTAAATTCCTAATAATTGAAATTGAGTTTGCTGCATTCATATAATCACCCTCTTCAATGGATTCACTCGCTCTCTTCATTTCCAATTTAAGAGTATTTACATTATCCACGTATGTTTTCAATTTGGAAATCTTTGATTTCTCCTGATCTAAAATCCTGACTTTATCCGTTATATGATACCCAATGGAATTGGCTTTCTCCATAATGGATTTAAGATTACGTGAATAATTCAATGTAGATGCTAGTTCCACTCGTGAAATTTCCAAAGATCTAACTGTTGATTGATGTGATAAAGTCCTCTTTGAAGTAAATGATTTAATCGTGGTGTCCAATTGGGATCTTTTCAAATCTATTTTTGCCAACAGTTGTTGGATTTGGTCAATGTTCGCCGCTTGGGTGAATTGTATTTCCAAATCACCAATGGGGGAATTGGAATCAACCAGCATTTCAATTTAAAATAAGAAGTCGTGAGTTGTGAGTTGGAAATCTTTATTTTTTTCTCACTCAGCATTATGCCATTTTAAAGGAAAGTTAGTTAAGTGTACATTTTTTTAAAGGGACCCAATTTTAGTGGGGTTAACAAAAATCTATAAATGCTGAATAGCTAAAAGAGCAGACACAAGAGGGAAATCCCTCATTTTTTGAAATTATTGTAGAACAGATGCATTTTGATGTTGGTGATGAAGATGACGAGAAATATGTTTTTACTGTTGCTGTGATTGATGTGGTTGTTGTTGATGTGAATGACTTAACATACCACCGACGTAAAGCCCCCAGTACTTCACAATATCATTGCAACCAAGGTGTTTTCCCAAAGACCAAACTTTAAATTTTCTTGAAAAATCAGGATGATTGGGTGGTATTCTCAATTGATACAAGTTGAAATAAGATGTTAACACAGAATCATCAAGTTCAAATATAACAAATACATTTTGTAAATATGGAAATTTTTCATTTGATCCATCAATGAATAAATTGGTTGGGTTTGCACCCGAATTTGTCAATACAATTTCCCATGGAGATTCCACACCTGAACCTTTACAACCATTTTCAAGTACTGAAACGCGCTGTTCCAACGAAATTGTATGTTTAATATGGGATGAAAGTTCATATTGGAGTCTCTGCTGAGAGTTCTGAAGAGTCTTAATGTAATTTGTTAAATTGATCCAATCCTCAGAATCAATTGTGAACCGTTCAGTTGTATACTTTTGAACCTGCAGTTGATGTGGCTGTACCGGTTGTTGTTGTTGTTGCTGCTGCAATGGTAATTGTTGTTGACTGAACATATCATTAAGCTTTTTGTCATCTGATTGGGCCTTCCCACCGATGAAGTTTAACGTGTTAATTTCGGGAACCTTCTTGTAATAAAAGTCATTGTTCCCATTATTGCTGTTTGGAGTGTTATTAACAAGAATAGATATTGAATTTGAACTCCCAACATTATTATTGTTGTTATTGCTGTTACCATTATTGGTATTATTATTATTATTATTATTATTATTATTATTATTATTATTATTATCAGGGTCATTAACACGACCGCCATTGTTTCTATCTGACGCAAAATGTTGATGTTGTAAATCATGAGTAGCGAATGGAGGTGGGTTACTATTATCATCATAATCAAATCTAATAAGTGAATCATTAATATGATCTGTTCCATTCTGTTGAAAGAGGGGGTTGCCAATAACAGAATTCATGTGATGATCTAAATCATCACTTATTATATGATTAGCATTTCTCAGATTTTGATCTGCTGAATTGGTTGACAATGGGGCTTGATGATTTGAGTTATGTTTTGATTTGTTGTCTGACATTCGTTTGTTATGGATAGAACCAGTGTTGTTATCACCCCCAGAAATTATTCGTTTATTTTCAGGGCTTTTATGAGTTGCAGATGATGTAGCGGAACTTGTAGATGGCATTGAATTAACCGATGTAGGTGGCGAATGAGGAATGTTTGAATTTGCCGAGGTTGAAGTGATATGACCTCTACTAACGTCTAAACGATACACTGGTAATGGATTAATAAACATTTCATCTTGAGAATAGGAAACATCATCATTTACTCTCCTACGTTTATTTCTATTTTGATCAATTTTACTCGATGTTGATGAATGAGTAGCAGAAGTGGACGAACTATCAACAGATGAAATAAGTTGATGGGTTGAATGAGTTGTAGTCAAGTGGGGGGATATAAAATTAACTCCATGTTTTTCATTTATCGGATCAGATGTTGTGGATGCTGATTGGATATTTGAAGAATTTGAGGATCTAGAATTAATTAAAGCATCATCAACTACACTATCATCATCAATATCAATATCACTATTATTTGATGGGATCCCCGGATACGATGACTTGCTTGAAATGGAAGGTCTCCTAGTCGATGTGGTACCTGATATGTTATGTTGCTTGGTGATGTGTCTGGCCAAGTTCGTGGGACCATTCCGTGGATGATAACGAATTTTTATGGAACAGTGTTCACACTGATATATTGCGGCACCTGTAGAAGTCCCAACTGCAATGAAATGGGACCAAACCCAGCTATTGGGAGGTCTTGCCATTTGGGAAGTTGTCAAAAGGATGGAGAGAGGAGAGAAAAAAAAGAAAAGAGAAGCGACGATCGGTTTTAATCCAAATATGACCCATATTTTATTTTCATGTTTAAAAAATGTCATTTTTCCAGCCATTTTACCTCTTTTTCAAGCTCCGCATTAATTTCACCTTTGAGTGACCCGCTGTGGACGTCTTGTTCTTTCCAAAAGCCCTTGCTGTCTCCGATAAACTTCCCATTGGTCCCTGGTGGACCCATTAAACGCTCTCGGGTTTAACATTATCTTCACTTCCCTAATTGCATCCCTGGTCCTTTCATATCTAATTGTTATCTCATACCGTGTTATGCTTTGTACCCATAAAATTGGTACCAAATGAAACCATTTGTGTAAAAATACAATCACCAGCTTCAAAGCTGTTATACCCCAAAAATACACTGTCTTCAAAACTTTAATTATCCGCTCATAAATAGATGTACGTATTTTTACTAATTTAATATTGAATTGCCTCAATCCCCTGTTGGTTGAACTCAAATATTGTCTTGGACGAGAAATTGTTCTGTGGTACATTCCGGAAAAATAAAATAACATCAATGTTATAACCAAAATGAAAGATCCAAACCGACAAAATAACTTGACATAGTCATAAATATAATCTCTACTATAACCTTCACCAACGGCCATGAAAAAGGACCCCCATATTCCAACTGAGATTCCTCCAATCATCATAGTTAAAAATAATAAATACCTATACCTTAAATTTGTTTGCTGAATATACTGTTGGCATAATGATTGTTCCATTATAAATAATGATTTGAATATTTGTGTTGGCTGCATGTAATCTTTACCATCCCTAATTAATCTGTTGGTAATACTCCTGGACCTGGTTCTGGAACCAGAACGGGAACTCGGCCTCGACCCTGATTTACTGCTTGATCGACTATTCCCGTTATTACCATAATCTGATTCCTCTTCAAGGGACATCATTGCATTGGATCCAAATACAGATCTTCTATTACCCTTATGTGATGAAGACCTACGTGATGATGATGGGGTTAAATTTAAATTGTTACTATCAAAATCACCCTCTGAGCCATCTGAATATCCTGATTTCAGACTCCTAATACTACCTGTATCTGAAATATCACTGGCACGTCTCCTCCTGTTTTTTATAGAAGGTTGTGGAGTCCCAAATGTGTCACTTAATGAATCTCTGTGGTGTGAAAAGTAGGAATCTGATGAAACATTCAGGTTTAAAGGAACGTCATCATCTCCATCCTCTATAATAGCCATGGTATCTCTTGGAAACCCCGTTGTTCCTTCTAGCTCCCCCTCAAGCGTCATTTGGAGTCTCCTGCGTGTTTGGGAACGTTTCTTGGGCTTCTGGGGGACCTTTTCTGTAGCTGAAAAGCCATCAAGGGCAAAGTGGTCAATGTTCGCATTTGTGGCAGGCACTTCAGTCTCTAAAACTAACCCAGGCGACGCTGGTGGCGATTCTGGATCAAGATTGTTAGTTTCCATTGGAAAAAACAGTCAGTATTGTTACGCGTCTTTTATTACTATTTCCCTCTTCTATAAGATATGTTGAATTTCATGGACTATATCCAGCAAGCCTTCCATAATGCCGTTGGATGGGGAGCCGATGGATCCTATGAACACATTCTACGAAATTCTAGCTCTCTTCTTGATTTTGAACCACCCTCAGGGATCAAACTGGCCATTAACAATAGGAACACACCTTTCAGCTATTCGTCTCTTGAAATAAATCAACAAAGTAGACTTTCAGGATCGTTGTCTTATATGTACTCTTCAATTGACTTAGAACCCTTTTATTTCGCTTCCAAATCTGTTAAATTACAGGAAATGATACAAAGTTATAGGGATATCCTCAAACCATTGCATTCAATCCCAAATGGGTCTAGATATTATAATAAAAAATCACATCTGTTACTATATGGGAAACTGTATTTTCCTTCCCAACTCTTGGAGGGAATGATCATTAAGAAATTCTCCGAATCTGATCAATTGATTGTCAAATTTGTAAATACCCAGAAATTAAATAGGATGTCACAATCAACATCCATTCTTACCCTCTACTGGCAAAGGAAATTGAACAATTCATTTCATGATTTTATTTATTCAACTCATGAATCACTTCTTGGGTATAGATGCCTTTACAGCTTCGATTACCTTTCACCGACAGCAATTTCAACTAAATTCCAAGTCCCATCCAAAGTATCACTAGGTTGTGAACTATGGTATGCTGCTGCTACCATCAGTCCTGGTGCCAGTATTGCTGCCCGATACACAACTTACATGCTGAGACCAAATCATAAATCAAAAAAATATATAAATGCTCTTTCGTCAATTCAACGAGCAAAGAATGAACAACCTCTGCCCCCTCATCATAACATTCATATTAATCATTTACTGACAAATGATGAATTGGCTAAACAACAACAACACCTTGATTCTGGTTTGAATGATATTGATTCATCAAATTATGGTCTTAATCCCTTCACAGTCACACTTGCAGTCAATCCTTTATTGGGAACTATTGTATCAAGTTATGCAGTTTCCTCATCCAATCACGGTCTTACCTTGAGTTCAAGGTATATTTTTAATATTTACTCATATGAATCTGACCTTGTTCTTGGTGCGCATTTCCTTAGGACATCCACAAATTGGGGATTGAAAGATCGTAACTTTGACACTGTGAACTCAAGTGAGGATATAATTATAAAAAATCAACAGCCAACCAGTGAGTACCTTAAGGATAAGATAAGAGAGCATCCTATTCTACAGGCAGTAACAGATTATTCTATTGTTAAGGCAGTTACAAAAGGATATGACCCAACGTCAACCCCCATTTCCCCACAGACAATACAGAAGCCACCAATGATTTTAACAGTTAATGAAAGTGATGATGAATTCATTTCAAGTTTGAAACTTTCAACTTCAATTCATAAAAAGACAAGTACTTTTGCATGGGAAGGGAAATTTAAAGATTGGCTTATTAGTTCCGGTGTCTCAGTAGATTTTAAACATCAAGTCCCCAAATTTAAAGGTTATGGTATAGAATTACAATACACATCTTAAATGTTTATATATATGTTAATATAAAGATATTTCTTGTTATAATATTACAGATTAAACTGGGGGTTGTTGTTCCCCCTATTGTTGTTCACCATTAGTTGTAACTGATTGGAGCTCATCTACTCTTTTCTCCACTATATTGGTTGATGTTAAATTTTGAGGAATCATTACTTGTGATGGCAACATGAGTGGTTTCACAGTTTCTTGGACCTGGGGAAGAACTGAAGCTCCTTGGATGTTATTGGTAACAGCTAACACTGGCTTTGGTTCTATATGGTAATATGAAGGTGATGTAACAGAAGTCAGCTTCACGCTAGGTTCATCTACTGCTTCAATTTTGGTCCCAATGTCACCTGGAATTGAAATCTGTATCTTATTAGAAATTTGAATTGAATGGTTAATTTCGTCAGTATTCATCACATTACCCAATTTACTTGAGGTTTGGATTGAAGGCTTGACTTCGTCAATCGCCATTATACCATTTGATTTAATTGGTGTTGTCAAATTTGTATGGACGCCATCTGTCATTAGTTTTACTTCAATTTTTGGTTTCTTCATTGATTCACCATCATTATCAAGCTCTTCAAAGTCACTGGTCATGAGACTATCGTCCTCATAATCACTTTCAATGATCCCCTTCATATCAATATCATCAACATATGTGATATTATTCCTCTTTCTCTTTCCCCTACCATTAGGAAGCAGTTGTGGTTTTACCTCTTCAATAACTTCAATATCCTCATCATCATCGGAGTTAACCAATTCTAATTCAATATTGGTTTCAAAGACATTCTCCTTTGATTCTTCACTGATCTTTTGTTCCATTGTTTCTTCGCCTTCCGGCTCTGCACTATCCTTTGATGCTAACATATCTTCAACTGTCTTTAGTAGAATATCTTCAGTTGGCTGTTTCATCATTGATTGATCTAATTGTAATTTATTATATGCCATTTGTAAAATGTTCTCTTCAATACTGTTTTTACAAATCAATCTCGTAACAAAAACCTCCTTTGTTTGACCAACACGATGAGCTCTATCTTCAGCTTGTTTATCATCATGTGGGTTGAATGATTGATCATAGATAATGACATTTGTAGCACAAACTAAGTTAATACCAAACCCACCTGCCTTTGTCGATAACAAGAAAATAGGAATGGTTTTATCTTGGTAGAATTTATCAATCATTGTTTGACGTGTTTCAACGGCTGTTGCACCATCTAATCTTAAAAATTTCCAATTCTTCAATGAAATAACTTTTTCAAGAATATCCAACATTTGTGTAAATAATGAAAACACTAAAACCTTTTCACCCTTCGCAATAATATCTGTTATTATTTTAATTAACGCAATTACCTTCCCACTGTCCAAATAAGATTCTTGTTTCAACACAAATTTACCTAATTCATTAGGAAATTGATGACATAAACCAGTCAATTCAAAATCAGACATAACCTCCATATCTTCATAGATGTATTCTTGATTAGCAGCTTGGTATTGATTATTCTTCATAATTGATTTAGCCATCACCTTTAACACTTTATCATTATAATGTTTTCTAAATAACAATGGATGTAAACATGCCTTTCTTAAATACATCAATGCATTCATTGCTTGAGCTTTCAAGGGTGGCAAATTTTTGATTTGATCTTTACTCATCTTTTTCCTCAATATTTGTTCCTTCCTATAATCATTGAGAGATTTCATTTGGTCATCGTAAATTTCCCTTTGATGTGGTGTCATATCTGTATATTCAATTGATGTATGCTTTTGAGGCAAATCCTTCATCACCTGTGCCTTTGTCCTTCTTAAAATAAATGGTGTCATCATAACCTTTGCTTTAGCAATTGCCTGTTGTGACAATAATGGGTTGTAGGACTCTCCCTCAATTTTTTCATGATCTGTTGTCGAAGCCTTTTTATCAAATAATAACTGAAGTTGATTCATCTTTGAATCAAAAACCTCAGGCAAAATGAAATCTAATAACGAAACTAATTCCTTTAAATTATTTTGTAATGGGGTACCAGTTAATAACACTCTAAAATGGGCACGAAGTTTTGTCAATTTCTTATACCTATCACTTGCTGCATTCTTCAACATATGACCTTCATCATAAACAATCGTGTTAAATTCAAATGAACGAAGGAACGGTTGATCTAATTTACCAACAGTTGCTAAGTTATAAGTTGTTACCATAACATCAAATTTCTCATCCATTAAAACATACCTAAGTTCTTCACGTTCAGTTAATGTCCCATAATATGGAACTACATCAATCTCAGGAGCAAATTTTTCAAACTCTCTCAACCAATTCTCCAATGTTGATGAAGGAACAACGATTAAATGAGGTCCTGGGTATTTCTTTTGTTTTAAATGTGCAATCAATGAAATAACCTGAATTGTTTTCCCCAATCCCATCTCATCTGCTAAAATACAAGATAACTGTTTTTGAAAAAGTAGATGAAGCCAGTTAAGACCAACTTGTTGATAATCCTTCAGTTGGACTCCCTCCTTCATTAACTTCGGACTCTTTTTAAAATAACCAATCTTATCCTTAATCTTATCAAGATTAATGTTGGATTTATATAATTTCTTTCTACCCAAGTTGAAATCTTCATCATCATTTTCATCGTCATCATCATCTTTGTGTGTCCACTGTTTTCTCTTGGAGCTTTTAACAACTTGAATGTCACTGTCAGAACCTTCATCACTTTCTGACTCAGATACATTTTGACTATCAGATTCAGAGTCAGAATTAGATTCATCATTTTCAGAAACATTGACATCAGTAATGGAAAATTCACCGCTTTGTTGTCCTTCAATGTTAACCCCCCATTTCACAATCTCTCTGGTAATATCCTTACTATAGGAGAAGCATTGTCTAACAAGGGAATCAATAGCAGCATAAGCAATCAATTTTTGTTTACATGTTTCTACAACACGTTCTGAATAAAGCCGAGTTGCATGTGGAACTTTACTACGTGGAAGTTGCTTTAGTTCAACTTTCAAAAATTCATTGATTGAATTATAAGGACGGTTTTTAATAACGATTTCAGCTTCCCCTGGTTTAATATTGGAAAGGTCAATAATGTCACGAATATCAGCATTATTAACAAGTTTCAAAAATTTCTCATTTATATTCAAACCAGCGTCTTCATCCTGCTCAAATTCAGGTAGCAAAGTTGCTTCTATTTCATGTCTTCTCTTACGTCTTTCATCCCGATCTTGTTGTGTTTTCTCATTATGCTCCTTCTGTTTACGTAATTTGAGTTTAGGCTTTAATGGGTCATAGTCATCATCATCTTCATACCTTTTGGTTTTCGTAGGTTTTCTAGGACGTGGTGGTGGGGAGACTTCCTTTATGGATTCATCGGAACTTTCTTCAGATTCATCCTCTTCCTCTTCATCACTACTATCATTCAAAGAAATTGGTTTCTCTCTTTCTGCATCACCCTCACGATATAAACGACGACGTTGATTTAAGAAACGGTCAGAGATTGATTTTTTAGAATCAAGGACAACCTTAGATGACTTAATGTTCTCACGGTCAGCCTTTCTCCTTGCTCTTTCCTCTTCACGTTGTCTTTCCCTTTGAAGTTTTAACATTCTTAAATCAGTAGCAGATGGTGGTGCTTTTAAAGGTGAAGATGACAAAACAGTTGAATTTCGGGATAAACTCGATAATCTATAATTCCCTTGTGGTTTATCTGTCTTAGAAACTATCTTTGGTAAACTATCTAAATATTCCTTGATTTCTGTGATTGAATCCTTTGTCTTCAATGCATTTAAGATTACCTTTTGTGTTAAATAGGGGTACTTCTTTCTGAATATTTGGTAACTTTCCATCATCTTACTATTTGTCATATGCTTTGTTGGAGTAAGTAATTCATCTCTAGGGGCTTTATAAGCATAATTACTAAAACTTGGCAATTTTGTCTTTGTTGGTTTAATTGGGGATGAATCCAGCTCAAGGGAATTTCCCTTTTTGAGAATCTTTAAAGGTGAGGAATCTGGGACTTCTTCGATCTCTCTTCCATCACTACCACTTTCACTATCACTATCAGAAATGACAACTTCAGGAATACGATTTCTTCTTTGGTAGAAGGAATCAACTGTCTGCTGGATTTGAGATTGCATCTGTTTTTTGACATTGTTAGTTCTTTTCGCAGCCTTTGCTTTTTCAGTTTCTGATTCACTTGGATCGCCCTCTTCACTTGAAGATGACGCGTTTCTATATGTCACACTTGCTTTATTTCGACGTGTAGGTTGTTCTACAACATCTTCAGAGTCAGAAGAAAATCCACCCATTTCAGAACTCTCTTCTCCTTGTGGTGAATCCGAAACAGAAATCACTTTACCCCTTGCTGGCATCTTATCACAAAAAATCAAGCTGGAATAACTTCAAGTAAAAAGCAAGAAAAAAAAACATGTTCATTCTCGTTGATACAACGAAAGTTATTGAAATAACTAACTTTTAACCAATGAAAAGCCTTTGGGCACTTTTGATTTGATGTCAGCAACCAGAGAAATTAGAAGATCCTTGACTTGTAAAAATATAAATAAATATCTTATATACCTAAACTTTCATTCTTATTTACCATTTTTTATCTTCAAAACTTCCCAAATACTTCATTTTTATTGAATTTCAATAATGTCTGAAAAATGCCACTTTAAAATACTTTCTTGCGGCTCAAATGGGTCGGGGCAACTAGGTTTAAATCATCAGGAAGATATACTGGAAATTTCCACTGAAAATGCTATTGAATTCATCTCAAAACCTATAAAAATTTCATGTGGAGGAAACCACACCTTAATCTTATGCGAAGATGGGAATGTATACGCAGCAGGGGATATTTCACATGATGTGCTATTGAATATATCAGATACTGCATCTTCTTTTAGTGGATTCAAACAGATATCATTCAACGGAATATCAAAGTTCAAAAATATTACTTGTGGTTGGGAATTCAGTACGCTTATCACATTAGACAATTGTATATATTCATTTGGAGTAGGGCTTAATGGCGAGCTTGGGTTGGGTAAAGACAAACAACGTACCAATTCTGCTATTAAAATAGAAACTGTTTTTGGAGATAATGCAATAACAGATATCAAGTCTTCGATTCATTCTATTATAATACAGTTATCGAATGGGGAGTTATGGGGATGGGGTAATAACAAAAAGGGGCAGTTACTGCCTTTACATGGGGATAAATCACTAAAAATTATATGGGAGCCAAAAAAGCTACCCTTTACCTTGAATGAAGTTCACGATTTTGCCATGGCCAGAGAGTTCACCATATTTCGGACATCCAAATTAATTATAATGGGTGCTGATAAGTTCGGAATTGAACAGGAGATGTCCAATAAAAATATCAATTCTAAGGAAATAATACAATTGATGGCAATGTGGTCATCAATTCATATCCAAATGGCAGGGCAAGCATACCTAACTTCCTTAGGGAACAACTCCCATGGACAGAGGTTTCCAATACCGAATTCTGGTTTCAGATTGTTTACTGTTGGTAGTGAACATGGTTTATGCTATGATGAATACAATAACACAGTGTATGCATGGGGTTGGGGAGAACATGGTAACTGTGGATTACAAAAGGGTAAAGCCAGTATCGATAATGTTACATTTGATTTCCTCAATCCGATATACAAATTATTAAAGTTCAATGGGAATGAAAAGATTGTTTCATTGTTTGGAGGATGTGCCACTTCATGGATAGTTGTTTCTATTACAGGGTAATGAATGATGAGATTTCACGTAGCTTCTTCCCCATATTCATCTTTTGCATCCTAAGATACACGAATGATGAAGAATGTGTGATACGTATTAATTCTAGGGCAGACGTATCGGCACGCAGCAACTAGTATGAGGAGATAGATCTCAACAGACTCTTCCCTGCGCCCCTTTTTGTCAGCCAAGAGCCACTAAAACCCCGAAGGAATTCCAACAGCCCTCAAAGAAAGAAAAGAAAGTGAAGATCCCAAGGTGAAAAGTTTTCTTTTACTTTCTACTTTTATACTGGAAACTTATTACAAAAATACAAAATTTGGACTTAAACTTACACAATCAGAATCTACCACCGTAACCGCCGTTATAATCATCGTGGTTACCATTTTGGTGACGAGAATACCCTCCATTTTGGGCATTGCCCTTTCTTTGTAATTGATTCTGCAACAATGTCTTAAACCCATTACATAAATGAACCATATCAGGATAAGTGTTATCATGGAGCATATACCCGTTTGGCATCACCTTGACGTTCCATGTGTAAATCTTGTCAGTGTTATCATTCAATTTAAATAATAAAAAGAACCAACCTGGGGCCTTTCTGTTGAAGCAGAAACAGTATGTAGATCTATTCTTATTGGCCATTGAGTAACGGAGGAGCCAATCCTTTGTTTCATTGACCGGCTCAATCTTGAACTTCTCATGTGATTTCATTGATTCGACCTTCGAATGTAATTCATTAATATGCGAGACAATCAATTCATCTAAATCATGATACCTGAATTCACCAACTTGAAGGACTCTACCAAGGGAATATTCATTTGGTTTGTCGTGTTCAACAACATCCAAATGTTGGAATAATTGATTATCAACCTTCCAAGAAACTGTTAAATGATCATTACCCTTAGATGATGGTCTAATAACAAATTCACCATTTTCTCTTGAGGCTAAGTATTCATCAGCTTGCTTCTGATCAAAGTTCCTGAAGTAAGGGTGTTTCAAAATTCTCTTTGTACCCTTAGATTCTTCTAACTCTAAAGCCTTCTCCCTCTTTATATCATTGTTCTCCATTTCAAAATTCCAGAATTCTGCAACTCTTTCACCCTTCTTTGTTGATTTGGCCTTAGCAATATCTTCTTTTAAAAGAGAAAATTCACCCTTGAATTCAGGGTATTCAACTGCCTTAACAACAGCTTGTACAGCCTGTCCATTGGTATATTTAACTAATAAATTAGATGAATCACCATATGGAAGGGCATTGGAACGGGAAATGTTCCCCATGATACCACTTTGAGTGATACATAACATGAATCTTGAATCAACTCTTTGAATAATAACAGGAACAAGAATTCCCCTACCAAAAGTTTCTAATGTTTCACCTGTTAACATTTCAAAGATTTCGATATCAGTTAGAAGATGGAATGACTTTCTTAATTCTTCATAATTGGATTCTAATTCCTCTTGAATCATTTGTAATGTTGATCTCTTTCTGTGACCGTGCTCTTCCAACTGTTTAGCATAACTCTCAATGGCTAATTCTTCCAACTTTTCAACACCTTCATCATATAGTTTACCAATGATCCCACCATCTTCATTTTCAGCTTCTTGACGATCTTCTTCCTCAAGATCCAGAGCATCGCCAGCCATCTTAATTGCTAAATCATAATCTTCTGGATGTATTCTTGTTGAATCCAATAAATCATTGTTCTTATCATAATGGTCACCAGCAGGGATTTCAAGGAATGGTGCACAATTCATAAAGATATTTTTTGATGTTAATTCCTTATGAATTAAATCAGCTCTCTTAACCAAGAACCCACCATTTGCTTCAATCCCTTTGATTAAACTACTAGCCTTTCTTGGACCTAACCCTGAAATATAAGGTAAAGCCAATGCTAAATATGGTGAACGAACTGCATCATTAATCTTAATACCAACCATTGACGAAACATCAACGAATATAGATGTAATCGCCTCCAACAATTTATGATCGGGTAATAAGGTTTGATGCTTATGAATACTAATTGATGGAACAGAATCACCAAGGGCAATGTATTCAAGTAATGGGCTTTGAACATATCTGGCCACCCCAATACAGAATTTGGCAACAACAGGCTTATCACTGAATTCTTCCTCTGCTCTATCTGAGTATTCAAATAATCTTGCTGTCTCATTTGGAACGTAAATAACAGGTAGTTCAACTTCATATTCTTCTGCTTCATTGTTTGATTCAAAGATGACCATTTTATTATTGTTCTTAACAATTTCATCAATTCTCTTCTTCAAATTATGGACATGAACGTTGTAACCAGAAATAGCAATCACTTCAGGCTTAAATCTATCAATAAGGGCTAATAATCTCTTCTCAAACCCAACTTCTCTGTAATTTTCATCAAATTTAATATGTTCGAAAAGTGTACCATCAAATTGCATAGCAATACCAATAACAGCAGAATCCCTTTGACCTTCACCATTAGATAACGATAAAACTCTTGGAACAGTACCAACGGATTGACTGAAAGGGATAAATGGCGCTTGATCAACCTTAGTCATAAATGCATTTCTGATTTCAAAGAACATCAACCTTTCACTTACCTGTTTCAAATTCTCCTTGACAGCTGTAATGATTGATGGAACTAACTTACTAATGGCTGCATCAAGACACTCCTTACGGATCTTATTCCAAGCTTGTGCAATATCTGAGGTACCATTAGAAGCTAATAAGGAAAATAAATGTTGAACCAAATCATTGAATGCACCCTTTAAACCAATCTTGATGTTAACATACCCAAGAGATTCTGCTTCAAGCATACGAAGAAACATATCTGGTTTTAACAAGAATGCTTCTGCATTTCTATTAATTGCATATTTAAAATCAGCATATGGGGAAGCATCATTAATCTTTGAACGTCCTTTTTCGGTCAATTCAATATCAATCGACGAATATTGTTGGAAATTTGAACGAAGATGGGAACGAACTTTTGGGTTATGAACCAACATTTCAGTGTAAATTTGTTTAACGGCATTTGAAGCAGAATCAATATTGGCAAAATATGAATCGGGAATTGTTTCTTTAACCAAATCAAATAATGTTTTATCAGCATCATTGGTTGGATAAATTTTTGCACCAGCTGAGACATTCTCACCAAAATTTTCAGCATCGATACCAAATAATTCAACAACATTCTTAAATAATACATCCTTTCTAATTTTTTCGAAAAAAGTGTATTTGGAATGGTATTTTTGTTTGTCAACACCTGGCTGACTATTTCCCTCTTGGATTTTTTTAATTTCTGATGAGTAAGTGAAGTTAAGATATTCGTAAATGTCTTGTAATTCAGCAAGTGTTTTTGCATTTGAAATCGATTCTTCATATGTAACATCAACAACTGCAAGTGATTCAAATAGAGATTGAACAGTTAATTTTTTCTCTAAAAGAGTATGATACTCAATATCTAATTGAACAATTCTCCAAAGGTCGTTTTCACTTAAGATTTTTTCGGCAATGACAGTTTCATTTTCATTAGTAGTTGTGTATAATGTATAATCCTTCCTTGAATTCCAAATAGTTGGTACTTCCAAATTATCTCTTGAAACAAATTCCACAATTTTGGCAACGGATTCTTTGAATGGCTCTAATAAGTGTGATTTATCATCAAACTCACTTGAATTTTCCTTTAATAAGGTATCTGCAACCCATTTTTGCTTTTGGGAAAATTCTTCATCATTCAAATAATAATTTTCAACAGATTCTCTCATAATTTGATATCTTTCAGGAATATCAGTAATTCTAATCTCTTGATCCTTATCAGTTAACAAATGTTCTTTCAATTCTTCATATTCGAAAATATTACGCAGAGCCTTTGATTCTGATTTTGGTTCTGAGATTAAATTCCCATCTTCATCAAATTGTTGTTCGTTCACATCATAAAGTTCATCTTGTTTTTCTCTTTCCTCCTGTTCAACTTCTTCAGCTGCAAGGGCCCAGGCATATTCTTCACCATCACCAAAAATTTCATACAATTCATCTAATTTATCTTGATCAATTTTACTCTGTTGGGAGAACTGAGTTTGTTTAGCTCTTGCTGCTGATCTCATTTTGGCTAGTCTTTCATCTCTGTCTTCATCATCCTCGGAGAATTCATCATCTTCAATGAAATCATCAAATTCACCAATCCCTTGAAGTGATTGTTGTTTGGATTGTCTCTGTCTACTGGCTTCCATGAGGTCATCTTCATCTTCATCAGCTTCATTATTAATGTTGTTACCATCACCTGCATTATCACTTAATCCCTCTTCATCACTGTTACTACGTTTGATATCATCGTCATCACCTTCTTCATCAGAGAAGATATTTCCAAGGCCCTTGGATAGATCTTCTTCATTGTCACCACCTCGTTTTAACCTTTTAAGCTTTGAACTGTCTTTAGAGGCTGGTAATTCCCCTGCATTCTCCCTAAGAAGGTCTAAATCATCTTCATCCAGTTCTTCCTCAACAACAGCCTTTCTCTTTCTCCTTCTCTTCTTAGAAACATTGGCCTCGTCATCTTCATCTTCATCATCAACAATGAACCCCTCGGCAACCTTTCTGGCAGCTTCTTCGTCCTCGTCAACATCTGCATCGTCGTCACTGGAGTCGGCACCACGATCTGCACCACCAGAAACGCCCTCAGCATCGGACTCGTCCTGGGAGTCAACGGAGACGTCATCAGCAATCAACGCAGAAACAGCATTAACGCGTGACTGTTCTTCAGCGTCGCTTTCAGCCATTTGATGAATAAAAAGTTGTTGTGTTGAATATGGTGAACAATTTTTCATTCATCAATTAATTAATTATCATCACTTTATTTAAATGAACGTTCCTGAAACTCAAGACGTGGAAATTACAGATGCAATCCAATTGGATGATCAACATCCAACCATTGAGGTTTCCAACGATGAAATTCCCGTTGAAAATGGACCATTGCCAAGTAAGTTACATCTAAGAGGTGTTGACGACTTGTCAACAAACGAAATCAAGTCATATTTGGATCAACACATCAAACCAGGATACAGCTTTGCAAAGAGAGATGCATATAAACACTTGCATTATCTTATAGAATGGATTAATGATTCTGAATTGAATGTTAGTTTCATCTGTGAAGACCCTAAATTGGCACAATGGGGGGCTACAGAGGCTATTAAGCATTTGGAATACCATACTAGTGAAGAAGATCAATCCGAACCTTTAGATCCATTACAGGAAAGACGTTGTTGGGATCTTTTACGTGTCACCGATGGAAAATCAGCTGGGAAACAAGTTGTTAAATCAGATATTGCTAACCAATATGCTGTTGCATCAGGTTTAGAAGAAACAAAAGAAGTGGATGAAATGGAAAAACCTACTTTAGCAGACCCAATTACTCTTTTTGTTAGGTATGCAACTGAATTAGACCATAAAGTTGCGAATTCAAAGGAACAATCAAGGTATTATCTCATTCACGGGGAACCTGGTGAATTCGAGAGACAAACCCGTCCTAAACTCGAGAAGGGGTTTAGGAGGAGTAGGTTTTATGAAGATCGTCGAGAAGACGTTGTTACTGGTGAAGTTCAACCAGTTAAAGACAACTACAGAGAAAGAGATGATAGACGCCGTCATGGTGAAGTTACAGGTTTTTGGTCAATCGGTAAATTGGGTAGACCTGGGTATGATATGAATTACTACAGAGAACCAGCCAGGAGATCAGGCAGGAAAGAAAGACAAAGGAACAGGAACCACAAGGAACCAAAAGAACAACCTAGGGCTGACGAGGGTGATTTATTCCCAGATCTTTTGGCTAAAAAACAAGCAGAAAGAGCCAGAGACCAATCTCCATCAAGAATGGAACAATGATTCTTGCTTGTCTGTTTACTATTGTGTAATATTAAAATTAACAAAATCGAATTGTTTGGTTTGGAAAGTGGCTCAAATTAACTGGTAAAAAGCCCACAGATGTTTAAAAACAATGCTAATCCTTATGGTAATACTAACACCTTTATTTTATTCATCAGAAATTTTATTTATTAAATGCATTCTGTTTTACTGTCTGTTTCATAAAGTTTCATTTTTCACACATTGAACTCTCTCTTTTACAAAACGATATATTCAACGGGGGATGATTAAACAACTGGCATGGATATTTACCTCTGTGGCTGTATTGTTGCAGTTATATATATATACATATCCATCTACCCACGCAGACCAATGTCATTGGGCACGCGAGTACCGGCCCATCCAAAGTCAATTACCAATTGTTAAATACATATTGAGTATTCCATACATTGGAGATCTATATACAACATATTTAATTCCGGAAACAGAAACACAACCAACTGTCAAGGATATTCGAATGATGGCAGTTGGTGACCCTCAAATTAACGGGAATTGGCCATCTACACCATATTTAAAAAGATTAGACAACTATGGTAATGATTATTACCTAAGACACATTTATCATTTAATGAAGAATAGACTAAACCCAAGTCATGTTGCTATGATGGGAGACTTATTTTCCTCTCAATGGATTGGAGATTCCGAATTTTACAATAGGACTATGAGAATCACAGATAGAATATATTCGAGGCCTAGGGAACAAGCTAAATTAGAGTTTGAGTACATTACTAAACATCAGAACACAGACTGGATGGCATTTCATAATCAATTCTTAAAAGATTCAAAAAATGGAGTTTATGACGACCCCGAATCATATAGTTACCATGATGTTTACAATTGGTATGACTCCGAAAGTTCTGAACCATTGTTTTTAAATGTAACAGGAAATCATGATGTTGGTTATGGTGATGCTACCTTCCAACATATGGCAAGATGGAGAATTTTATTTGGAAAGGACAATTATTGGATTGAATATGACAATGGTACTGATCACGCATGGAGAATTGTCATGTTGAATTCTCTTACATTGGATGGACCCATGTTGCAACCACAATTCAAGGATGTTACGTGGAAATTTATTGAAACTTTAGAACAGAGACCATACAATGGTTCAACAATTTTATTAACTCATATCCCAATGCATAAGAGAGAAGGTCTTTGTTATGATGGACCAAATGTTGAATATTATCAGGAATCAGGTTGTCATGGCTGTTCACCTGACAGAGTTGGATTATTAAAATCGACTAACTTTGTATCGGAGGGAGCATCTCAGAGAGTGATGAACGCTATTTTCAAAGATGGAAAATCTGGTATAATTCTTACAGGACATGATCATTATGGATGTCAAAATTATTTTAATTTAGAAGAAGATGGCCACTGGAGAGCAAGTAAAAGTAAAACTTCGAAGAAATTTATTAAAGAAGTTACGGTAAGATCAATGATGGGAGATTTTGAAGGTGTTACAGGTATAATGACAGGTATGTTCAATGATCAGGAAAACATTTGGGATTTCGAATACAGTGAATGTTATTTCAGTGTTCAACATGTCTGGTGGGCTGCTCAGATATTTTTGGTATTGGCCATCTTATTGCAATCGTCATTATTCATTTTGAGTTAATTTTAATAAAATTTAAGCTTACTGCCAATGCGGTGGTAATTATTTTAGTGCTAAAAAATGTGTTACTGGTCATGTGAGTCACAAAATGATTACTACTACCAATGCGTCGAAATTTCAAATACATAAACTAGATAAAGTGCATGTGCTACCATATGGATTCAATGTGCTGAGATTAGTTATAAAGGTTTCGCAGATTGTTGTGGCAAAGCAACCTTTTTCGGCGCCAACGACTGGTATGCACAATATACTTCAACTTAGAGCGTCATTTAAACGCAATATTTGTTTTCTATTTGATTTTCTATTATTTACTTGCTGTGCACATTATGCCGGTTATCTTGCCCTACATAATATACGGTATTTTATATTTTGTTAATGCTGAGCAATATTTTTATTTCTACATTTTTATGCTCAGGGATATGACTTCTTTGTAGTTACAGAACATGTAGAATTCCTATATAAAGGGCTTTTAAAAGTAGCCATTTTAATAAGAATTTTATTATGAAAATAATTTTCTCTATTCTGTATGACACTCGAAGACCCGTTTGCTAGTCTGTTTTCCCAAAAACCATTTGAAATTTATGAAGAAAAAAGTGAATATGCAGTTGATAGAAGCTGGATTGAAAGTGATTTATATTCAAAAAAATACAATTCCTATTTGAAAACAAAAAAAAACATTAAGTTCATGTGCAAACAAGTTGGTGGCCTAGAGGATCCAATTTTGGCATCTGAAAAAATTATTACAATAGGTCCATATTTCAGGAAATTTTGGGAATTGTCAATTGAATTACAATTTATGGAAAATATGGTTTACCATCATTCTAATCATGTTAGTTGGCCAATATATTTACAAATGATGACAGAATTAATTGTACCAAATAACATTAAAGTTGAAATGTTTGAAAATACAGAAGAGTATAGATATGAGCCATTTTCATCTGTTGTTGATTTAACAAAAATGAAAATAGAACATTTCATTGCTTGGCTTTTCCATGCTATGCCCGTAATTTCCCGTGTTAATTTACACACTTATGATAGGGATTACCTTTGTCCATACTGTGAAATTAATTTAAAACATCCTAAATTCTATGATATTGAAAGGTACAAAAGGCATATATGTTACACTCATGGAGTTATGCATAAGGGAACATGGACAAAACCACCAGTTATTTTGAATATTGGTGATAATTTTAATGAAGATGGCACACCACTGCATTCTCTAATTATTTGTCCAACGTGTCATACGGAAATCGACAAAAATAGTATTGGTTCTTATAATAGACATTATGTAACTCATCATCACTATCGGCATGTATCTATAGAAAACTTGCTTTAACTTATTAAGCAGTTGCATGTATACAAAAAGAATTTAAAATGCTATTTCAGTTAAAAAATTACACAAATGTAATACATATGCTGTTTTTGAATTATTTTATATATTAGATGACGAGATCATGCACCAGAAGAACCAAATTCCTTAACCCAACTTTCAAATTTTGCCAACCCATCTTTCCCAACACTTGGTTTAATCAATTTCATACTTACTTTAAAATCATCAAGAGAAATTGGTCTAACAGTTAAATCTTTATCCATCATTTGTTCCCAAGTCAGACCTCTGGTAGTACTCATGGCTGCATCCTTGGTAAGAGAATCAAGATCGGATCCAGAATACCCATCTGTCAGGTTAACTAAATCCTCCAAATCTTGTTCAGACAGGTTGTTCTCAGCATTGTCTAATAATCTGAGGAATTGAGCACGTCTCGTTTCAGGTTCAGGTAATGGAATATATTGACGTTTAACAAATCTCCTCCTAGCAGCGTCATCTATAGCCCATGGTAAATTTGTTGCAGCTAAGACTAAAACCCTTGAAGATTGACCCCTACCAGCAGATTTTGTTAAACTTGACCATTGTACAAGAAATTCATTTTTTACACGACGCATTGAATCATTTTCACCTGATTCAGACCGTTGTCCCATAATTGAATCAATTTCATCCACAAAAATAATGGATGGTGCCTTTGCTTTGGCAATTTGGAATAATGCCTTTACTAGCTTTTCAGATTCACCAAGAAATTTAGATGTGATTGAAGAAGCTTGAATTGAAAAGAAATTGGATTCTGATTCAGTTGCTGCTGCTCTTGCTAGCATTGTTTTACCAGTACCTGGGGGACCAAATAATAACATCCCATTTGGTGGCTGCCTTAACCCAGTGAATAGGTCAGGTCTTAGTAAAGGCCAAACTACTGCCTCCATTAAAGCCTGTTTTGCACCATCTAAACCAGCAATATCAGTCCATCGCACTTCATCATCACTGGAATTCATATCATTTATAATCTGTTTACCCATTCCTGGGTCAATTTTTAACTCTTTGAAAAGTGCTTCATCATTGTCAGTTGAAGGATCAAGAGTATCATCATCATCAGATGCATCCAAAAATCCCCTATTAACATTAACTGGAATCTTAACAGGGGGAGAACTTGAATGTCCATAAGAAGAAGATGTCCCATTTGCTGTAGTTTTATAGGATCTTGCAGGTGAATTTTTAGAACCAGCATTGCTATGTTGACGATGATTATGCCTTATGTGAGAAGTATCAGGCCTCTGAGGAAATCTAACTTGTGCAGACGCTTGTAATGCAGCCTTGGATCTATCCTTCGGAGGAATTTGATGTTTCTGCTTCAATTTTAAATGGATCATTTGATCTACAATTTCATCATCTGGGGAGTCATATGGGGAATTTGGAGAAGGAGAACAATATCCACTTGGTATAGTTTTCGGTTTCAAGGTGGCTTCATCTAAAGATAATGAGATGTTCTCTGTTGAATCAAATCCTGTAAATAGTTGTTCAGTTGAACTATTGGAAGTCAGGGAATTATTACTCTTGTGGGTATTTAAAGAGTTCGAAGGGGCCCATATTATATTTGCAGCTTGCTTGGCTGGTTGTGAGATTGTGCTTATACTACTTGTAGCTGAATTCTTTTTATTAATAGAATTGGAAGAATTGGTAGACAGTCCAGCATTTGGTCGAAGTGACCTTTTCATCAATCTATTTGCGTATTGTGCAATTGGTCGTTTCCCATGTTGCTGTTGTTGTTGTTGTTGGTGTACTTGTTGTGATTGCTGCTGCTGTTCAGAGTATTTCATTTGCTGCATTTGCTGTTGCTGTTCAAGGTTTGCCTTTTCGTAATCGTGTTCCACCATCTGCCAGTTATCCTCTATCTCAGCCCGTAGTTTGTTAAGTTCGTCAAGAAGCAGGATCTCTTCCGCAGTCCACTTCGATTTCGGCGTGTGGCAGTCCTTGTTCCAAACTTCCAATTGGGAATCAGCTTGGTGATGAAGGGACCTGAAACCTGAAACAGCCTCTTTCAGAGCCCCCTGTTGGCAGTAACTCAAGTTTGTAAGATTGGCATTGACAAACTGCTGGTACAGGATCTGCATCTGGTCTAGTGGCGAGTCCTTGTTTCGTTTAAACATGGGTTTGGATAAAGAATGGGAGGAAGACAAGAGGGTACGAGTAAAGTCTTACATTTTTCATGATTACGCAATGAAATCAAAATAAAGGGTATGTATATAACTACATTTACAAGTTTATATAGAATGTCATGACTCTACGGGACCCTAAGGCTATTGAATTTTGCCAGAGGGTACTTTAAAAAGCCATCGTTTATCTACCTCCACTCTCTTCAAAAACTCCAAAACCCTTGCTAGATCACTCGCTGGCACCAGACACCCATAAGTAAATATGCAGCATCCTAGTGGCGCCAGCAAATGACCCGCAAGTAGTCCTAAAACACTCAGAGTCTACTGAATGGCAGAGGGGTAACTTTCGATAAAGAAAAAGAAGGTAGCAAAAGGTGGAAAATATTTCACTATTCTATGAGGTTTTTATATGAAAAGGGTTTCTAAATACAGAGAAATGGTTATTCATAAACTGAACTTCTTCTTCAGCCCACCGAAATTAAACTTCGATTTACGTTCACTTGAAGTTTCCTTAGAAGTTTCTACTTGCCCTGTGGGAATTTTATCAGAAACACTTGATGGGACGCTACTACTAGTTTCTGCCTTTGCAGTAACTGGAGTTGGAATTGCATTTTTCTGTGATACAGCACCCTTCTTTATATCTCTCGCTCTTTTAGAGTTGGCATCATGCATCATCTTTTCAAAAATCATACTATCTTCAGCACCATCTTCATCACCTCTCTCTGCATTGCTAAACATTTTACCAACCTCAATTAAAACTTGTGCTCTTAACTTTCTTATTTCAAGGGAAACGCCCTTTTCATTTAACACCTCATTACAAACAGAGTACAATGTTTGTTGAATTTCAAACTTTGATGAAGCCCATGCAACTGAAATGAACTTACCTGTCATAGTTTGTTCGTATTCAGCCTTTTTATATGGATCCATTGAGTCCATTTCTTCAGCTTCGAGTTGAGACATGGCCTCCATAGTAGTCTGTGCTTCAGAAGCTTGCGAAACCATATCCATCATCCCCTTCACGGTACTCTTCCCCTGTTTGAAGTTACTACTGAATTTATGGAATCCTCCAGTAAAAGCCTTCTTAGACTTGAGGAACGAATTACCCTTAAAAATGTAAACTTTACCAATCAAATGACAAATTTCCAACCCAAAAGACTCTAATTTCAATTCTTCAATGTCTTGGCTGATTGTCTTTTCATATTTTTTCCAAGATTCACTAGTAATATCAATAATATTACCTGTATTATGGGAAACAACTGGATCCATCTTAATCTTCAGCTTATCAGCAAGTTCCTTAACCTTCTTAGCTTCTTCCTCTCTTTGTTTTTTAATAGTTTCAGCATCAAATTTCTTACGTTGTTCCTTTACCTTTTCCTTGTTTTCACGTTGCATCTGAGCAAATGTCTTTTCCTTTTCTTCAGAACCATCATGAAGAGTAACATGAGTAGAATCACTTGTTTCCTTACTATCCTTCTTCTTTCCCTCCTCTGCCTCTTCTTCTGCTTCGGCTTCTTCATCATTGTCAAACATCATTTTAAGGAAGTTCAGTTCGCCAATGTAATCTTTAAAGCCTTCGCCTCCGAAGATCATAGTGAAAAATTCCATTGGGTCAACATCACCTGCAGCACCTTCCCCCTGGGCTTGCATTCCCTCCTTTCCGACCTCGTCGTACACCGCTCTGGAGTTGGAGTCGCTTAAAACTTGATACGCCTCTGCGATCTCCTTGAACTTGAGTTCAGCCTCTGGGTTTCCCTGGTTCTTGTCTGGATGCCAGCGCAATGCAGCCTTTCTATACCCCTTTTTGATGGCCACATTGTCTGCATCAACGGCAACGCCTAAAAGATCATAATATTCAGTCTCTTTAACCATTTCAATAAAGAACAACAGTTTGTTTTAACGACGCGTTTATCTCAATCTTTCTTCTATATAAGGAATAAACAAATGGCATTCCCGCTGCACAATGCAGTGCTTATAAATACTTGGAGGGAAATGTGTGTTTCCTTCGAGGCTGGGAAGGACATTGATGAAAACCCTGAACGACAAAGGCCCTCTCCCGCAAGGCTTTTTAACGAATCTAATATCATTTCCGAGGAATTAGCTGCTGTTTTCCCTCATTTGAAGTCTAAAAGGGAACCAATGACACCTATTTCAACAATTGGAATTTCCCTGGATAATACTACCAAACCTAAACAATCAGAAGGTTTGGGGATTTCAATATCAGAAGAAACCGAAGATGAATTAATGTCATTGAATTCTTCAATCAGTCAACAACAGCTTGACATGCCAAAAATAACGGTTGAACACGCACAATCCAATAGTGATGATATTACTGATGGGGATGATGATGTTGCTGTTCATATGATGGATGCAACTCCAACAATTGAAAATACCCAAAGTTTAGACCCAAAACCAGAATATGAACGAATTGATTCTGCAAGAACTATCAATTCTGGCGTGACTGATGATAGTGATGAAATAGAACATGCTTCCATATATAACATGCACCCAGCGAACACGCATATGCGTTCAAATCAAGTTGCCTCGCCTGTATCAAAACCAGATTCATCTTCTAATAAATCTCCATTGTTGAAACAGGGGAATCAGCTTCAAACGGGATTGAAAACAATCAGTAGATTTATTTTACCCAAACGTGGTGCTGGTCATCATACAGAGCGTGAACTTGATGATATATCTGATCATTTAGATAATGATGAAAACGAGGAATCATTTAGATCACAAAGGCTGATGTCAAAAAGAAAGCCACCACCATTACCACCGCATCCTAACGTTTCAAGTGTATCAGAATTACATTCACATGAACGTCAAAATGACTCTAAAGATACATCTTCTATTGGATCCGTATCCGAATCTTCTTCATTGGTTAAAATAGGTTCAACGCCAGATGATGAATCAATTGCTATTATGAAAGATTTCAATAGTAGTGATGAGGACAGTGATGTGGAATCTATTGAATCTAGTGAACTAGTGGACTCCGATTATTCATATAACACTAACTCCCCTCCAAAGGCTAGTGATTTACCCATAGATTCATATTACGATGATAATGGAGGGATTGTTGATGATTTAGATTCTGACGATTATGCAACTGAGGATGATCTTTATGATTCTTTTTATGATGACGATAGAATGGATACTCCAGGTTTGAGACCTATTGGGAATACCATACCAGATAGTTTAATAAGAGGTAGTGAATCAACTGGCACTGTAACCATTGGTGGTACTAATGAGGTATCCCAAATTAATTTCAAGAGATTGAGACCTCAGCATGTTAAAGTTAAAACAGGATCAAGAAGGGATTCAAATACACTGGCTTCTTCACAGATGATGAAGATTGATTTAGATGAATTAAGATCAAGGAAGAATTCTAATTTAAAGGACGAACCTGAAGAGGTTATGACATCACATTTTCAATTTGAGAAACATCAGATTGGCTCAACTCCTCAAGCACCAAAGGTTGGTACAGTATCCCATTTAACTGAATTATTGAATAAAACAACAATAAACTTAAGTTATTATAATTATGTTGGTTCATCACAAAAAGTCTGTGATGAATTAATTACTGTTAATGTTACAATTCAAGATACCAGTTTAGAATTAAAAGTTAATAGTTCATGTCAAATTGTTGATTTCATTGGGTTTTCTCTATTTAATTTTTTTAAGTCGAATCCAAATGGAATTGAAGTTAAATATCAGGACCCAAATTATTGGAAGATATTCTTAGTTGATTCAGATGGTGAAATTGAAGATGATTTTGGACCGTTGGATAGAAAGAGGTTAATTAAATCTTATGGTGGAACAGATGAATTCTCAATTGTTAAATGTTCTGAAAATGAATATCAAACAAATGAAGATATAACGCCATCGCCATTAAAAAAGGAATCACATACTTTCACCGATGATAAAAACACAGCCAATAACAGTACTAATAATATTTTAAAATTGGATAATCAACAATCATTGCCGACAGATGATGGTGGACTTGTATACAATTCCATCGATGGCACACAGACACTACCATCAAATTTGATTACTCCTGTTGCTAATATGAAACAGAACAAATACTTACAACGGCAAGAGATGAAAAAAAGTGAAAGTTTGGGTCCTAATTCCCCTCTTGAAGAGGAGGACTCAGAAGAAGAGAATGAATCTAATGATAAAGTCCCTGAGATTAATAAATATTTAAGGAAGGGGTTGACAAATCAACAAACTGTCATTGGGAGTGGTCCTAGTGGTTTGAGTAAATTAAAGTCAAGCAGCAAGACAATTCAAAGTATTCTTCATAATACAGCTGATCATTACCAATTAACCCAAGAACAATTATTCAATAATTTTGATAGTAACACTGGAAACGAAGATAGATCAAATTTATTGAGTACATATCACAGATGGACAATTTGGAGAAGACAACAGATGACATTTAAGAACAAACAGCCAAAAACATTAACTGTTGATGGGTATCAAATTTACATTTTACCATTCAATGATTTAGATGGGTCATGGTATGAATCCAAGACGTATTCATTTAACATATCACAGATATTGAAAATCAAACAGAGTATTAAGGTCCCAACACACTTTAAGATTGTGGTTAACAAAAACACCAACGATGGCATGGTTAAGAAATACTACTTGGAGGCGAAGACCAAAAGCGATTGCAGTGACATAGTCAGCACAATACGCCAGTTGGCAAAAAGCATGCACCAATAGTGAACCATGCACGGAGGCTAAGGATCCTGAATTCCACACTAAAAATCATTCAAAAGCCTCAAAGGCATACAAATTGAAACATCAATTGTTCACAATCCCGAGATCATCAGATCATGCTGAGCCTCTTATATATAAAACGGGCTAGGCAAAAAAAAAAGAAGACTGCCAATTTTGAAATCGGGTCATTTTCCATTTGACTTTTTGGAGAAGAAATTTTTCATGTTCTCAATGGAAAAATCCAATTGAAGGTTTCTGTGAATTTATTGGGATCGCAATGAGAGCAGCACGTTTTTGTGTCCAAAGGTTAAGATACCAGAGTACGGCCACTGTAGTTTCGAATGGTGAAGCCAGTGTCAACAAAGTTGTTCTGGAAGTACCTGATGCCGTTGACCCTAGCAGGAACAGGAGTTTCAACAATGTTAGAATCCAACCACAATTGAACTACTATAGGGACCCATTACAAGCCCACTATGTTCCTGAATTGGAAAGAAGTAGATTAGTGCCAAGTTTGAAGGCTTTTTATTCAAGAAATCCATTTCATGAAGAACATATCAACAAATTAATGGCCATTTTGAATAGAAACGTTACATTACCATTTGACAGGAGATCATCCAGTGAAGTTACATGGATTAAATTTAACGAATATAAGGAAAAAGCTGGAGGTGATAGTTTAAAGGAAACTGAATATTTAGAATTAATTAAAATCCTCAAGAGATTAGATTCAATAAACATTGAATTAAGAAGTGAAGAATTAACAAATATTTTGCAAGAATATTCAAGAAGTGATAGTGGATTAAAAGATTCTAGAAAGGAAAAAACATTAGATGATAAAGGACGTGCCATTTCTGTTGGTAGACGTAAATCATCATCTGCTAAAGTTTACCTCGTAAAAGGTGAAGGTAAGGTTTTAGTCAATGGACAATCCATTGAAGAAGTATTCCCAAAATTACAAGATCGTTTAAAATTACTTTACCCAATGGAATTGGTTGGACAAGAAGGTCAATATAACGTCTTTGGTTTAGTTAGAGGTGGTGGATCAACAGGTCAAATAGATGCCCTTAAGTTGGCAATTTCTAAGGCATTGTGTATTCACAATCCACTTTTCAAACAAAAATTAAGTGGTGCTGGGTGTTTACATAGGGATCCAAGAAGGGTTGAAAGAAAGAAACCTGGTAAGAAGGGTGCTAGAAAGATGCCAACTTGGGTTAAACGTTGAACTCGTAATTACTTTACCTATGGCACAGACATGGACATGTATATATATATATAAATTTAAAAGACAAGGTTTAACGATTCATTTGATTCAATATAATGTAAAATAAATAGGCATTAATAATAGTATAAAATTCTAAAGTAACACACTAACACTAATCAGGCAGCGTTCTTGTCAAGGTATTCCTTGATGAACTTTTCCTCTTCTGGGGAAGAAGCTTGAATGGTGGCTTCCTTCTTTGGAGCAGAGTTCCATGGCTTTGGGACAACAAGGGCCAAAACGGCACCAACAGTACCAAGAGCAAGGTATTGAGGAGCGATGGACTTTCCAAGAATAACGTATGCAGCACCCATTTTAATTTAATTGATGAATTCAAATTCGATTTTGGTGTTGGTGAAAAAAGAAATCGAAAGAAAAGTCTCTTTTTTCATTGGGGAGACTGAAAATAAAAAAAGTCACGTGCTCTTGTTTTAACCATCCCCTGTTTACAATCCCAGTTAATTTAGTGAATAACAACTAGAAAAGATCATGTTAAGAGCCCAGTTACGTTTTAAGAGTGTTTTGACAGATGCAAGCTTGAGAAGCGTTAAAAGTGGGAAATCAAAGCGTAGTTTACCCGCAATTGGCGAAGATGGACCTTCTTTTGAAGGATTCATCTTTAAAGCACAAGTCTTACAAACGTATAGGGATATTTTACGTACTGTGGGCAAGATCCCCGATTCCACTATTAGACATGAAACTAAAGACTATGTTAAAGAAGAATTCAGAGCTTGTATGAATGTCAAAGATCTGGAAACACGTAGAAGTTTACTAATTGGTGGCATCAGACAATTCAAGAGTGTTAGTGATAATTTAGGTTTAAGTCATACCGATATTAAATTCTAATACCCCCATGATATATATATATATATATATATATTATATATTTACTGGATTTATATTGCTATTATATCATATTAAATAATTACTTAAAGAGTTTACTGTTATCCAATGGATCAGCTTCAAGGACCTGTTCTCTCTTTCTGACTTTTCTATCCAATGCCCTTTCTTGTCTTTTTCTGGCATCAGCGGCAGATTGGTACTTAGATTGTGATCTAACGGCATTTGGTGAAACATATTCCTTGTTTTCATAAATCTTTGGACCACCAAATGACCCTTCTAAAATAACAATTGGTGTAAGAACAAATCTTGGTCCAATTTCAACAAGGGTTAAATCATCAATATCTTTATCATTAACAATATCTTCCTTAATTTCTTCCTTTTCATTGATTTGATAGTTTCTAATCCAAACCTTGTTATCCACAATTGAAAAAGTGATAACGTGATCAACAAAAGGCTTAGACTTTCTGGCTTGAGGTGGAACCCCAAATTGTTGAGTGAATAATTCCTTCATTAATTGATAATGTGGCTCAGTTTCAAATGCCTTGTCAAATGATAATACAGGTCTTGAACCTTTAAGACAATTCCCTGTAAAATTTAATTCATCCAATGTGTGTAAGTTCATAACATGGAATTTAATAGTTGGTCCATTAGGTGGTTTAGAAAGCCACATGTATAAATCTTGATGTTTTCTAGCTTCGAAGAACATAATGTTATTACAATTGTATAATTCAGCAACTTCATTTAATTCATAAAGGGTTTTCTTAGTGTCTAATTTTGGTTCCTTTCTTGCATGTGGCATTAAGGCATATAAATCGTTCAATAAGTGTCTGTGACGGTATGTGATACCTCTTGAAGAAATAAGTAAAACTCTTTGTCTATTAACCCATTTTGGACCATCCTTTTTCGGAGTTTCAGTCTTGGAAACCTTGTTATTTTGCTTTGAAAGAGCCTTATAAATTGCAGACATATCAAAGGCTTTTTTAAAAGGTTTTAAATAAAAGGTGAAAAAAAATAGGTGAAAAATGAAGAATTTTTTGAAATAATTTTTTCAGCTTTCCCAATTAGGGAATCAATTTGATTATTCGCCGTTTTTAAATTAAAATGTCATCTTCATCTTCAAATGACTCTTCAAGTGATGATGAATCCTCAATGAAATTCAAGCGGAGTGTTAAATTCAGAAAATCTCCGAAAATGCAAGAAAAACAGGCAGAAAGTAATGAAATATCTTCGTCTACAGCTAATGCAAAGTTGGCAATGCCTGTTATGGCAACTACAAAACAAACTATCGGAGGTGGAAGAGAAGAATCTAATATTTACTTTAGAGCTAGTGATATTGACCCATTCACTGAGGAAGAAAAAGACATTCAATATAATCTTTGGAAAGAGAGGGAAATTGCCAGATTGATGAGAGATAGACTTGAACGATTAGCTAGGGAGAAGTGAATAATGGTATACAATTGAGGATTGTTATGAAAGGTGTATTTTTGCTGTTATTTTTGCTGTTTCTTTTAATGTTGATTCATATGTTATATTATCCGGAATGTTCACTACAGAATAATTACCCGATACTCCACACTTGCTGATAGATTGCCACTGCTTGAGCAAAGTTTTGGAGGTTCTTCATTGCCTTTCGCTGTACGGATCTGGAGAATTTACAATAGGATTCAAAATAAACTTTAGCTATAGCAACGAAAGAGATCAATTCACTGCACTAGCTAATATCAAAACTAATGATTAATAATGAATTGTCTTTATTCCGGCTCTGAAAAAGCAACCAACAATTAAAATGAATACTATTATGACCATATATGTGCAATACGAGATTCTTTTAAATATATTGCTCATTATTTTTATGTTGTTAAAAGGACAAAAGGCTGTTTTAAAGTTTATTGTTTGTAGTGTCCAATTTTACTTGGCAAAGACATTATCCAATGAAACTAGAATAAGTATACAAAGATTTAAACACTATTGAGTTCGATATCCTCCCTTGTTGATTCATTGAAAAGAGTTGAAGGTGGTTGCACTACTGGGATACTGGTTTTCCAAATCATTAGCTTGGGTGTTAGCTGGTAGATATTTTCCTCTTTCATCCATTTCATACCAATCTTGACTTTCCACTGTATCGTCTTCAATCAGTTGAATTGGTACATATGGGTACTTAGAGTTGATAGCAGGCCAGAATCTAGAGTAAACTGCAAAAACAACAATAGAGCCTAATAAACTCCCCAGAATAACATCAATAAAATGATGTCTATAATCTTGAGTTCTACTTAATGCCACATAAAATGAACCATACAATGGAGAAGTACCAATTATGAATCTCCACATACTGTACTTTGGCTTGAAAGCATTTAATTGTGATAAGAGAAACAATGATAAGAACCCACCTAATGTAAATGCCATGGATGAATGCCCACTAGGAGTTGTTCTAAACCCATCCATTAATGCACCCCAGCCATGACCATTTGGATCATATGTGGAACAAATGTCTTTTGCAAAATAAAGAACATCAGGAACGGCACTTGGTAATGGCTTACACCTTGCGAGAAAGTCAGGACGGCATCTCCCAATCCAATTCTTTAACACATCAGTGAGCATCACTGTAGTGAAAATGGCTGTGTAATATGATAAATTAGCAATGTAAATAACATAGAATTTGTACTTGATTGGTATGAAGAGTAATACCATAATAACAATGACTACCGGTGGTAAAAACATCGACCAAGAGACTAAAACTCCGCCAGGAACACGTTCATGTTTAGTGAATGGATGAGAGATTGTTATGTCATTAATGGTGAATTGTCTTTCGAATGGATGGGCTTTCTCTAACCAAAGGGAGTCTGCAAAGAAAAGTATAACAACATAAACGACGTCCCAAATATGCCAATGAGCCATGGTACTTCTCACATTAGAGGATGCCCATTGGGAAACAATAGAGTCGCGATTTAAATGCATTGTGGTAAAGAATGTGATAATGATAACTAGAATCCAAACAATGATTAAAATTATCTAAAGAAAAAAGGGACCATGTGACTCGCACGTGACTCAGAATATATACAATAAACTTCAAACACCAATTGGCAATATCAATAACTCAAAAAAGTGATAACGACATGATCATGCAGTCTGCGTATAGGCTTAACGGTAACCTACTACTTGCTTTTATACCGCCGTGTTTTGCACCACTAGTTTAAAAATGAACAAAATGGCATGGCTCGTAAATAGCTTCACATTCATACAAAAAGCATTCTGACTAAATAAACAACAAACAATCAATGGCACTTCAACTACACATCAGTAGTTTATTCAATATCTACACGGCTGTCAAAACCACAATATAAACTTCAGCGCCAAAATGTCCTCCGTACAAGAAAATCAACAGGTGTAAGACTATATCAATAGATATTGTCAAGAATATTAACCAATACAAAATGTTTCCTAGAAGATGGTAGAAATGACACTGCTTTTCTTTAAATGTCCAAACTCAAATTACTTCAGAATTATTTCATTTTTGGTTTGACAATACAATGTTTTGTTTGCTTTCATTGCAAACCTTCATAGGTTACGATAACATGTGGTGGACTTCTTGTTAGTTATTTCAATTAAAAATGGAGGTACCGGTCTAGCTGCTATTTTAAAAAAACTACGGTAAAATAATACGGGCTCTCGGTAGAGAAAAGTTTTTTCTTTTCAAAACACAAATAGAGCCAATGGGTGTCCTTTTTAAGCACTACTGATCCATTAGAGAATACTAGATCAACAGCATGTTTGTGATTAAATACATTTTACAGGTTCAACTTTGAAAATTTCAAGATTTTCAAAATGACACTTTAAGAGTTAACAGGGGTTTCGCAAGGGTTGCCCCTGAAAAAACTTGAATAACCCATTTTACCAAATATAAACCTAAGGAAAAACAGAGTTATAGCCAAAAGGTGTTTCTCAACAGTAAATAGAAATGCATTTTTATGTTACTATATTGCATGAATTATATTGGGCCCTACCGTTGGCTTCTCGTGTATTACGTTAGACTTCGGTTAAACCCCTTTTATCCGTTGTATCGGATTTTAAAATCGGTCATTCCCACAACCCAGACCCTCAAAATAATCACAATTTTGACATTGGTTTATATCGGACTTATTAAAACAATTTCTACTGGTTCGTTTCCCTATCCAGATAAATAAGCTATCGAATGAGAACCTTTAAAATTCAAATAAAAGGGAGACTGATTCCTTCCCCACATTCTTCTATCATATCAACTGAGTCTTTTTTTTTGGTGTCAAATGAATCATTTTATGAAAACAGTAGTGCTTACTCTCCTGCTTTCACTTTGCTCAACTGTAAACGGGTATGAATATTGGACTGAAATATTATCTGGAACTGGTAACACAGAATTAAATACCTGTATGAGTTTGCTTTACACAAACTTTGTTTGGGATTTTGTTGCGCCAGAGCCTTTAATTTATTCTTCATACTATGATCCAATGTGCGGTTATCCACCTGCAACAGGGAGTCTTTTATTATGTGCCCAATACTTTGCCAAGAATGACACTGAATTGATGAATAAAGTTATTGAAAATGCTGCTCATGTATGTTTAGAATATACTGCTAGTGGTATTTCAACTGATATACTTCATGAACAATTAGCAAATGCTACCAAGTATTTTCAACCTTTTGATACAATTGCAAACACTTCTCTACCATTGTATTTCCCTACTATCCCAAATACCCCTGAGGGTGAAGATCAATATCTTGGTAGTAAATGGTACAACTTTAATTTAGATATGGGTACTTGGTTTTGCGTTGGTATTTGTGGTTACTTTCTCTTACTCATTGTTTTTGGTGCCATTTACAATTTCATCAGAGTTAGTGGGTTAATCAAAAGTTTAGGTAAATTGAGAATTACTAAGTTTCTTCAAGGGTATGTTGTGTTTCCAACATTATTCCCAAATGGAAAATTTTCACAGGCTTACGGTTGGAAATGGTGTTCGATTCTATTCCCTAATAGAGCCCAATTTCTTGTTGATTTTTTTTTATTTGCTTTACAACTTGCATTTTACTGCATTCCATATCATGAAAAGGAAGGTAAAGCTTTTAAGACCGTTGATCTTACACTTCGTTGGGAAATAGCAGATAGAACCGGTATTATGGCATTTGGAAAAATTCCTTTGTTAATTCTGTTTGCTGGGAGAAACAACTTCTTGCTTTACATCACTGGTTGGTCTTATACTACATTCTTACATTTCCATAAAATTATTGCTTATTGGATGTCAGTTGATATTTTAGTCCATTCAGTTGCATGGACTATTATAGAATTAGGCTACTATACAAATGATTTAAAACAAACCTATTTTGCAGCTGGTGTTGGTGCAACCACTCTCTGTTTCATTATGTGTGGGTTTGCATTTTACACCTTAAGAAAGAATTATTATGAAATATTCGTTTTGAGTCATATTGCAATGGCAATGGGGTTTATTGGTTGTTGTTGGTGGCATTGTAACATTCTTGGTTGGATGGAATGGTTAATTGCTTCTTGTGTTGTTTGGGTGTTTGATAGAATTGTTCGTGTAATTAGAATGTCTGCATTTGGGTCCAGAAAGGCTGAAATTACTGCCGTTGGTCATGAACTATTAAGAATTTCTGTTGATAGACCGGCTTGGTGGTCAACTACCTCTGGTCAATATGCATACATTTATTTAGGTGGAATGCTATTTTGGCAAAATCATCCATTCACAATCGTCTGTAAGGATGATAAGATTCTTGCTTTTATTAAAGTTAAAAATGGTATTACTAAACGTATTTGGAATGAATTAAGTCAGTCTGGTGGTTCTATGGAAAAATATGTATCACTCGAAGGTCCATATGGTACTATTGGTAGTGGTGGTATTAAAAAGATGGATGATATTCTTTTATTTGCTGGTGGTTCGGGTGCTCCAGCTATATTGGACTCTGCATCACATGTCACTAAGGGTAAATTATTCTGGGTTGTTCCTGATTTAGGAATGGTTAAAGCTTACAGTAATTTATTCAAGGATGTTAGAATTCCAACAGATATTTTTGTTACCAGAGAAGCTGGTATTGAAACCAAATACACAATGCATAATTTCTTTGAAACGCTTTTGAATGATGATACCGGTTCATCTGAAGAAAAGAATGAAGATCAAGAAAAATCATTTTCTTCATGTGATGATGTCATTACTGTTCGTTATCAAAGACCTGATGTGAACCAAATTCTTGTTGATGAAATTACTGCAAGTAATGAATCTAGTGTTGGTATCCTCGGTTGTGGTCCACCAGCAATGATGGATTCATTGAGAAATGCTGTCTCTTCTACTATTCCAACTACCAAAAAGTCTATTAACTTTTATGATGAATTACAAGTTTGGTAATGCTTTTTACAATTATTTAGATAAATATTCGATGTTTCTAGAAGTGTTAATTTATTCAGATGCTTCAAATTTTAATATTTTTGTTCAATAGTATGAACTATAAGAAATCTGTATGTATATATTCACCAATTGATTTCTTCTTACATATTTTTACAGTAAATCGAGTATTAGAGTTGGTTTTTATTTGATACTTTACAAAGGCCGTAATACCTGATTTTTATTAGTCCACTAACTCTGATGAAATTGTAAATGGCACCAAAAACAATGAGCAAGAGAAAGTAACCACAAATACCAACGCAAAACCAAGTACCAATATCTAAGTCAAAGTTATATCATTTACTGTGAAGATTAGAAGTTGAATATTATTTAAAGATGAGACCATTTATAAAATTCCGAAAGGCTATAAATGGGGTATATAATGTGCCTATCTATGCTAACCTAGGCATAGACCCAAATCTTCCATCCCACTAACATGTATCTACTAGCAATAAAAAATATAAGAGCCATTGCACTGGTGCAACCAGAGAATATAATCAAGTTATTGTAATTTGAAACTGATTCCACATTAATAAATTGTGATCCTACTGGCATACAGATCAAATTACCAAATGCAACAATGAAATAAGCTGTGGCATACCTCTGGCCAAATTCTCTAGTATGGGAAATCTGAGCAATTAAAACTGGGGTTAGTGCATACGCTGATGAAAACACAAACCCATACATAGCAGCAAAAAAGTAAAATGCACCCTCATTATAATAAGGTAACCAAACGGCAAACTGTGAAACGAGCATTAGGATAACAGTCACTACCATTGTATTATATCTCCCAAATTTATCAGACAAATACAGTGGAATTAACTTCCCAATAATACCACTTGAATTCATAACTGTAACGACAAGGTAAGTGGAAGAATCGGTAAGTCCCCTAGCACGACCGTATGTTGCAATATATGTAATAATAATAATAATGGAGAATTCATTAAAGAACATTGCAATGACAAGGTAAAGATAGTCCAATTCTTTAAAACTATTAAAATTCAACATGTTCTTCAAGGTTGATTTCAAACGGTCCTTCTTGGTAGTTCCGGCAACATATTCGTCTTCAAATACCTCCACACGATCTTCGACTAACCAAAATGATAAAATTGAAAATACAACACACATAGAAGCTACAATAACCATTGTTTTAGAGAAACCGATAGAAGGGTAAAGAGATCTCATCATAACAGGGAAAAAGATACCAGAAACTGTACCACAAGAACTAATCCCTGTTGTAATTCCCCTTCTCTTCAAAAACCAATGATTGATAACACCTACTAATGGGGTTAAAGCTATACCTGAACCAATACCTGTGCAAAATCCAAAAGCCAAAATAAATTGCCAAAGTTCCTTACAATAGGCAGTAGCATAAATTCCACCACAGTTAAGTGTCATACCAAAAATTAAAACATATTTAGCACCATAAATATCAAAAACTGGTCCACTGACAATCCCCATAGCTAAATTAGCAAACATATAAAGTGAGAATATCCATGAGACTTTAGTAATTGCAACATCCTTCAATTGATTTGCAGTAATGTAAAGTTGAATTGAAGACATTGTATCCATAATACCAAAAACTGACATTAATCCAATAAACGACCCTGCAACGACAATCCAAGCTTTTAATCCACCATCTGGGAATTTCATTGTATCCTCGTGCCTATATGCATCGTATTCGTCTAGTAACACTGAGTTTTCATCCAGGGTCGGCGAACTTGAGCTGGACTTCTCCTTTGATCGTTCTATTAAGCCCATACTGAAGAAAGAAGTATTCGAATTTTTTATGCTTGCCAAAATTAAATTATTTGATAGTTAAGTTACGTATTTGTAATTAGATGAATCTTAGATAAAGTCCAGCCTTTAAATTCATTGCGGCTTTTGGAACAGTTTACTTTAAAAAGTATGACTCAACTTTTCTCAGCTCCAGATTTTTAAAAAAAATCATTACTCATTAAACTATAAACTATAAACATGAACAAGAACATAAACATTAACCAAAATACAAACATAAAACAAACCTCCAAACGTTAATTCATTAATAATCTCAACATTAATTATACAACATCTCTATTAGCTAAAATATCAACTCCTCTTTGACTCCAATAATTAATAACAGAATCATTCAATTTAAACCATTTCAATTGATTGGTCAAATCAACTGTCGATGTATCAACTTGACCAATCTGATTAAAAACGTCACCATATCTATTATCTAATAAGTAGTCCATACTCATATAACTCTTAAAATTTTTAATATTTGGTAAGAAATGTGGACAGCATAATTTGAACAACTTAAAATAAAGGTCAATCTTCTCACCAGATAAATATTCAGGTGATTTAATAGTTGCATCTCTTAAAGCATGCCAATCCGCATTTGTAATAAAATCAGATCCCATTTGAATATTCGAATTTAATAACCTTTCAAATAAATGGAATGTTTGATCGATTCCTAATGGAACACTACCGCTAGCCTTTAAGATGCAACGATGGTAAACGTTGGATTTTGGGAAATTGTATAAATCCCCAGCTTCAAGGATACTTTGGAAAATATCCAATTGTCCCCATTTAATGGATTTAGTCATGAGACAATTGAAAAATGGTTCATCCATTGGTTTGATTTTAGCATATGAACCAATTAAATCCCTTAAAGCATTTGTGGCATTTGCATCAAAATGATGATATTTATCAAAGAAAATATCTAAATAGGCATCATTCAAAGAAGATGAGACAATATTTGTTGTTTTCTTTTCATCTTCAAAATACTTCCATGTCCTCTTCCAAATGTCAGTAACTTTATCAAAATCCTTTGTTGAAGACCATGTATTAAACATAAACTTTTTAACTGAGTTTAATTGAATTGGAGTGAAATAAGGTAATGTATTATCGAATGATCCATTAAAAAATACGTTTGCAGTTTCAAAATCTTGACAGTACCCAACAAATGACAAATGGGCCTGAGTCATGTAATTCATCACTTCCTTTGTTGGAGTCATATTCCCCTTATCATATAATTCAAAAGTTCCTGAAGTAATTTCCTTAAAAATGATAAGTGCATCGTCAATTTTATCTTTCAATAAACAAGCTTTAAGCATTGCAATTTGCAATTCTGAATGGATGAATAATCTATTTTTCCTTGAATTTTTAACATTTTTGTAAATGGCATTAACTTCGTCGAAATTAAAGTTTTTACCTTCAACTAAAATTGAGAGAATGACACCCAAAACCGATTCTGATGTGACTAAATGATTTAACTCTGGAATGGATTTGCATCTATACCATAAATTAGCAGCTTCATCAGATAAGTTTAATTCAGAATATGATTTGAATAAATGTGTCAGCCCTCTTTGAGAAACGGATACATTAATCAATTGAGATTCAGATGCTGATTTAACAATATCTTCACCTATTTTAAGCAGGGAAACTTTTAAATGAGATTGAACTTGTTGTAATGGGGACTTGACATCTCTATCTTCATTTTTATTCATTCTTCCCAATTCGAATCTTCTCATTCTGATCCCATTTCTTAGAAGAGAAATAAGATCATCCATTCTTTGTTCAGTAAGTTCACCCGTAATGGAAAGTTCTTCGTAAAGGGGCATAACTTTATCTATAGCATCCCAGAACTGTATTGATCCACCGTGAACGGTTGAGGTTTTCTGATCAAAGAAGGAGTTGTGAGCAAGACATTCATCAAATGCAAGAAGTTTTCTGTAATATGGTAAGCTCTGTTTAGGAAGTGATTTTGTCAAATCAGGAAGGGATGGCATATTCGCAGCCACTTTTCCGTTTGCCACTTGCATTTTGCTGAAATTTGAATGGTGCATTCCCCTATTTGGCTGGCGTTGTTGTCGTTTTTGCTGGCGTTGTTGCTGTTGCTGTGGAAAGATTCCATTAGCAGTCAAATATGACTGTAGCGAAATCCGCCCTGCTGGCGTCAAATGCTGAACGTTTCTAAGCATTTTCTTTTAGGAAAGGAAGAATGTGATGGGAAAAAGAGATGAATTTTTCCACATCTTTATAAGATGACACTTTTAAACTCCGAGATGGAAATAACACAAGATCTCAAAGGCAAATTAGAAGCTTTTCTTCCCGCTTCTGTTGCAAAAGATAGGTTACATGTTACTTTAACGTATGCGCAGTCCCTGGACGGGAAAATCGCAGCCAAAAAGGGTGAAAGGACACCCATCTCACATCAGGAGACTAAAATTATGACGCATTTCCTAAGGTCCCAACATGAAGCCTTACTCATTGGAATAACCACGTTTTTAGTAGACAATCCTAGTTTGTTGGACAAATTTTCATCTGATGGACATAAAATTAGACCGGTTATTCTTGATCCAACATTTAAATCAAGAAAAGTGTACCCAACAACTCAACTTTACGATAATTACATCACAGGTAAAGGATTGAAACCCATTGTTATTATTTCTCAACAATTATATGACTCCGAAAGGGTGGAAATCGATTCTTTCTCTAAAATCAACCATCTTGAAGTTTTACCATTGCAACCTAACAATAGTGGTAGATTCGATTGGGAAACATTATTTCAAGGTTTAAATAATCATTTTAAATCAGTGATGGTGGAAGGAGGGGCTGATGTTATTAACACGCTTCTTCTCAAACCTGATTTAGTGGATTCGCTTATAGTTACAATTGGGCCTGTTTATCTTGGTAAAGATGGCACAGGTATTAACCCTCTTGATAGTTGTCAATTAACAAACGTTAATTGGTGGCATGGTCAACACGATTCGGTGATGATGGCAACTTTAAAATAATTAAATTATATATATATACTATTAAAGGCAGATCCTGTATGAAGCGTATCTACCTGATGTTTCTGAACGTCTAACAATTTTAACAACTTCCCCTCTCTTAAGACCTAAATAACGTGCGACAGGGTCCTCACTTTGAATACGCGGAAGCTGTGATTCTTTCAAACGGTATCTGGCTAATAAATCCTTTTTCTCTTCAACACTTAATCTAATATGTTTTGGTACTAATTCATGGTGGGTAATATTAACAACAATATCTGATTCATTGAAAATTTCAATAACAGCAGGTTCAGCGGCATTAACTGCCTTCATAGCACTTGGGGTCATGTTCCCACTTGAAACAAAAATCCCCCTTGAGAAGTTCTTGTCAGTTAAATGGGCACAGAAATTCTTCATAGTTGAAATACCAACAGTTTCTTCACCACAAAATTCAACCCATAATGTACCTAAATCACTATACTTTTCTTCCATTGCTGGGACTGGGTTTGCTTGAAAACACATCATCTTCCTCTGTGGGATACCCATGGCATCACAGTATTTTTCTCTAAATTGATCAAGGGACAATTCAAGCTCCTCCCTTGAAATAAAATACCCTCTATCTCTAACCATTTCCTTAACAGTTCTAAAAGCCCTCCATAAACGACTTGTGGCTCTTTCTGTGTCTTCCATACCTAATGCTACTACTTAAAAAAGGAAAAAAAGAATTGTGTTTGTTGATGATGGAAAATTAAAAATTTTCAATGCTTAGCTAAGCAGATGAATCCCTTGGTGTAACTGTCCTTGGTGAAACCCCTAAATCTGGATTTGGTAATTGAAGCTTACGATTCTTACTCTCTCTATTAATACTGGCATTGAAGCTTTCAAATGACTTCAAAGGGGAATCGTATCCTGAATTGCTGTGAAATGTCATTAATGGCTTCATAAGAGACATTACATCCCCGATTTGCATTAACCTCAGTGTAGAATCCTGAATCCCATATTTGGAAATGCGTTCATTGCCAGCTTCAAATAATGATAGTCCAGGTGGAGAGGTTACCGATGAATCAGATTCATTTGCATTTTTAAGAAACTTTTCAATTGTTTCAGCATCAACCATTGTAGTTTTGGATTCCACACAAATATCATACCTTTCAATACGTAAATCTGGGTTTATATGAACTTTTAGCGTCCCCCTGTGGATCAGCTGGGACCCATCATTAAAAAGCAAACAAGATGTAAATTTTGGAGACTCAAGGGAAGTAGACCCATTTTGTAATACTTTAGCCCTTACTAGCTTACAGCTCAAATCCAAGGCCACTTCACCTGATGCCATTTCAGATGATAGATGTGCTAACAGAAAATACGAAAATGTGTAATGGCGTGGGTCATTTGCTAAATTGAGAGAAACAGATACCTGTGCAGCTGGTGTGAAATAATCCGCCATCGCCATACGTCTGTATTCTAGTGTTGATCCATGCATTCGCATTGAAATCAGGTCATGGAACTCATGGAGACGCACTATTGCGATGTTGACAAGATGTCTATGGATTTCACTATTTAGAGAAAGTGACAAAGGCGAAGGGACCACTTGTTGATGCTGGGGTTGCGGTTGGGGTTGTTGTGGTTGTTGTGGCCATGTCGCATCTGGAATACCATTGTCCATTCTTATAATTATTCGATATTTACTATAGTTTGTTGGGTAGAATATAAAACATAAAAGTTTGTCATGGGTTTTCCTTCTTTTCTAAGGCCCTTTTCTTTTTGATCAAATTCATACGACGGGATTCCTGTTGTTGTAAACCATATTGCATCTTCTTGTAAAGCTTACGCTGTTTGTTTGACATCATAGATTTCTTTAATTCACGCTCTTCTTCTGCCTCATCAACAACGGCGGCCTTTCTCTTCTTGTTTTGTTTAACATCACTGTATTTGACACCACGAGCTTCCAATTCAAGTTCACGTTGTTCGTTTGCAGCTTCACCGGTTTCACCTGATACTGTTTCTTCTTCATCCTCTTCATCTTCGCCTTCTTCACCTTCTTCTTCTGATTCTTCTTCCTCCGCTGGAAGCTCAGCAGTTGGATCGTAAGTACCAGCATCACCCCATGGAGATAAATGTGGTGGAAGTGTTTCACCAACTGCGTAATCACCAACGTTTAATAGCTCACCCTTGTTCAAACAGTCAAAGACCCATTGTGGTTGAATGTAAACTCTCCCCTGCACCTTATTAATTAACTTTGGTCTATCAACAATTTGATGGGTAACATTACTTAAATCAATTTCATTTGCATCTGAAAGTTCATCCAGAGAAGCCTCACTGATAACTTTACCACCACCTGAAAGAATAATAAATTCTAATACATCAATTGGGACTTCTCTCCCAATGAAGAATGTAAATTTGCTGAAAAGTTGTGAAACTGGATTGGCATATTTACTTGGTTGGGCAAGTACATCACCAGAATTCTTGTTGTTATCCTTAAATTCATCTAATTCAACATCCATGACATTTTCAATAGCTGAATCTTCTTCTTCCTCTTCTTCTACATCTTCTTCTTGCTTATCAGCTTCAATTGCCTTTTCAAGTTCCTTAGTTGAAAGGGTAGTCTCTTCACCTTCTTCACCACCCTTAATTTCAGCATCAGCCTGTAAACTGGTTTTCTCATCGGTTTCTAATATATACATAGAAATACCACCAATACCCTTCATTCTATTTTGGTTAATTCTTGGTGGGTAAACTAATTCAGCATCACTGTAAAGTTTAAATAACACAAAGTGCAATAAGGTAGAATAGAATTCCAAGAAAGATTGCATGATCTTAAAATCAATATCAGATGGAATATTTTGAGGAAATTTAAATGGAACTAACCATCTGACTTCTTCACCTCTAACATTTGCTGAATAATAAACACCTTTAATACTAACAAACACCTTCTTCAAACATCTTTCTCTAGCAACAAATGCAAGCCATTGATTAATCAATTCATTGGCATCCTTGGTTATCTTTGCACTGACCCTTGATGTAGCTGGCATATTGGCAAATAAAAATAACATATTAAGTGCATCATCCAAATCTCTAATAGCATCAAGGAAACTTGGGTACCTTTCTTTAATAACCCTATCCAATTGGTATCTTGGTCTGTTTTCTTCTAATCTCTTAGCATATCCAACTTCACCCTTTCCTAAAGCCTTTGTTAACTTCTTGGCAAATGTCTTATGCTCTCTGAACTTATACAGGATAGGTTCGTGCATCAAGTATTGAATATCCTTAGCATAATAAAAGGTAACTGGAGCAGCTTTACCCCTGTTAGCTTTCTTCTTATTTCTTGGTTCTCTTGGGTAAATCCCCTTGAAAATACAAAGTCTACGGAAATCAGCCAAAGTCACTTGCAACTTTCTAATGGCCTGTGTTCTCGTAATGAAATTCTTAGCTGCACCACTGTGGTGCTTCTTCTTTAAAATCCCCATTATCCAAAAAAGAGAAACTTTATTGAAATGAAAAGTTTTATTGATTGAAAAGTTTTCTAAATATTTTTTTTTCTCTTCTGTTCCCCTTTTGGGATTTCAATATTTCCTGCACAGCCAGGAAAATTACAATCCCATTTCAATTTTCTTCTCTTTGGAAACCATTAAATGATAACTCTCAAGACACGGAAAGCCATCGAGGCGTTGCTATTAGGGCCTGCTAAATGGTCTACAAAATCTCTTCTACAGCGAAAATCCCACATGCAAATACCCTCACAGGTTGTTGATTCCATTCTTGATCTCTCTGGTCTTTCCAAAGAGATCCCATCAACACAACTTGCAAACTTACAGAAGGGGCTCCAAAACCAATTGGCATTTATTAATTCTCTTAGCTCTGTGGAATTAAATCCTCCACCTGGAGATTCTATAAAATTAACTCGTTTAGTAGATGATAACTCTTCTCAATACCTCACATTTGATCAACTACAAGAACAAATTCAAAACCTTAAACAGGACCCAGCTAAGGGTGAACCAGATAATTCATGGAATGTAACTGGGCTCGCCAAGGAAACGGAAGATGGTTATTTCGTTGTAAATGAAGGTTTAATTAAAAACAATGATCAACCAAACTGAACTCTTTCTCTTTACTTATGTTTGTATAAATATAAATTATAGCAAAAATATAGCTTTCACTCTGATTTTATCCCCCATTTATTTTTCAATATTCCATGTTGGATCTTCTCAACGAGTTTATCCTTTTTCAACCACCTATTTTCAACCCATTTCTCCAACTTATTCCTCTTTAATGGGACTCTGCAAAGAAATTTCCCCTTTACATGCACAATTAACTTGTAATTATTTCCGATACCTGCCAATGCTCCTAATGCGTCCATTAAATTAGGACATTCAAATTTATACTGGCCATCATCTCCTATTTTATAATAAACCAATGTTATATCATAAAGTCTTGTGAACTTAGTTTCGTAAAGCCCACCAACGGCATTAATAACTCCACCAAATCTTGGATATAATACATTCTTCATCATTGGCAAAAAATACTTCTCCCCCATTATCTTTTGTAATTTAGAAACCTTTTCTGTGAATATATTAACTTCAGGGAATATAACTAACCATTGGACACCACCCTTGTTAAAAAAGGTATTAAACACTCCTGTTAAAGTTTCCCCATCCAATTCCCAGTTTTCATCAGTTTGGAATATATTCTTTATATATTCAACAGTAGGAACTGACCAAATGGTGAACCAAGTGAAAAATGATAAATGTGGCACAAACATTCCCGTTAAACTTTTGGTTTTTACCCTATTAGTCTTGGCAGGATATTTACTACATTGTACTAAATACCCCATTATTAAATAATCAACAATTCCACAATGATTACTCATAATAAGTGCATTGTCATCATGTTCCAATTGATCTCCGATGATTTCAATATCCCATTGATTTCGTTCTAAAAGATAAACACATACAGTCCAAAACCCCATTTCCATTTTCTCCCTCCATTTCACTTCCGCCTGTGGCAGTAATGCCATTAACGTTGGAGCCAGGAAATAACAGTACAGATTAAACATTAATATATACCCCAAAGCCAAATTAGCATAACACGCAGTTCTTACCAATCGAGATCTTTTCCAATAGAATATTTCACTATTAGCTCCCAAATGTTGCCAAAAATCACTTGTTATTGGCATTTTGACGTTTTAGGTATTTGAAATATGAAATTGCCCTTGGAGCTGCTGAGCGTTTTCCCAAAGAGGAAGCTAAATAAAAAAAAATTTTAATAATTTTTTTAAAACTTTTCATTATAGTTTAATCAATTTGATCAATTTTCAGAGAAAAACAATGTCTCGTGTGATTATCAAGGGGTTACCAAAGTATTTCAATGAGGGAGAACTAAAGGGTAAATTTCAAACTCAGGGGTTAGTTCCAACTGATGTTCAATTAAGAAGAAATGTTCATGGTGAATCACGTAGATTTGCATTTATTGGATTCAAAAATGATGAAGATGCACAAAAAGCGGTTGAATATTTCAATGGATCTTTTATGGATACTTGTAAAGTCCAAGTTGAATTAGCCAAGACTTTTGTTGATCCAACTGTTCCTAAATCTTGGAAGGAAAAATCATTAGAAAGAAAAGAATATTTACAAAGAATTGAAGAAAAGGTTGCTAGAGCAGAAGAAAGAAGAAATAGTAAGAGGAGGAAGGTTGATAAAAAAAAGAAGGGAATTGTTGATGAATCTAATAAGGAACTTAAAGAATTTATGGATGTTATGAAACCTGCAATTCAACAAAAATCATGGAATAATGGGCTTGAAGCAAATGTTGATGGTGCACCAAGTACCCAAGAATTAAATGTTGCTCTTGGTGAACCAGCTGAAAAGGAATCTGATGATGAATATGAAGATTTTGGAAAAAAGCAAGAAGCAAATGATGATGATGAAGAAATGATCACATTAGATAAGAAACAAAATGAAGAAGTTGATGAACCAATGATGTCCCTTGATCAATTAGAATCCCAGCCTGAAACTGAAGAACCACCTGCTGTTGAAGAAGTAAAAGTTGTAGATGAAGAAATTAATGACATGGATTGGTTCATGAAACATCGTACTAGAATTAAGGAAGTAGATACTACAGAACCAGCGCCTGCATTAGCACCTGAAACTACTGAAATTGTTGAAGAAGAAGCTGCAGCATCAGACTCCGAACCAGAAGTAGAATTAACTCAAGAAGAACAAAACATGCAAAAAGTGTTGGAAACTGGTAGACTATTCTTGCGTAATATAAATTACTCAACAACAGAGGCTGATTTTACTGAATTATTTTCACCATTTGGTGCATTAAAGGAGGTTCATATTGCTCTTGATACAAGAACTGGGAAATCTAAGGGTTTTGCATATATTCAATTTGAAAATTCAAAAGATGCAGCCAATGCATTCATTGATTTAGATAAACAAATTTACCAAGGTAGATTACTTCATATTTTACCAGGAGATGTTAAAAAGGAGCATAAATTAGATGAATTTGAATTAAAGAATATGCCATTAAAGAAACAAAAATTAATGAAGAAAAAATATGAAGCTTCAAAACAAGATTTTACATGGAATTCACTCTATATGAACAATGATGCTGTTCTAGATTCTGTTGCATCCCAATTAGGGATATCCAAGCAAGATTTAATTGACCCAATGAATTCATCATCTGCTGTTAAACAAGCACTTGCTGAAGCTCACGTTATTGGTGATGTTAGGTCATACTTTGAATCTAAAAATGTTGATTTGACTAAATTTAGTTCTAGGGAAAGGGATGATAGAGTTATTCTTATTAAAAATTTCCAACATGGTACAACAAAGGAAGATTTAGGAGAATTGTTTTCCCAATATGGTGAATTAAATCGTTTGTTAATGCCTCCAGCAGGTACAATTGCAATTGTTGAATTTAGAGATATTGTTAGTGGTAGAGCAGCTTTTAATAAATTATCATTTAGAAGATTAGGTAAATCAATCCTTTATCTTGAAAAGGGTCCAAAGGGTCTATTTACGAAGGAAGCAAGTGAGGATGATCAAATTGACAATATTCCAAAGGAATCCAAGGGTAAAGAAGTCGATGCAAATGCCAATGATATCATCCTAGGTGCTGCTGAAGAAGACGAGCAAGAAGAATCAGGTCCAACAACATCTGTTTTCATCAAGAATCTTAATTTTGCAACACCAAATACAGATCTTACGGATTTATTCAAGCCATATACTGGGTTCCTTCTTTCAGTTATTAAGACCAAGCCAAACCCAAGGGGTGGGGAAGCATTATCTATGGGTTTTGGTTTTGCTGAATTTAAAACAGTTGAACAAGCTAAAGTTGCCATTAATGCACTTGATGGTGTTTCATTAGATGGACATAAACTTCAATTGAAGATATCAACTAGAGTCAATACCCCAGCATCTAAATCTACAAAGAAAGGATCAAGTTCAAAGATTATTGTTAAGAATTTACCATTTGAAGCTACAAGGAATGATGTATTTGAATTATTCAATTCATTTGGTTCACTTAAATCTGTTAGAGTTCCAAAGAAATTTGATAGATCTGCAAGAGGTTTTGCATTTGTGGAATTTGCTACTGTTAAAGAAGCTAAGAATGCAATGGATCAATTACAAGGTGTTCATTTACTTGGTCGTAGATTGGTATTAGATTTCGCATCTTTGGATAGTGATGATGTTGAAGATGAAATTGAAAAATTAACAAATAGAGCTAAGTTTACAATGGCAAGTAGAAAAATGGCAGATATTCAATCCGTCAATTCAAGCAAGAGGAAGTTGGAAGCTGATGATGAAGATGAACAGTAATTAAATTACATATGTGTGTATTTTGTATAGATATTAATGGGGAAATTTCAAATATATATTATAAAACTGAATCTAAATAGAAACTTTAGCTAATTCATTCTCTAATTCTTTTAATCTTGATTCAATATCTGAATCATCTTCTTTTTCCTCAGTTTCATCTTCGGAATCTTCAGAATCTTCCTCGTCTTCAGAATCCAATTCTTCTAAATCATCTAATTCATCAATTTCACCAAGCCCTCTTTGCTCAAAAATATCTTGAATCTTTTGAATTGATTCAGAATCTTCTTCAAATCTATTCCCGTTTAATTCAATTGAGCTCAAATCTTTAAAATTGGCAACAGATCTTGCTAAAACATCTAAAGATTCTTCGTCTAATTCATTGTATTGTAATCTCAAAATTTGAATGTTGTTTGTCTTCAATTGAGACAATGATTCAATAACTTGTAATGACCCCTTAGGTTTCATTAAACAATCATTTAAATTTAATTCAAGTAAGTTGGACCAGTTTGATAATACTTTACTTAAAGCAAAAGACCCAGGGATTGTCATTGTATTATCTTGTAAATCAACAACTTCTAATTCTTTTAATTCTCCTAAACCAAAAGAAATTAATTTAGATAACCCTAATGGTCTAATACCATTTTGGTATAGCTTAATTTCCCTTAAATGTTTATTAGCCTTAAACCCAATAGCCAAAGCTTCGCATGAGCCATTTTCTAATCTATTTCTACCACACCAGAATGATAATAATGGTTTTGATCCAGATTGGTCACGTGATCTACCGTTTTTGAAAAGTGCTTTACCAATTCTAGCACCTGAGAATGGGCCTAACCCATTATTTGACAGGATTAAATGTTCAACTTGAACTTTAGAAATGAAATCCTCCAATAAGTCAATTGTATCTTGTCCAAGGGCATTATCACTCAAGTTCAAGACAGATAAGTTAGGTAATTGTAAAAGTGCCTCGAATAAGTAATTCAACGAAGCAGGGATTTCGAATTTATCCCTAGAAACGTAGATATCTTGAAAGTTAATATCCTTAACTGTATCCTTATGAACCAAAATGGCATCAGCTAAAGATTTAGAACATTCAGGGGAGATTGTATTACCTGATATATCGATTGATTCGATTGATTTAAGAGCAGTTAATTGATCAATATATTCCTTGATGTCAGCCTCAACATTAAACTTAAGGCCTTTGTTTCTCAAAGAAAAAATCTTGGAATCTTCAATAGACAGTTTAGAAGTGTAGTTTGTTGTCATTTGTAGTTAGTTTACAGATGAAAATGTGAAAGTTGAAAATTTTGAGAAAAAATAGCAGGCAGTAGTACAGTATAACATAACAAGAGTTATTCTTTTAAATGATTGGACATAAAACGTTTATAAAATGAAAGTAATATATGAGTGATTGTATAAGTAATGTAGAGAGAAAATTAACTCTTCTTTTTGAATAATGGAGAACCAATATCCTTACCTCTCAATTTAATACCAAGGGCTCTTTCCATCTTAGTCAAAACCTGTTGGTTTGGTGTACCTCTACCAGATTCATAATCGTTGACAATGGTTGGCTTTTCGTTGATTTTAGTAGCCAAATCCTTTTGGGTCAACTTCAAGTCCTGTCTTGCCTTTTGAATGGCCTTACCAACAGAAGCTTCAACTTTCTTTGGAACAATGATATCATCTGATCTGTCGACCTTGGTCAAATGTTGTCCTTCAGGAGAAGACTTGGAGTTAGCACCACCGTATTTCTTGTCAACAGAGGTGATTGCACCTGTCCTTCTAGCGGCATTGATATCTGAGGCACTCTTCAGAACACGCTCCTTTGGTGGGGCATTCCCAACACGAGCTTTACGTCCAACAACAGTTACGGCATCCCAATCTGACATTTTAGGGGTTTTCAATTATAAAGAAAGATGTATTCGCCACTGGAGATGGAAAATGTCGAAAAAGAAGAATGAAGAAGGAAAAAGAATATATTAAATTACAATATTTGATAAATTGATCTTATCATTGATAATACACATTGTAGAGTATGATAACATATTTCTAACCATTGGAAAACATATAAAAGCAAATAAAAACTATATCATTACCTTCATTCTAACATCTTTTTGAAAAATGTATACCCTTTGTTCCAAATCTCATCTCCTCTGTTAAATACCTCACTTTCGGTGTTGGACTTAGAAACAAATTGTAGGCTTTCGTCACTTAGCTTCAAATTCATGTTGGAATTGGGTTTGGAACTCGCAATTGATTGTGGATTGGAATTTAAATTAGAACCGGAATTTTGAAACTTACCCTCTAATTCACTGATTGACTTTGTTATGTCTTCTGTAAAAATCGATTGGAGCTTGAAAATTGATGTGCATTTAGGGACATTACTTTTATTAGAATCAACAATACACAATATCTCATTTAATTGGGAACTAAATTGTGATTTGAACATTTCCAGTTTCTCCTTTTCATTATTCTTTCGTAGTTTCATTTTAATATAATCCCTATCATTTAAATTAAGTGGGAAATCAGGTTTTATTTGAAAATTTAAATCGTTAACATCTATTGACGTTTGAATGTCATTAAATAAATCAAATATTATTACCCATTCCTCCCAACATTGACCATCATTATCAAACAATTTCATTATACATACAAATGTGTTCTTATCTGTAAATTTATTCACGTGTACTGATATAATCTGTTGTTCAATTTCAGCTGGAGGTTGTTCAATTTGAGGCGAATCAATGCCAAAAGTGGTTAATATTATTGGTTTGACGTCCCCTATTGATCTCAAAAACAAAATAAACCCCAAAACTCCACGTATTGTCTCCTCAATTGTATTTCTATCTCCTATTAAATATACTCTATTTGTTTTCATCATTATCACTGAGGTTGTAATAATGAGAGTGTCACACTGATAAAGAAAAAGGTTAATTTTACAAAAAAAAACCTCTGAGTTACGTAAGCAATGGAATTGAAATTAAAGTTAAATAGCTAATTGAATTTGTTCAAAGTGGTTTTAATAACTTCAATAGAAGTATCCAAGTCATTTTTCATTGTATTGAGCTTAAAACGAGAGTTAGAAATCCATGATTCAACGATTTGAATTCGAGATTCTGCACGATTCCCATCCAATCTGCTCACAGATTCTAACCAAATAGACCTTTTGATGTCAAGGGACTCAAATTGCGAGTTTATATCCTGCAGATCTTCTAAATAGAGATTGTAAATGTATTCAAACGCCTTGGAGAGGATATCCCAGTTGTAGGTTGGTGCACTTGGGTTATCATCAACCGTTGCGTTGGCCAATCCCATGTGCATTCCCATAAACTCCCGAAGATTGGGATCTTGGGAAATACTGTCCTGCGGGAGTTCCTGCATCAATCTTGACAGCAATTGCATTTTAGTGGATGGTTCTCCGATAGCTGGCGCAACAAGGGGGTCTCTTTGCTTGATTTCAAGAGAAAGATTTGGCTCAAATGGTAATTTAGGGGAGGGAGAATCACCAACAGTAGCAGCGGCTATTGAAGGAATGATTTCAATGTTGTCTTCCGATGTTTGTGACATTAAGGGCTAAAGAAGTAAAACGCGTTTGGGAACGCTGAGCAATTTCTACTGTATTAAAATTTTGTCTTTCTCAGTTGCAGATAAAAATGTATTTTATATTTGCTCATGATGATAGTTAATGTCTTCAGTTTAAAAGAAAACAACTAAAGTGATTAACGCTTTGCTGTAGCATGAGCTAAACTTACTTATGTAATACTTAGTTTGACTATATTAGATCCTACGGAAGATAAAAAAAGAAAAACTAATAAAAATTTAAGTAAAATGCGAATTGAAGAAAATACCCCCTTATAGTGAAATTTCCATTCTGTAATTTAGATGACATCACAGTCATCCTTATTTGCCGGGATGCATGATTGTATCGTACGTTTATGTACTACTAAGTGACATAAACAATATCGATTTATATTTCCTTTCTTCAAGTTTTCATGCCGATTTGGAAGAGTAAATTTTATTTCCTAATTCGGTCTTATTCCAACAATATCTTTTATTTCATTGTTCCGATTGCTTCATTGTAATTTTTTTCTTTGTCGGTGATATCGCTATTATAGTGAAGTTTTTTTCTTTCCTTGTGATTATCAATGTTGAAGAAGCTGCTGGTGTTACCGAAACATGTAACGGTTCAAGTAAAATGTGAAAATGCCATTTCAAATATTCACCGTTCAGAATTTGATTCAGACGAGCATGTTGCTACTCTCAGAAGAAAGACAGCTAAAAAGGATGATTTCCTTGAATTAGAAATTGAAAAATGTCACGAGGGGGAAAAACAAACATTTTCGCAAGAGATAAGTGAAGAATCCCCATTGGATGTGCTTATCACCAAAGCTGTTAGATTCACTGGTACAATTTACATGTTCGCCTTCATGTGGATCCTTTTAATTGGTTGGATAATTTGGGGTGCATTAACAAATGGTCCGGATCAATGGCAAATTGTAATGCAGGATGGCCAATCTATTCAAACTTATGTTTGGGATACTTTTCTCATGAGGCAGCAATTGGATGACAGTAAAGGATTCCTCAAAACTTATGGAAAATTAAAAAGTAGGAGTTTAACTCATAAAAGGTTATTACAAAAACTATCCACAAAGGACAGGTACAGGATGATGAACTTAAATGAAAATATTAATACGTTTAATTATAAATCTTTAACTTGGTTCGATAAATTGTCAAATTTTTCAAGTTCTATTTTAGGTAGTTTACCTGCTGTTGTTATATACTGGATTGGGGTTTTCATTTGGGTTGGATTTGGTGCAAAACCTATGATAAATGATGAAGGTGTCCTTCAAACATGGTCTGCTAAATGGCAAATGTTCATTAATACAGCAACTGCTGTTCAATTACTTGTCACTTCTGTTTTCTTGGAAAATATTAGAACTAGAAACAATGATTTTATGAGAGACCAATTAGATATTTTTGCTGAATTCGATTCAAAACTGGAACTGATTAGTCGATTGCTTTTAGATTCTGATGAAATTGAAAACCCTGTTATTAATGTTGAACCGTGTCCACGAACTAAGATCCAGAAATGGATTTCTAAATATTCTGATATTATTGGAACAGGTATTGGGTTAGTGATTTCTGTTATTGTATTTGCTGTTTGGCTTGGTATAGGTCATGTTATGCACTGGAATGACAATTGGTGGCTTATCATTGGTACTTATACCGGTTTGGTTGGTTTTGTTGATAACGTTTGTTTGCGTGAAGTGTTTTTCTCACTTACAAATTATGAAGAAGAGAAATATTTCGATCTTCTTCAAGATTCTCAAGAATTATTGGATATGTCTGGTATCAATACTGAATTATTGGTGCCGAAAGCAAAGCAAGGGCTTTTTAATAGAATTTCAATTAAAATGAATGAAATTTGTTCAACTCAATGGGCAGTTGTTGTAGCTGTTTTATTTGTTATTGTATTAATAGCTATTTCAAGTGGTTTAAAGTGGTCTACTACAGGTCAATTGATTTCGAATACTCCCACTATGATTATTGAAGGGTTCTTCCTTTTAATTCTTATTCAAGCACACAACTGGGCTGATGATTCAAGATCAGAAATATTAAAAGAATTAACTAAAAGTAGAAGGTTATTATATAACTATGTTATTGCATATATCCCAGAGGAAGATTTATAAAATATATATAGCTTAACCGTCAAAAATTTATCGTTTTCATTTGGCTCCTTTTTTTTAATGGCCGTACCAATTTTGGTGGCTGCTGTTATTTTCCTTTGATGGTTGGCCGTAGCGGATTTTTTTTCATCGCGCCCTTTTTTTTAGTGGGGCACCTCTTTTAAAAGCTCCGGCGTTTTTTTTGTAGCACAGTAACTTTTACTTTGGCAATTTTTTTTTTATTCGGCATTGGTTCTTTTTATTCAGAGAGACGTTTTTTTATTGGGAAGGCCATTTTTTTCCAGGCCGAGCATTCGCGCTAATTGGGTTCGTTTTCTTTTTCAGTGGCCGTGGTTTTTTTATTAATGGCCGTGATTTATTTTTAGCGGCAGTGCGATTTCTCTTTTTGGCACCACCATCTGTGTAGTGGCGTTTCTGCTTCCCTAATGGCTACGCCACTTATTTGTAATCTCAAACTTCCACTAGAATCCATGTTAACACCTCCCAATACCATCAGATATCATTGGATTCCAAAATCAGCCAGAAACCAACAGAAACCAACGGGAGTTTTGTATTTTTTGCCTTCATCAACACACAATCGATATACCGCCATTAACAGCACCATACCACATACTTATCACCATTATCCATCGTAAACACAGGTTAAAAACAACAAAAAACTTTAAAGAGGCTAGAATAATAGATACTTTAACATGTTCATTAAACATGCTCATGATATGCATTACCATCGAACGGTTATAGGGCTATTAATGGCCATGTTGTACCCTGTTGCAGTTGCTTCTATGTTTCAATTTTTTAAATGTTTGAATAGAAATGGACTAACCCAACCACAGTTTTGAAATGACACTTTGAAACAGCGGTGTAGAAAATAAGGCACTCAAGCTGTATTATGTGGAACACTAACTCTATCACTTGTAGTAAACTTGGCTGCTACATATATTGGTAAGGAAAAGACATATGAGTCTTCATTTTTTTCTTTTATCTTTGGTTATCGCTATGAAAATGGGAATGTTAAGCATGTGAGTTCACTTAAACACAGAACGCTTCCAGTGACAAATTCAAGTTAATCACTAGTAATATACCACCGAAGTGTTATTCTTTTACAAAAAATAATCTTATAAAGATCAGCCAGTAAGAGCAATATTAGCACAAACTTCCATGGATAACGGGCTTAATTTAATATTTTCCTATTAATATGACCCAAAAACATTTATTTCACTGCGTTTTAACTTCCAAAAATTAATGGAATGATTTCAATGTTGTCTTCTGATGTTTGTGACATTAAGAGCTAAAGAAGACAAACGGGTCAAAAAATGCTGAGCGATTTCCACTGTATTAAAATTTTGTCTTTCTCAGTTGCAGATAAAAAAGTAATTTATATTTTTTTTATTGTTCCCATTTCTTCATTGTTTTTTTTTCTTTGTTGGTGATATCGCTATTATAGTGAAGTTTTTTTCTTTCCTTGTGATTATCAATGTTGAAGAAGCTGCTGGTGTTACCGAAACATGTAACGGTTCAAGTAAAATGTGAAAATGCCATTTCAAATATTCACCGTTCAGAATTTGATTCAGACGAGCATGTTGCTACTCTCAGAAGAAAGACAGCTAAAAAGGATGATTTCCTTGAATTAGAAATTGAAAAATGTCACGAGGGGGAAAAACAAACATTTTCGCAAGAGATAAGTGAAGAATCCCCATTGGATGTGCTTATCACCAAAGCTGTTAGATTCACTGGTACAATTTACATGTTCGCCTTCATGTGGATCCTTTTAATTGGTTGGATAATTTGGGGTGCATTAACAAATGGTCCGGATCAATGGCAAATTGTAATGCAGGATGGCCAATCTATTCAAACTTATGTTTGGGATACTTTTCTCATGAGGCAGCAATTGGATGACAGTAAAGGATTCCTCAAAACTTATGGAAAATTAAAAAGTAGGAGTTTAACTCATAAAAGGTTATTACAAAAACTATCCACAAAGGACAGGTACAGGATGATGAACTTAAATGAAAATATTAATACGTTTAATTATAAATCTTTAACTTGGTTCGATAAATTGTCAAATTTTTCAAGTTCTATTTTAGGTAGTTTACCTGCTGTTGTTATATACTGGATTGGGGTTTTCATTTGGGTTGGATTTGGTGCAAAACCTATGATAAATGATGAAGGTGTCCTTCAAACATGGTCTGCTAAATGGCAAATGTTCATTAATACAGCAACTGCTGTTCAATTACTTGTCACTTCTGTTTTCTTGGAAAATATTAGAACTAGAAACAATGATTTTATGAGAGACCAATTAGATATTTTTGCTGAATTCGATTCAAAACTGGAACTGATTAGTCGATTGCTTTTAGATTCTGATGAAATTGAAAACCCTGTTATTAATGTTGAACCGTGTCCACGAACTAAGATCCAGAAATGGATTTCTAAATATTCTGATATTATTGGAACAGGTATTGGGTTAGTGATTTCTGTTATTGTATTTGCTGTTTGGCTTGGTATAGGTCATGTTATGCACTGGAATGACAATTGGTGGCTTATCATTGGTACTTATACCGGTTTGGTTGGTTTTGTTGATAACGTTTGTTTGCGTGAAGTGTTTTTCTCACTTACAAATTATGAAGAAGAGAAATATTTCGATCTTCTTCAAGATTCTCAAGAATTATTGGATATGTCTGGTATCAATACTGAATTATTGGTGCCGAAAGCAAAGCAAGGGCTTTTTAATAGAATTTCAATTAAAATGAATGAAATTTGTTCAACTCAATGGGCAGTTGTTGTAGCTGTTTTATTTGTTATTGTATTAATAGCTATTTCAAGTGGTTTAAAGTGGTCTACTACAGGTCAATTGATTTCGAATACTCCCACTATGATTATTGAAGGGTTCTTCCTTTTAATTCTTATTCAAGCACACAACTGGGCTGATGATTCAAGATCAGAAATATTAAAAGAATTAACTAAAAGTAGAAGGTTATTATATAACTATGTTATTGCATATATCCCAGAGGAAGATTTATAAAATATATATATAGGTTAACCGTCAAAAATTTATTGTTTTAATTTGGCTCCTCTGTTTTTTTAGTGACCGTACCAATTTTGGCTGCCAGAACAATTTTTCTTGGACTGTCGGCGGCAGAAAATTTTTTTGTACTACCACTCTTTTGAAAGCTTCGGCGTTTTTTTTTTATGGGAGAGTACTCTCGAACCAACCATGGAAGTAAAAACCAGAGCCATTAAAGAAAGTAACCTATTTTGGTAGTCTATATAAGGGTAAATTACTACTTAAAATAATGGGAAAGTGCTGAAATATGTTCAGGCCCAATACCACAACAGCCACCAATTAATGTTGCACCTGCACTCTGCCATTCTTTGGCAAAACTTAAATACATTTCAGCATTTAAATCAGGACGAATTTCATCTAAACCATCATTAGCAGTTGCTTCGCTATTTTGTGGTGGGAATGCATTTGCATAGGCACCAATTTGTATATGGGCAGGTAACAGTTTTTTAATTGTAATAATCGCTTGTAAAATGACTTCAGGTTGGCAGCAATTAAACAGGACAGCATTAGCATTTAAACGAGTCACTAATTCTGCAACTTGCTCAAGGCTTTCTCCAGAACGTAATAATGGTTGATCAAGTTTAATGTCATCTTGTAAAGTAAATGAAACCCAAAAATCTCTCTGATCTTTAGGTAATAAGGCATGAACAGTTTCAACTTCTTGTAAACATGATTGTGTTTCTGCTAACCAAAAATCTACATGGGGAGCAAGAGTTTCAATGATGGGAGTTGCTAGTTTTTTTGCTTCATTTTCCTTAAATAAATCAGCACGATATGAACCAAATAATGGTGGCAAACAACCTGCAATTAAAACATCTTTCCCACTTTCTTGTACTGCAAGTTTTGCTTGGGTTATTGCAACATTGACTAAACTTTCAGCTTCTTTATCAAAACGATCTTGACCAATATGAAAAGGTACAACGGCATAGTTATTCGTTGTGATGACTTCAGCCCCAGCTCTAATATAGTCTAGATGGACTTCTTTTACAATATCAGGCGCTTCTGATAAAGCTAAAGCTGACCATTCAGGCTGTCTAAATGGAGCACCTCTACGAGCAAGTTCTCTACCGAAACCACCATCTAAAATTTTCATTGGCATTAGTTAAATTAAATAAAGGAAAGCTTATAGTTATTTCCAATTTTTCATAGTTACCGTTTTTTTTCATAATTAACGTTTTTTTCATAAATAACGTTTTTTTTTCATAAATAATATTTTAAATATTAGAAATATTTCAATTTTTTTAATAAATGTATATATATATACAAGTTGTTGCATCTCAAGATTTGAAAATTGTAACTTAAAACCCATACCTTTTTAATCTATTTCTTCTATCTCTTTCATCTCTTTCTAATTTTTGTTTGATTCCAAACCCCCAAATAAGTCCAACTGCCATCCCTCCTAAATGGGCAGCATAATCAAAACTACCCCATCTCATTAAACATCCAGCAACATTATAACCAGCAAATAAACCAGCTGCTGTTATAGCTCCACCTGGAATTGGGAAAAAGAAAAATGAAACACCTGCAGTTGGGAATAAAGTTGCAAAACATGTGAAAACACCAGCAATTGCACCTGATGCACCTAATGATCTTCCAAAATTTCTGAACATGTGTGCATAAAATAATGAAGCCATTGATGACCAAATCCCTGCAATTAAATATAAGGATGTAAAACCAGGAACTCCTAAAACTGATAGCATTGTACCTGAAAAAGAATATAAACAACCCATGTTAACAAGTAAATGAAATGGTTCTTGATGTGAAAATGTTGATAAAACCATTGACCAGTTAGATGTACCTCCCAGTCTATCCATAATAAAATAGTTCTCCATTATTCTATACAATCTAACATTCCTATATTTCAAAAACCAAAGCCCAAAAACAGTTGCATTTAACCCAAGAAGAGTCCAAACAAGGTGAGTGGGATGCTTTTTGAAATATGACATTGGTGTATATTGGTAGATGTATGGAACTGCAAAATATGTCACGACCGAAAATACAGTGGCAAATAAGAATGGACTTAATAATCTATTGTTAAACTGCTTACCGTAGTTGCTAAACGAAAGGCTTCTCTTTTGAAGCATCGTCTTAAATCTTGCTTTTAAGCTAATTGGATTTAATGTATGTTTCGGAACTTGATGGTGAATTGATCTTTTCATCACAGGCGATTTGAATCCTACCATTTGAGGTTTAAATATGGAATAAGAAGAAAGTCCGCTTCTTCCTACTCCTCTGAAACTTGAAATTCCTAGCCTCAAAGCATACATCGTTCTTGGCTTATTTATTACAAAGAGAGTGGTGAAATAAAAAAAGTTGTGAAATATGCTTAGCTTTCATGATCTTATAATATCTAACAAATATCTAACACGTCTACTATTCAAGCAATATAAAAATACCTATATACCATTCAACAACAATAAGCTAACTGAAGTCAAAGTAATTGAATGGAATTTCCCCTTCTATTCCATCTTCATTTCTACCAATCCACCAACCGGACTCCTTCTTCTCTAAAACGACGATGGTATCCCCCCTATTAAATTTTAAATCGCCAGCCTTTGACCCGCTAAAATTATAAAGGGCTTTACCTGTGCTTAAAATTGGTCTTTCTATAGGGATTGCTTCAATTGATATTTGACGAAAATTCAATATCCCAATTGACTCAATTTTATCAACTATACTCTGTCTCTTTGCCTTAAAATCATCAATAATCCCCTGGAAAAATACCATGGCATAAACTTTTTGGGGTGGTTGGGGGTAAAATGGTTCAATATCCCGAACAGAATCCCAAAGTCTGTTATAAATTCCCGATATGAATATGTATATCATTACACCTAGTTTATTTGCAATCTTCTCATTTATTGATATCAATAAGGGTAATTCTAGTTCAATACAGTGATCAATTGATTCCAAATTGGATTTTGCTTCTGCAGCTTTAGTTTCAACTTCATAAAGTCTCTTATACTCCTTTGTAGTGAGTCCTGTTTTGGCTTTTAACTTTGAATGCTCTTGAGAATACTTTCGATAATCAATTTCTACATACATTCTCTCCTTCATTTTCTTTCCAATTGGTTTGACAGTTTTGATAATATTTCCTAATATCTTTTCAAACCTTTCTGTAAATGTAGTGATATCAATAGCAACGACGTCTTCCAATTGGATAACATTAATGGTTAAGAGCTCGCAGATTTCATTAGAAATTCCAGGTGTTGTTAATTTAGTAATTGATTTAATCATCCCCTTGAATGATTTAATGAATTCTAATAATGATTTATTATGTCTCTTATTTGTCTCTCGTAAAATCTCATAAGAATTCAAAAGCCCCCTGATATGCTCCATGTGTGTTCTTCTTTCATCCGAAGGTTTATTCTGAAATTCTTGCAGGATCAATTGTGGCGCCTTTTGTAAACGTTAGTATCAAACGAATATAATTACATTTTAACGATTGGCATACTCTGACAATTGTCTTCTCAATATCATCCCAATCTGGTTTTGGGATGGTTATGTTGAGTTTATTATAAAGATCCATGTCTATTCATACAAAAGAAAAAGAGGCAAAATTACTGAGCCTTTGATGGATGTCCAGCATCATAACCAGGCCAGGCACTTATTTTCGGTGGGCGTCTCCTTGAATTCAAATCTTCTGTTTTTAAGGCCAGTTCTAAAGCCTTTGACTTCTCTTCATCATCCTTAATTTCATCTTGAATTGATGATACTTTATCATTTATCAAACCAGTCAATCCTTCAATTATCTTTGATGAAAAATCTTTGTCTGTTGGGGAATTTGACTTAATAGCATCAACGAGCCTCTTGACTAATTGAATGGACTTCAAGGAATTGTCAAAGGAGGAAAGTTTCTTTTCATTGATTAGATACTTAAGTGGTTTCAAAACTAACAATGCGGCATAGTATAACATGACATGAATATGAATTGGGACATATTTAATAACATTCCTAACATCCAAATCATTCAATACAATGTTCAACACCGTCTCTGCTGCAGAAAGTGCCAATTCACTTGAAACTTTCCCACTTTGATAAGGTGATAATTCCTTATTCAGATCCAAATCACTCTCTTCGTCATCTTCACTATCCTCTTCATCAAATGCATCTTCTTCAACATCTTCATTGGAATCTTCTTCAACATTGAAATCAACAATCTCATCAAATTTGGGTAATTCAACACCACCAGCAAAATCCATTTGAAATTTCCTAACAGCACATGAATTTATATGCATTTTTGCAAAATTGTAATAAATTAGGGTTGACTTAGATGACCAGACGGGATGGTTATTAAAAGGACTTAATAGCACAGTCCATTGAACCATCCATTTATCCAATTCTAAATTTGTTTTAAATGGTAAACCAAATGATGATGGCATTAATAATTCCCAGGCATCACCTTCTAGAACACTTGAAAGTGCGTGGTGGTATTCAACTTGAGATACTAACCTTAAATTTGAATAATTTGATGAATATTTTCTCTTATCCTCTCTTTCTTCCTCATCCTCTTCATCGTAGCTTTCCTTTTCCTTTTCTAAATCAACAATCTTTCTTTCATTTGCTTCTTCTTCATTAGATAATAAGATTTCCTTGGATTTAGCAAACATCTTCTCCTCTTTATTAACCAAGGGGTGTCTATTAAATGCTAAACTCTGTTGGCCGTCTAAAATGTAAAGTAGATACCATAATTTTAATCTGTCCTGTTTTGAGATAACACTATTCTTGTTATTTGGTGAAACTAAATTCATTGTTCTTGCTAACTGTAATGCTAATCCGGTAAACATTTGACTTTTCTTAAACCAGAACCCGCAAAAACATAATCCAACAATTGTATTGAATGCTTCAACTTCTGTTTTTGGAGTATAAAATAGTACTTCCTTGGATATTCTATAAATCAATGCTTCTAATGGTTGAGAAATTCTATTAAACTCCGAGTGATGAATTGATGCAATACAACAAATGGATGCTATTAATAATGGACATGTCTCCCATATACCATCAACAGAATAATGAGATATATCAAACCCAAATAACTGTGGAGAAATATTCGTATTAAAGAATTCAAATAATACCTTAGCTTCATCTAAACTTAAAATATCCTCTATTTGAAGTCCAGCAACTTCAAGCTCTTGTAAAATTTTAGGCCTCTTGGCATTTTCTACTGGGTATTCTATTGATCTTTTATTTGATTCGGGTATTGGTGACATTACTGGAGGTGATGACGAACTATTTCTTTCTAAAAGCGTTAATATAGTACCTAGTTTTGAATCAAAATTGTTTAATCTGTCTTCTACATTTGATTTCCACTCATGCCCAGCATTACTTGGTTTTATAAATTTAGTCAATGATGATGATGGTACGAGTCGTGATGGCTGTTCCTGTCGGGGTAGCTGTTGAGTTATAGTCGTGGCAGGAGTATCATGGCCATTCGCTGTTTTATAGCCAGTTACCTTGTATTCATAAACACATTGGATTCCCTGGGATTGACATCGTTTACAATTTCCTTCATTGTCATCTTTTATACATTTGACCTTAGCCTTACGACAATTTGCACATGCCTTTGGTCTTTTTTCCTTCTTATCCTTTTCTAAAGGAGTTGAACCAGTCGAATTTCCCCTTGGGGCTATTTGAACCTCCAAATTAGGACTCATATTGAAATGAATTTCCTTGAATATTGTTAAATTCTGTTGATATTTTAAAAAATATTCTTATTTTTTATGTTCTAGTTAAAAATATTGTATCCCAGTCACGGCATATAAAAATTTTAATACCAATTGCAAATTTGATTGTGGAGGCTTTTAATGTTGATTTGGTGACACTTTTGCCTTTTTCTGCATGTTTTTAACGATATTTTATGCCCAATTTTAGTTAAGTAAATTTACAAAAAGCAATTGTCGTTAAAGTACATTTCAATTTTAAACAGAACAAAGATAATGTGGTTACTTATCAAATGTGTTTTTGCTAAAAAAACTGAAAATATTGAATATTTTAATCTGTTTTAACATAAAATCTTCGATTTTTATGCCAAGAGAAACATATATAAGTGTGGAATATTAATGTATTAATCCTATTATGATGTTCATTATCTTCTTTTCATTATTCAATCAAAATGCAAATGAAATTCACAACTCTCTTAGCCGTTGCTACTACTATCGCCAAGATCAATGCTGCTCATGAAAATTATGAATCCACATCTTTAGTTACTACAACTACTGATCACTACAATCCAACAATATACCATACGGAATCAACTGAGGATGATTGTGATGAGTCCACAAAGACAACTTACCATACGGAATCAACTGAGGATGATTGTGATGAGTCCACAAAAACAACTTACCATACTACCACTGACATTGACTGTGATGAATCCACAAAAACAAAGACAACATACCATACTACCATTGACACTGACTGTGAATCATCAACCAAGAGTAAGTCAACAACCTCAACAAAGCACGTTAAGCCAACAAAGCCAGTTTACCCATCCAAGCCAGTTTACCCATCCAAGCCAGTTTATCCATCCAAGCCGATCAAATCCACCACTGTTACATATGTCACATCAGTTTACCCAACTACTGTTACACATCTTACTTCAGTTTATCCAACTACTGTTACAAATGTGACTCCAATTTACCCAACTCCAGTCCAACCAGTTGTTCCAGGGCAACCAGAACAACCTGCCACTCCAGAACAACCTGCCACTCCAGAACAACCTGCCACTCCAGAACAACCTGCCACTCCAGAACAATCAGCTGTTCCAACTTTTCCAATCGAATTTGAAGGTGCTGCAGGTCAATTAGTTGCTCCAGTTAACGCTCTTGTGGCCGGTGTTATTGGTATGTTATTGATCTAACCTTTTTTCTTTTAATTAATGTAGTAGCTACTACAGATATGTTATATATTCTCTCCTTATATATACAATTTACAGGTTTTTTCTTTTATACTTTATATATTCTTTTAATTCATACATTCCTTTCACACCTTCATCATGAGCAAAATTATCATTTTTGGAGACATCCAAAAGGTAAAATATGAAAATGAGAGTTATCAAATCAAGTTACAAACGGTAACCAAACCTTATTAATACATAGATAAATATTAATACAGCTCTTTGAATGTGCTAATTATTGGCATAAGAAATTCACATTTCTTCAAAAATTCTTCTGGTAATAAAGCCTTATATTATTGGATAGATTGTTGGATTATGTTGCTATTATTTTGATTGGATACAAGCATAACCATTTTCTTTCTGAAAAATTGGTTAAGTTAAAAGATATGAAGGAATTTAATATTTAGCAATTACGTAATAGACTCTCCGAGTTATAGAATCATAGATGACATATACTTATCATCTATTTGTAATAAAATTGCAATGTTCTTTTCCAATACTAGACAATATCTTGTTTTGGGTGCCTCATCAAACCCACAGAAGTTTGGATATCGAGTTTTGAGATGGTACTTAGGTAGGAAATTACCTGTTTACCCAGTCAACCCCAAATCATCAAGTATCTTAGATGTTAAATGTTCAACAGATATTAATTCATTTATTAAACAGCATCAACTTAGTCCATCTGGGTTAGGAGTAAGTGTTATTGTACCTCCTAATGTTTCCCTGAAATCATTTCAGGATGTTGTAAATGAAGGTAATAGTTCACATATTAAATCAATTTGGTTCCAACCTGGTTCATTTGATGACCAAGTTGTTGATTACGTGAAAAATAATTTTGAATTGGATGAATTGATTGCTGATGGGAGTTGCATCTTAGTGAGAGGGATATCAAAATTACATGAAGATTTATAAGTTTTATAGTACAAAGAAAGCTATTAACGTCTAGAGTGTTGTCTTTTATTCCTGTTGTCGTATTCATAATCTCTGTCCCTTTTCTCGCCACGGGATATGTACCTCTGATTATTATTATGTTGATTTTGTGGATGTTTCTGTTTGGACTGACTGTTGTTGCTGTTGTTGTTATTGTTATTGTTATTGTTATTGTTATTGTTTGTTTGACGATTGTTAAAGTTATGATTTGGAACCCTTCCTTGAGCTTGGTTAGAAGGTTTATCACCAATATTAGGCATTTCATTCTTTGTCAATTTACTCAGTTGATTCTGGATTTTGGATTTCCAGTAGTCACCAAATACATCAACTAAATTCCTAATTGCAACTTTACCTTCAATGTTGATGAATGAAATCATACCTAAATCCTCACCTTTATTTGGTTGGAAATGGACCCCATCACCAGTTATATTCAAAATATTTTGATTATTTGTAACTGAATCTAATAATTTGGTACTGAATTCCCCAATTATTGCACCAACATTTACAGGGGTATCATTTTCTTTAAAGTATTGGTCCATTGATTCTTCAAAGAATTTATGCTTCTTATTCATTTGCACTTTTAAAGTATCCAGTATTGGGTTTGTGGCTGATTCGCATTGGTCTAATAAAACAAAATATGCAGGTAAATTTGACCCTTGTGAGTAGGTAACAGCTACTACTTTAATGCCATTCACTTTTTCAACTGATACACTCCCAACAGGACTGTTAATATCACTCAATAGAGTTTTAATACATGTTAAGGTTTTAGCATCCAAAATCAAAACATTCCCATCCCTGGTGCCAGCGATGATCATATCATCATCACCAGAGTATTCCAAACAAGATAATGACGAAGTTGATAAAAATATTGAATCTAACAAAGAAATTTCGGCAATGACAACCTGGTAAATGTTCAGTCTACCAGTATTTAAAGCAGTTAGAATACAATCACCTCTCTTATTCCATTCAACTACATTTATTGATGAAGGCACATCAATTTGGTGGATTATATTGTAACTTGAACCATCGAGGACTAAAAGTACATTTTTCCAGTTGATCTGGCCTGGTTTCGTGGGTATTTCTCCCAAAGTGTCTTTAACCTTAGCATATATAACAACCAGAGATCCATCTCCTGAGTATTTCACCAGTTGTGGATAAACCAATTCATCGTTTAGTTTCAATTGGAATGGCTCGTTGGAAAGCACATTGGAATCCGCTGAAAAGCTATAAACAATAAACCCTGATCCTTCTGTAACATTATCAGTTGCCACTGCTAGTTTTGAAGCTTTGGGATGGAAATCAATTGAGAGAATACCCTTTGTATTTACATAAACTGGAGATGATGGGGTCCCGGGTGCCAAATTGTGAACCGACAAAACCCCACTGGCGGACCCAAAGTGTGCCAAATGGGCACTGCATGTGGAAAAGCGCAAAATGTTCTTCGATACCATCAAAAACAGGAATTGGAAAAATTCAATGTTTGATTATGGGAGAAGTAGAAGAGTAAAAATCGTTGATACGATTTAAACACGTATTTCTTGATAGAATCTGCATCAATTCCCTTTGGAACTCATTAAATAACTTATTAAAATGGTACGTTTAAATTCCTCTGCTTAGGGCAGTCCAATGGTTAAACCAGAACTATACTAACGTTTTTCCCTGTCAGTCAAATCAATCATTTAAACAAAGGAAGGCCAACGAAAAGTTCGCAAAGAAAGTCGCCAAGGAAAGAAAGGGAGAACTCAAGAAGGCTCCAAAAGCATCCAAGGCTCCAAAGCTTAATGTGCCGACATGGGTGCTTATTCTTGTAGTTTTTGCCTTACTAGGTTCAGGGATTTTAGAGATTTTGAAAATCTTCTTTTAATCAGGCGGTAACTGGCTGTGCATTCAATTGACGTATGTTTCTTTATATTACTTTATAGTACACAAGTTTTTGTATTTATATGTATGTGATTTCAACATTTATTCAATTCAATCACACTCTTCTTCTTTTCTTCTTCCTCTTTTTCATCTTGTAACGGAATATGGAGTTAACGATCCCAATACCAAACTTCCCGCCATTTAAATTGAGGTCCTCATTGATTGATAAGGATCCTGTCATTTGGGAGCATCTCCTTCAGGATTATTTAGTCCTTTTCCAGAAACTGTTAGCTATGTTACCAAAGAAACCAAAGGATTCACCTCAATATACACTTTCAACACAAACAAAAGGACAACTACATTTGTTCATTAATACTTTTCTTGCTGAGTCTGCAAATGAGGCAAATCAGGTGTTCAGTTTAGGGGCTATCAATCCAAATATTAGACAGAATCAACATTTGTTAAAACTAGCAGTTTTCAATTACATAAAGAGATGTAATTTAGTAAATTTGAAGATACAAGGGAAATCATGTTGGAATTTCTGTAAAGTTTATTTAACATTGGCAGATATTTATTCACAGGCTAAAGTTAATCAATCTTTCATTACTATCCCAATGGTTAGGAAATTAGTTTTAGGTGAATTTAAATCTAATATTAATGGGAAAAGTGATGATGTTTCATTAATTAAATCTCTCCAAGATCATTTAGGCCATTTAGTTGCTAGTGGGAAATGGAAATCTGATGATGATTTGGTTTTATTCTTGTTACTTGGTCAGAAGACTAAAAAAGGATTATCCAACAATGGTAACCAACGTCAAGGACCAAAGAGGATTAATAAATCAAATGGGAATCATAATAATTTAGGTGGTGTTGATTTTTCTGAAATGTTTGTTGTTCCCCATTGGATTGATATGTTGAGTGAAATGTATTCAAATGGAGAAGGTGTTAATGCTAAGCAATGTATTCAAATAATGAGTTTTTCTTTATGCTCTTTAACTAGTACCAAGGTTATCAATTTAATTAAGGCATTGGATGTTAAAACGTTACCACAATTAAAGACATTACACCCATTAATTAGTAAAGTTATTTTATCAAAGACATTTAATGATTTAAATCCTGATTTAAAAGATTTAATGTCATTCTTAAGACCAAAGGTAAAATCCCAACAGAGAGTATTTGATGAGGGTAAAATGTCAAGTATTTCTGGAATGTTCCCACAATTGACTCAAGGTCAAATTAAAACAATGTTAATAACACATTCAGATGATGTTGAAGCAGCGATAAATAATTTACTTGAAATGGAAAATTACAGTGGTGTTAAAGAATACACGGGTACCAATTTGAAAAAGCCATCCAATGTTGTTGATTTTAATATAAATAAGGATACGAAAGTTGAGTTGATGTTTGGGAAGAAAGAAAAATCATTGGATGAAATGGATTCTAATTTAAGGAAAAAGACTTTGGCAATGCTATATGATGCTCAAGAGGATGAACCAGATGATACATATATTGATAATGAAATAACATCTGGTTCAAAGCAAGAAACGAGCTTGCAAGAAAAGATATTATTTGGACTTTTCAAAACTAACAGAAGTGCCCTGGATAGATCTCACAGGAATACCTCCAGTAGATCAGAACTTAAGAAGGAATTGAAATGGTCGGATGAACAAATTGAAGGTTGGGCAAGAATGTTAGAGAAAACCCCTGCAAGATTCAGAGATTTAGAAGAGAGATTAATTTATGTTGATGGTAATTTAAATGCCGGATCAGGTAAGCAAAAGTCTAAATGGACTAATAGTGAAGGTGGTGGTGAAGATAAAAGAAGGAGTAATAGATTACCTGTTAAAGATACCACTAATTTTCAAAATTACATGAATAAGAAAAAAGAACAAAGGGATAAAGAGAAGAACAAGGCAAATGTTGGTAACCATAACAGGAAAACAGCAGCAAAGACATCTCATGGGGGG